>CM065593.1:6781904-6880939 GCA_033119425.1 Bufotes viridis | reverse complement strand
GGACAAGGTGAGGACCGCAGCGTCTTAGAGGAGAGATCTTTGTCCGGGTGGTAAGTTTCCCTTGAAGGCCCTGTGTGTGTGGCAGGAGGGATTCTGTGTCCGCCAAGTCCCACCAAGTCTGATCTGTCAGATCGGGTTGGTTAGATCAGATTGGTGGTGGTTGTTTGCTGTGTGAATGAGTGTGTGGGCTGATAGGTGGGAGAGGAGTTCTTCCAAGCCTAGGCCCCTGTAAAGTTACTCCATTTCTAAAAAGGAATCGGTAACAATTTGATCTCCCGTGCAATCTGGTAGATTCTAAGAAGAAGGTGATCAAATTGGGTAGGGTGTAGTTTCAGAACTTGTCCTGATTGATTGCTGGCATCTGATCCCGGTCTGATCAGGTACTGCGGTCTGGGAGCTCGGGGCGAGTTCGTGACAAGATATACTACTAAGCTCCTCTTCTCACATACTCCCCGGACATGCAGATAGCGAGTAAAGTGGAGGACACAGGCCGCCAGAGTAACACATCCATCTTGTCAGAGTTTACATGAATCAAGTTTCAAGGAATATGTTTCTAGAAAATCATTTGTCTCAGGATGGCCTCTTCCTTGTGCCCGGAGGAATCAGATTGTTCCAGAACAAGCTCAGTAACATTATGATATTTACTCACACTTGCCAACACACTATTTGTTGGTACCAGGCCTCCTTTTACAGGCCGTGCCCTCTTTTTTTACATAGCGTCACTCTCTTCATGTGGTGCTTCATCGTTTTTAGCCATTTACTGTAGGCGCTGTAGCCCCTTCTAATGATGAAGCCCCCCGACTCCATGTACAGTTCTTATATATGAACTGCCACTTCCTAGGAGAGCGTGTAATACCCCAGACCAGAGTACCTGCAAAATTGTTTCGTTACTTAATGTTATCTTATGCCATTTATACTCCCAGTATGGTTATGTATGGAAGTGACAGAGTTAACCAACTCCAGCACAGCTGCTGAAAGAAGGTGGGTGTGAATCTGGGTCTGCCCCTAGCTCAGTTATTCAGTAGAGAGTCTAGAGTTAGAGGAAGAAGCTGCTACATTTGCTCCACTCTTCACAGGACTGGACCAGAGTTCTCTGAGGATTATCTACTCAAGTGAAAGACCTTACCAGGTATTAATTACTTTAGAAATGGGAGAATGAGAGAAGCCAGAAGGTCCAGAATCTTTATGGCCGAGCACTGGAGTCAGTCAGTAAGGTATTTGCTGATCAAGGCTGATAACCATTACTGCAGGGACATTGCTAATACAACCTTCACCCCTGTACAGGGTCTCTCCCACCGTATTCCTCAGCTAGTAATGACAGCTGCCATTGCAACAGTAATATTACCAGCCTTAGATTTTGCAGAGCAAGGAAAGAGTACTACAATCCCCATTCTTGGTCAAATCCAAACATTGCTATCTGGGAAGATTTGCACTTTCAATTATTGGGATTGTGTTCTGATACCCTTGGATGTACTACAACTCCCATTGTGCTCTTTATTAAAGAGAGTCGTTTGTTTTCTACATCTGGCCTGATGAATGAATCCTTCACCGTACGTCAGCGATTGCACCCAACATCTCCTGTCTTGCACCCGCATTAAACCTACAACATCAAGGGCGTCCCAACTACTATTAGGCAGGTGTCATAACATTAGAGTGTTCCCAGCGAGAAGAAAGGGTGCGTCCTTCTGTTACTGCCTTGGTCCCAGGGAGCATCAGTGTGAGGACTGCCACTGTGATTGACTTGTATAGCCAGAACCACTACCACTTCTATCATCCGCTTTTCCTGAGCTTGTGGCGAAAGCAGCCATCTGGAGACTTACCAGCTGCTCTGGGGGACTGGAAGGGCTCCCCTTTTTTGAGGAGAGTTGGTAACTATTAATGAACTCATGAGAAATACATAAATATATGAATAGAGCAGTGGTGGCGAACCTATGGCACCCGCACCTTGGAAAAGGTCTATAGTGTACTAATATGCCTTAGACCTTCCCTGCCATTCATCAGCGCCAGGCGCACTATGAGCGGCACAGGCAGCACAGGGCGCACTATGAGCGGCACAGGCAGCGCAGAGCGCACTATGTACGGCACGGGCAGCGCACTGTATGTAGGCCGGCTAAATGATAAAGTACATGGAAGATACAGGATACTGGACTGTAGTAGTCAGGGTAAATTGTTGCGTTGGCACTTTGCGATAAATTAGAGGGTTTTAGGTTGCAGTTTGGGCACTCGGCCTCTAAAAGGTTCACCACCACCACTGGTATAGAGAGTGCATGAAGAAGATAATATTGGTGACTTTTCATCATCACCTCCCTCATTTTGCTAATTACATAATTAGGCCTCATGCACACGACCATTGTTTGTTTCCGCGTCCGTTACATTTTTTTCACAGATAGGATGCTTCCCCATTCATTTCAATGGGTTCGTCAAAAAATGCGGATGGTCAACCGTTTTTGTTCCGCATCCGTGGTCCGTGTTTACATTCCGTCAAAAAAATAGAGCATGTCCCATTTTTTTCATGTTTGCGGACAAGGATAGGCATTTTTACAATTTTTGGATCTGCCAAGAAATCGGATCCACCCAAAAAAACGGTCCATCATCCGTTTTTTTTTGACAGACGCAAAATTTGCGGACAGAACGGACGCGGAAACAAACAACGGTCATGTGCATGTAGCCTTACTGTGACTGGTATCGCAGGGAGTAATGGCTACCTTCATAAGCTCTGAGAAAAATACTGATTGCAAATGCAGGATAAAAATGCACTTGACCAGGTCCCAGATGACATCATCCATGAGAACGAGTCCCACTGAACTTAGGCCAAGAAGCTTTTTATATATAAGTATGGACACAGAGGTCACAGGATTCTCAGGAGTCACAGCGGTGTCCCTGCGTCTACAACCCGTGCTCTTCACTTCACAACACCCCATAATGAAGCCCTTCTGATCTCTAGTAGTGCAGATCTCAGGGATGCATCCATACACCTCACTATTAGAGACTTTACACAAAATATAAAGCCTGTTGTCAACCACCGCAGTCCTCCTTCGATGGTTAGTCTCATCAGTGCCACAAACAAGCGCTGTACTTCATCCACTGCTGTGTCCTGCACTTCACTATCACCCACTGCGGTAACACCGTAGATTTGCTGCAGAATTCATCCTGTACATTGCAACCGGTGAAAGTCAACATAAATGGACATGCTGCCGATTTCAGATCCGCAGATTTCTGTGCAGGAACCATCTATCCAAATTTTATTGAAAAAAATTACATAAAATACTATATGACACATACTATATGACACATACATATTACTATTACTATTAGATTGCTAAAATTTGATGGAAGTGTCCTACGTCTGTTGGCACTTGCCAGAGCCTTGGCACACAACCTTGTAAAGTTCGCCGAATAAAGTCCTGATAATATTAACGTGCCCCGTGAGAGCTGTCCTAGGTTCATGCCATACACAGTGACATGCACTTTGACCACGGTGAAACAGTTCATGCTGTAAATGTATTAACTCGTGTTTACTACATTGAGTGTTGACCTTTTTACTTTCCTGAGTACATCGGAAAATATTGGGTACGGGTTAGATTTGTGTACTTATGTTATCCACCGTCTAGCAGGATATCTGCTTTAATACAAGCTGGTAACTTGTGACAGTCCCTACCCAGAAATATGTGCAGATATTATCCAATCTTCTACCTACCCATAGAGAAAATCACATACTGAATTAGGTGTGCTGATAAGGTTCTCCTTGACAAGTAGGTGTGTTGGTAAGGTATGTCTTCAGAAATATGTGTGTTGGTAGGGTCCTTTGTGGGAGGAGGGTGTGTTGGTAAGGTATTCCTTGACAAGTAGGTGTAGGTGTTGGTAAGGTTCTCCATGAGAAATAGGTGTGTTAGTAAAGTTCTCCTTGGGAGGTACTGTAGGTGTGTTGATAAGTTAGTAAAGTTCTCTGCGAGAGGTACAGTTGTGTTCAAAATTATTCACCCCCCAATGCTGTAAAGGGTTTTAGGGAATTTAGTGCACATTTGTAATTGTGTTCAGAATGAAATCTTACAATCTTCTTTTTAAAGAAACAAATGCAACTAAAATGACATCAATTGTTTTTGTAATACAGTATTAAATGTTTTTTTTTGTGATTTCTTAATTGACACAATTATTCAACCCCTTAAAGACGACCACTCTTAAGAACAGAGGTTCATTCAAGGGTTTTCGATCAGGTATTGAAAACCCCTGTGGATGTCAAGGAGCAGCAATCAAGCAGAATAAGCCCCAATTAGGCAGATGTAAAATGACTGTGATACTCAGCTCCTTCTAGACATTTACTGGTGTGTTTACAGACATGGTGAAGTCAGGAGAATGGTCCAGGAAGACAAGAGAAGAGGTGATTTCTCTTCACAGGAAGGGCAATGGCTATAAGAAGATTGCAAAGATGTTACACCTACCAAGAGACACCATAGGAAGCATCATTCGCAAATTCAAGGCACAGGGCACTGTTGAAACGCTACCTGGTCGTGGCAGAAAGAAGATGCTGACTGCGACTGCTGTGCGCTACCTGAAGCGCAAAGTGGAGAAAAGTCCCCGTGTGACTGATGAGGAACTGAAAAAAGATTTGTCAGATGCGGGTACTGAAGTTTCAGCTCAGACAATAGGGCGCACACTGCGTAATGAAGGCCGCCATGCCAGAACTCCCAGGCGCACCCCCTTGCTGTCTCCAAAGAATGAGAAGAGTCGACTGCAGTATGCCAAAAGTCATGTGGGATCGTGTTCTGTGGACTGATGAAACAAAATTAGAACTGTTTGGGCCCATGGATCAACGCTATGTTTGGAGGAGGAAGAACAAGGCCTATGAAGAAAAGAACACCTTGCCTACTGTGAAGCATGGCGGGGGGTCAATCATGCTTTGGGGCTGTTTTGCTTCTACAGGTACAGGGAAGCTTCAGCGTGTGCAAGGTACCATGAATTCTCTTCAGTACCAGGAGATATTGGATGAAAATGTGATGCAGTCAGTGACAAACCTGAGGCTTGGGAGACGTTGGACCTTTCACCAGGACAATGATCCCAAGCATACCTCCAAGTCCACTAGAGCATGGTTGCAGATTAAAGGCTGGAACATTGTGAAGTGGCCATCGCAGTCACCAGACTTACATCCGATTGAGAACCTCTGGTGGGACTTACAGAAAGCAGTTGCAGCGCGCAAGCCTAAGAATGTGACTGAACTGGAGGCTTTTACCCATGAAGAATGGGCGAAGATACCCGTAGATCGCTGCAAGACACTTGTGTCAGGCTATGCTTCACGTGTAAAAGCTGTTATACCTGGAAATGGATGTTGTACTAAGTACTAAGACTGAATGTCACTTGGGGGTTGAATAAAACTGATAATGATGTGAGCACAGAAAAGACATTTGTGGTTATTTCATTATAAATGTTATGTTATATTTGTCTGACTTACAAGGGCCTCTGTGATTTATTGTAAACAAGACGACTGAAATGATCAAAATCAATGTCAAACTGGCCAAAACACTCAATTTCAGTGGGGGTTGAATAATTTTGAACACAACTGTAGGTGTGCTGGTAAAATTCTCCATGAGAGGTAGGTGTGTTGGTGAGGTTCTCTTTGAAAGCTAGGTTTGTTGGTAAGCTTTTTCTTGAGGTACAGTAGGTGTGTTTGTAAGGTTCTCCTTAAGAGGTACTGTAAGTGTGTTGGTAAGGTTTATCTTGAAAGGCAGATGTGTTATTACGGTTCTCCTTGACAGGTAGGTGCACTGGTACGGTTCTTCATGAGAGGAAGTGTTGAGCGCGAATATTCGAATTGCGAATTTTTATCACGAATATCACAACTTCGATAATTCGCAAATATTGCGAATATATCGCTATATATTCACAATTTCGAATATTGTTTTTTTGTTTTTTTTTTAGCTGTTAATTCTTGTTGGTCTCTGGTTGTCTTCCCACTTCCCAAAAGCTGTTCTTACCTGATCATCTCTTTGAGAGGTAGATGTGAGGCCACACTGTCACGACTGTGACTGATCCAGATAGGTCTGGGAAGAGAAGGTCGCAGCGACTTGGTACTCACGATAGCTTGTGAGTTTGCTCCGTGGTTCAGGGTATGTCTTCCGGGTTTTGCCTTGTGAACCTTTTTGTCCTGACTGGGAGTTTGTAGGCATCCTTCTCAGGTGAGTGCTGTCTGCCACTCCCAGCTACTATATTACTTTCAGTTTCACTTGCAGTCATTGCCAGATATAGTCCTTACTTCCAGTGCTATTCTGACCTTTGAAGGAGATCGTTTGACGGTATTGCTGTGGAGCTCTTGTCTGGCGTGGACTGTCGTTATTGGGATCATCTTCTCTGCTCGTGACTGGATAAGTCTATCTCTGCTGGAGATTGTTTGTTTGTTGCTGTCTTCCCCTGTTGTTCTTCTAGACATGAGTGATGGTGACTAGTGCTCCCATCTGCCTTTCCCCAGTCTAGTCTTCTTAGGGTGACTGAGGGTTTAGGCATCCTGCTCGCCGTACGGGCTCACACCCCGTCTAGGGTATCAGGGCAGACAGGTGCCAGCTTAGGGTTCGTCAGGGGTGGCCGTTCTATTTCCCATCCGTAGATAAGGGTCCCCCTTCCCCTCCGTCTCGTGCGACACGACCGCTGCTGGGATAGCGGTCGTGATACACACACCATCAGTGGAAGACTAGATTTCTTATTCTTCCCCCTTCCCTCAAAAATCTCATGAGCGCTGGGTCTGCTGCTGCGGCAGGTCTTTTGTCTCTTAGGCTAGTTTCACACTAGCGTTTTTCTTTTCCGGCATAGAGTTCCGTCGTCGGGGCTCTATGCCGGAAAAAAACTGATCAGTATTATCCCCATGCATTCTGAATGGAGAGAAATCCGTTCAGTATGATTCAGGATGTCTTTAGTCCAGTACGTAAACGTTTTTTAGATGGGGAAAATATGGCAGCATCCTGCGGTATTATCTCCGGTATTATCTCCGTCTAAAATTCCTGAACACATGACGGAATGCCGGATCCGGCATTAATTCCCATTGACAGACTGGTAAAACAGATCCGCCTCTCCGTCTGAAAATGGAGAGACGGATCCACACTTGCAATGCATTTGTGAGGTGGATCCGCATCTGGATCCGTCTCCAAATGCTTTAATTTGTCATGCGGTATGACAGATCCGGCGACGGAACTACCTGCTGGATCCTCACACCGCAAGTGTAAAGTAGCCTTACATGAACATTATTTAATACTCATCATACATGACGGCGTACACTAAACGTTGTAAAGCAGAAGTGATCGGCTGACAGTGGTAAGACGAGAGCTCGTCAGTGCAATATATGAGGTAATAGAGAAGACGTTTACCTGGCTCTGCAAGCCATAATGTGGGGATTGCTGACTAATAATAAGAATTTATTACCTGAAATGTATCGATTATTTAAAGGCTCCTTTACTAGAGTACTGACGCCCCCGGCTATACGCCCTCGCAGCTGAATTATATGTTCTTCATTCACATTTTTTTTTTCTATTTTTATTTTTTTTATTTTTACTTTCATTGTTATCAACATTATCCATCACTTTAATCGTATTTTTTGTAATGCATATGTTTCAGTTTTGGGAATTATTTTTAGATCATTCTTGGCTGTGTCTTAGTATACTGTATTCTTTAGAATTATATTCTGAACTGTTACTACTTGATCTCTGACTAGTGGCTGTCTAATAGAGGATAAATATATATCGGTATATACATTTCTTTGGTGTCTTCCTGTTGTATTTTTATTTTATGTTATTATTATTATTATACTTAAATTATATTAAGGTCAGTATAACAATGTTCCATATAGAGACGGGGTGGGCACACTCTATAGGTCACTGATTGCCCCTGAGAAAGGAGCAAAGTAGCGCCGAAACACATCTGGAATTTTATCAAGGGTTGTGTGAAAATACAGTAATATCAGTATTCAATACTCCTCCATAGTGCTGAGCGAATCGAAGTATCTGAAGTGGACTTCGATCTGAACTTCAGATTTGACACAAAGCTGAATTCTCTTGCGCTTCATGGTAATGAATCTATTTTTCCTGAAATGGCGCTAAAAAACCAAAAACATACTCAGCTCACCCATTTGCGCGCAAAGAGGCCGTCGTGGCCATCTTGATTGTAGAAACCATGCGATATCTCATCACGTCACCGCATAAGATTTTGCGCTGTGTCTTCAATCAAGATGACCGAGATGGCCTCTCCGCCATCAAATGGATTAGGGGAGCATGTATTTATTTTATTTTTTTATTGGATTAGCCCCCGAAAGTCCTTAACCACCTGCCGACCGCCTAACGCAGGGATGCATCCAGGCGGCGGCAGGTCTGTTCCTCCTTGACGCGTCGGCGCGTCATCTCTCGAGAGGCGAGATTTGCTGTGAACGCTCGCGCGCGCATTCACAGCAGCTCAAGGATCGGAACTTATACTGCAGCCTGCCAGCGATGATCAATCGCTGGCAGGCTGTAGATGCGAAATAAATCGCATCAAAGAGGTATATCAGACGCTGTTTTGTGAACAGCGTCTGATACACCTGCTACCTGGTCCTCAGGTCCCATTTGCTGGGATCGACCACCAGAGGACCAGGTAGCTATGTAAAGTGGCACCAAGCACCACACTACACTCCCCCCTGTCACTTATTTACCCCTTGTTAACCCCTGATCACCCCATATAGACTCCCTGATCACCCCCCTGTCACTGATCACCCCCCTGTAAGGCTCCATTAACATGTCCATATGTGTTTTGCGGATCCGCGGACACCGGCAATATGCTTTCCGCATTTTGCAGATCCGCACATTGCCAGAACTATATAGAAATTGCCTTTTCTTGTCCGCAATGTGTGACACTTTTTTGCAGCCAAGATGCACAAAGGGTCCCTAAAACCAATGAGTACCTTTAGGATTTCACAGGGCATTTTTACGCATTTGGATTCTCAAGCTTTAGGGATCCTAAAATGCCAGGGCAGTATAAATACCCCACAAGTGACCCCATTTTGGAAAGAAGACACCCCAAGGTATTCCGTTAGGGGCATGGCGAGTTCACAGAAATTTTTATTTTTTTTTGGCACAAGTTAGCGGAAATTGATATTTTATTTTTTTTTGTTTTTTACAAAGTCTCATATTCCACTAACTTGTGACAAAAAATAAAATTTTACATGAACTCACCATACCCCTTACGGAATACCTTGGGGTGTCTTCTTTCCACAATGGGGTCACTTGTGGGGTATTTATACTGCCCTTGTATTTTAGGGGTCCTAAAGCGTGAGAATCCAAATGCGTAAGATGTCTCTGAATTTGGCCCCTTCGCATTTGGCTGCAAAAGTATACACATGTGGTATCGCCGTACTCAGGAGAAGTAGGGCAATGTGCTTTGGGGTGTATTTTACATATACCATGCTGGTGTGATAAATATCTCTGTAAATGACAACTTTTTAAATTGTTTTATACAAAGTTGTCAGTTTACAGAGATATTTCTCTCACCCAACATGGGTATATGTAAAAATACACCCCAAAACACATTGCCCTACTTCTCCTGAGTACGGCGATACCACATGTGTGACACTTTTTTGCAGCCTGGGTGCGCAAAGAGGCCCAAATTCCAACGAGTAACTTTAGGTTTTACAGGGATGCTCACAATTTAGCCCCGCCCAAAATGCCAGAACAATAAACACACCCCACAAATGACCCCATTTCGGAAAATAAACACCCCAAGGTATTCACTGAGGGGCATAGTGAGTCCGTGGGAGATTTTTTATTTTTTTTTGCCAAAAGTTAGCAGAAATGGAAACTTTATTATTATTATTTTTTCCTCAGAAAGTGTCATTTTCCGCTAACTTGTGAAAAAAAATGAAATGATACATGAGCTCACCATGCCCCTCCGCGAATACTTTGGGGTGTCTTCTTTCTAGAATGGTGTCATTTGGGGGGTATTTATACTATCCTGGCATTCTAGCACCTGAAGAAACATGACAGGTGCTCAGAAAGTCAGAGCTGCTTCAAAATGCAGAAATTCACTTTTTTGCACCATAGTTTGTAAATGCTATAACTTTTACCCAAACCAATAAATATACACTTATTGGACTTTTTTTTATCAAAGACATGTAGACCAATACATTTATAGAAAAATTTACATAGAAATGTAGTTTAAAAAAAAAAAAATACAGGTAAGAACAGCTATTGGGAAGTGGGAAGACAACAAAAAAAAAACAAAAAAACGAATATTCAAAATAGCGAATATATTGCGCTATATTCACAATATTCGCGTATTATCGAATTTGCGATATTCGCAATAAAAATTCACTATTCGAATATTCGTGCTTAACACTAGTAGCCATATATTGGGAGGGCTCCACATGGCAACTGGTTGGACCTACATACCTTACTACATCATTCTAAAAGATAATTATACACAATACATAACATAAGATACTTTTATAATGTATAATTAGCTGCATACCAATAAACGGTTTAATTATACGATTGTAAGGGATTTTATATGTTCTTTTGATTATTATTCATCATAACTTGTAGAACCGACTAAAACACATGAAACATTCTGCAGGAGCTTACAGTGTGTGGAGTGATGTCTGCTGACATTTGTTTCTATCCCCAAATGTCATATCTTCCCAACACGTTATGTGATAAGTATAGGCCTGCCTCCCGTGCGTCTCATTTGATTCTCTATACTCTGATGCCACCTTTCTGTAATATTGTCAGTACGTTGCCGCTCAGTCTGAACCTGTGTGGGGAATACACATCCCTCTTGGGAGGAAATGAAACTAGAACCTGACTAGGGATGAGCAACGCCAGCTTTGAATCCTAGATCCGCACTAAAAACTTCAGTTTAACGCTGTACGGAGATCCGCATTAAACTGTACGGCCTCCGATGAGGCGAAAACAGTTATTGCCGAAGACTCGTGAAACTTCAGGGAATAACTTCGGTATTTGATTTTTAAACTGAAAAAATATTTTAAAACGTGGATCCAAACTTGGTTCTGGTACAACAAATGTATTAATAGCTGAAATAATCACTTTTGGTATACCATTGGCTTCAAAGGAGTCTAAACACCCCACCCGCGACAGCTGGCATTCCCACATAAGAGTCTCCCATTCTGCGACCTCTACACCGGTCGTTTTTGGTATTAAAACGTATAAAGAACCTTTCTGTTTTTAGCCTTTTATTTTTATAACTGCGCATATGCCTGTTTACTCTGCTTCAAAAATGTTCTGCTGAACAGAAACCTAACAGATCCCATTATTGTCATTGGAATCAGTTAGGCTCCATTGGCTTCAGTTAGAACAGGAACGCACAGCGGTGCAGTGAAAGAAGCCTAACTTCATTGTTTCCTGATTCTAGCAATAACTCAATCTTCTTTTAGCACAACCTGTCTTAATGTTTGGATAGATTTGCATCCTGGAAATAGGACCCATTTTCACCTCTTTCTTGTGTTCCTCCTGCCCACTAGTCTAGGTCAGATCTCTGTCCTAGTGATGAGCGGCAGGGGCAATATTTCGCAAATATTCGTTAGAATATTTGTCATATATTCGTGAATATTCGTATTCGAGATTATTCTATTGATTGCGAAAAATCGGCAATGTAATATTCGCGTAATGCGAATATTCTTAAACATGAATATATAGCACTATAGAATATAGTGCTATATATTAGTTTTTTAGAATATTCGTCATTTTTTCCAATTTAATGTGAACAGTCATTGGCCCAAAAGCAACTTAAGCCGGGAGGAATCATGACTTCAGATGGAAAAAAATATTCGCATATAATACAATAAAGAATATTCGCATTACATTGCAGATTTTGCAGATTAGTTTTTACGAATATATATCACTATATTCGAGATATTCGCGAATTCTCGAAGTGCCGATATTCGCGATAAAAATTGCAAAATTCGAATATTTACGCTCAACACTGGTCTGTCCAACATGGCAAATACAGCATGGCTCATTGATGGTGCAACCTGGCTCCCAGTATCGGCCCATAATGCTCCACCGTCTCCTTGTCTCTCACTTGTGGGTCTTCTAATACTGATAATAAAAGGTAACACCATTCAACTCAAGTCTTTCATCATCAGAATCAATGTGAAGGACTGGACACTCTACAGCACATTCCTTATCTCAAGTGTACCTGTGATATGAAGGAGTGGAGGTGAAGTTGCTGGATCTTTCTACCTCCACCTATGCAGATATCTTTCAGATATATTCCCCATGCCCATCAATGTCTGCAAAATTGAAAAACCACGGCAGGGGTTTCCCAGAATTGTGAAGTAGCAAACTCCCACAAGTCAAGTGATATAAGACAGTGGCACCAGAAGGCTAAAGGGTAGATTAGACGGGCAGATTTTCTGCCCCATGATCGCTAACGAATGTTCATAGTAACGCTCATTAGCGATCATCAGTCTAATACTGACACCGATAGAACAGGCAAATGTAAAGGGGAAATTTTGCATGGAGACAATCTTAAGGGTGTATCTGCCCATCGAATATACCCTTTGGTATGCTATAGGTTTGGTGCTCACTAACATCTCAATGTTAAGACCACCTGCAGCCCAATGATACATTACTGCCTGTCTTAAGGGGAACAGTATGGAACGACATCCCAGCCACACACGTTACAACCAGTTTATGAGCTCATAAATAATTTAGGGAAGGAAAAAGTTAGCTGTGAGAAAGAGAGATCAGCAATGTTGTTTGTAACCAAATTCCACAAAAGAGAGACTGGTAAGAAATCTCACGCAGTGAAGAGGACTCAAAGAGGAGCCTTCTCCATGCACTTTACTGCAGGTTTGTTGGAGTAGTATGAAGATAAAAATTGCATAATTACATAATAACACTATTCACCACTTTCTATAGTTTGTTTTTTTAAGCTGACTGATTCTTGAATGAACAACATTTTGCTTCGAAGCTGCACCACAGTTTTGCAAAGTAAGCCAGCAAGTGAGCGGAATAAGTTAGAAATCGGACACATTCTTTATTCACTTTTTTTTAGACATTGGAAAAAACATTGTGCACTTTAAAAAAAGAAAAAGTTAAGCTTGAAATCACTCTCAAATTGGGAACCACATCGGAATTTCAGATGTAACTAATCAGGATGTTTGGGACCCCTGAGGTGCTGCAGACATTTTCTGAGAGAACATGATGGTGACGGATCAGGTTTTGAATTGTTTAATATTGAAAGTTATAACAAGCCTTTTTATGGAGAGGACTGGCGACAACGCCTTCTCACATGCGAGGATTTCTGGATATTCACTTTCTACACATGATTTCTACCAGGAATAAATCAGACAACTGACTGCAAATACCGTACACGTTCCTGTAAGCATGCTTTATGGACGTTCCCATCTGATATTCCTGGCGGAAACAATGACCTGCCTTCAATATGTCCAGTACATCGTGATACCAGTGTTACTGCTTTTTAAATTCCATAAGAAGACGTGGTGTTCCAAAAAGACAGTCTGCCATTTGAACAGGTGTATAACACCCAGCCTCTAGCCATGCAGTCTACCATTACCACATGTGTATAACATCCAGCCTCTAGCTATGCAGTCTGCCATTACCACAGGAGTGTAACATCCAGCCTCTAGCTATGCAATATACCATTACCACAGTGTATAACATCCAGCCTCTAGCCATGCAGTCTGCCATTACCACAGTGTATAACATCTAGCCTCTAACTATGCAGTCTGCCATTACCACAGGTGTATAACATCCAGCCTTTAGCTATGCAGTCTGCCATTACCACAGGTGTATAACATCCAGCCTCTAGCCATGCAGTCCACCATTACCACAGTGTATAACATCCAGCCTCTAGCCATGCAGTCTACCATTACCACAGTGTATAACATCCAGCCTCTAGCTATCCAGTCTGCCATTACCACAGGTGTATAACATCCAGCCTCTAGCCATGCAGTCCACCATTACCACAGTGTATAACATCCAGACTCTAGCCATGCAGTCTGCCATTACCACTGGTGTGTAACATTCAGCCTCTAGCCATGCAGTCTATCATTAGAACAGGTGTATAACATCCAGCCTTTAGCCATGCAGTCTGCCATTAGAACAGGTGTATAACATCCAGCCTCTAGCTATGCAATATACCATTACCACAGGTGTATAACACCCAGCCTTTAACCATGCAGTCTACCTTTGCCACAGGTGTATAACACCCAGCCTTTAGCCATGCAGTCTACCATTACCACAGGTGTATAACATCCAGCCTCTAGCCATGTAGTCTGCCATTAGCACAGGTGTATAACATCCAGCCTCTAGCCATGCAGTCTACCATTACCACAGGTGTATAACATCCAGCCTCTAGCCATGCATTCTGCCATTAGAACAGGTGTATAACATCCAGCCTCTAGCTATGCAATATACCATTACCACAGGTGTATAACACCCAGCCTATAACCATGCAGTCTACCATTACCACAGTGTATAACATCCAGCCTTTAGCCATGCAGTCTACCATTACCACAGGTGTATAACATCCAGCCTCTAGCCATGCAGTCTACCATTACCACAGGTGTATAACATCCTGCCTCTAGCCATGTAGTCTGCCATTACCACAGGTGTGTAACATTCAGCCACTAGCCATGCAGTCTACCATTAGAACAGGTGTATAACATCCAGCCTCTAGCCATGCAGTCTACTATTACCACAGGTGTAAAACATCCAGTGTCTAGCCATGCAGTCGACTATTACCAGTGTTACAGCTCCACATGTCGGCACTGCCATGAACTTTTGCAGACACCGACAGGCTCAAGGACTGGACCACCTTCTGTTCGACATACTGGGTATATTACTGAGAGGGGGCAAATATCTGGGCATAACTACTGTGAGGGAGCACATATCTGGGTATAACTTCTGTGAGGGAGCACATATCTGGGCATAACCACTGTAAGGGAGCACCTATCTGGACATAACTACTGTGAGTGGGCACTTATCTGGCCATAACTACTGTGAGGGGGCACATATCTGGGCATAACTATTGTGAGGAGGCATATATTGCAATAACTGCAGTGAGGGGGCACATATCTAGCATAACTACTGTGAGGTGGCACATATCTAGCATAACTACTGTGAGGGGGCACATATCTGGGCATAACTACTGTGAGGGGGCACATATCTGGCCATAACTACTGTGAGGGGGCACATATACGGGCATAACTACCATGAGGGGCACATATCTGGGTATATTACTGAGATGGGGCAAATATCTGGGCATAACTACTGTGAGGGAGCACATATCTGGGTATAACTACTGTGAGGGAGCACATATATGGGCATAACTACTGTGAAGGGGCACAAATCTGGCCATAACTACTGTGAGGGGGCACATATCTGGGCATAACTATTGTGAGGAGGCATATCTGGCCATAACTCCTGTGAGGGGGCACATATCTAGCATAACTACTGTGAGGGGGCACATATCTGGGCATAACTACTGGGAGGGGGGACATATCTGGGCATAACTACTGTGAGGGAGAACATATCTGGACATAACTACTGTGAGATGGCACATATCTGGCCATAACTACTGTGAGGGGGCTCATATCTGAGCATAACTACTGTGAGGGGCACCTATCTGGACATAAGTACTGTGAGGGTGCACATTACTGGGCATAACTACTGTGAGGAGGCACATATCTAGCCATAACTACTGTGAGGGGGCACATATATGGTCATAACTACCGTCAGGGGCACATATCTGGGTATATTACTGTGAGGGGGCAAATATCTGGGCATAACTACTGTGAGGGAGCACATATCTGGGTATAACTACTGTGAGGGAGCACATATCTGGGCATAACTACTGTGAGGGAGTACCTATCTGGACATAACTACTTTGAGGGGGCACATATCTGGCCATAACCACTGTGAGGGGGCACACATCTGGGCATAACGATTGTGAGGAGGCATATCTGGGCATTTCTACCTTGAGGGGGCACATATCTGGCCATAACTGCTGTGATGGGGCACATATATGGGCATAACTACTGTGAGGGGCACATATCTGGGTATATTACTGAGAGGGGGCAAATATCTGGGCATAACTACTGTGAGGGAGCACATATCTGGGTATAACTACTCTGAGGGAGCACATATATGGGCATAACTACCGTGAGGGGCACATATCTGGGTATATTACTGTGAGGGGAGAAATGTCTGGGCATAACTACTGTGAGGGAGCACATATCTGGGTATAACTACTGTGAGGGAGCACATATTTGGGTATAACTACTGTGAGGGAGCACATATCTGGGCATAACTACTGTGAGGGAGCACCTATTTGGACATAACTACTGTGAGGGGGCACATATCTGGCTATAACTACTGTGAAGGGGCACATATCTGGCTATAACTACTGTGAGGGGGCACATATCTGGCCATAACTGCTGTGAGGGGGCACATATCTAGCATAACTACTGTGAGGGGGCACATATCTGGGCATCACTATTGTGAGGGGGCACATATGGGCACAGCAACTGTGAAGAGGGAACATCTGGGCATAACTACTGTGAAGGGGGGCAAATCTGGGTATAGTTACTATGTAGGGGGCACATCTGGGCATAGCTACTGTAAAGGGGACACTTGTGAGCATTGCTGCTGTGAAAGGGGAACATCTGGACATAACTACTGTGAGGGGTAAAACTACTATGATGGGGGTACATGTGGGCATTACTACTTTGAAGGGGGCATGATGTGGGCATTACTACTGTGAGGGGCACAAAGTGGGCATAACTACTGTGAATAAGGCACAGTGTGGGCATTACTACTGTGTGCTGGCACAAAGAAGGAGTAATATCTATGTGCGGGCATAAAGGGGACTTGTTGTGTATAGTCCAAGAGACTATCCTTGCATTTCAGGCAACCTTATGTGGCAAGGAACTCTCTTTAACTTGTAGCGACAGAACTGTCTGACATTGCACATCTTGATCCGTGATGTTCCAACTCTTTGGAATTCCACTTTGCAGATGCCAAATCATCTGTATGAGCGGTGTAATGCGTTGGATGATTCCATCATGCACCAGACTTCCTCAGCAGGGAGCATATACAGTTTCGAGGTTAGGCATTGGCTAGTGTTGAGGGAAGAGTTCGAGCACAGTTCGGGTTTGTACCGAATTTTGGGGTGTCCGGGACACGGACCCGAACCCGGACATTTTCTAAAAAAATTGGGTTCGGGTTCGTTGTTCGGCGATTACTTCCTGCTTTCTGAAGGGCTGCACAGCAGCCAATCAGCTAGCGTTTTAATTCATGCCCTAAGAGCCAATCACAGCCATGCCTACTAATGGCATGGCTGTGATTGGCCAAGTGCAGCATGTGACCCAGCCTCTATTTAAGCTGGAGTCACGTAGCGCCGCACGTCACACTGCTCTGATTAGTGTAGGGAGAGGACGCAGCTTCTGTGAGGGCGAGATTAGGCAGGGAAAAGTCAGCAACAGCACCTAATGAACTGATCGATCTACAGTTGTGAATGATTGAATTTCTGCTAGTTACTTGCTCACTGGTTTTTAGGCTGCACAGAGCGTTTTTCTGTCACTTTTTTCTGGGGTGATCGGCGGCCATTTTGTGACTTTTGGTGCACCAGAACAAGCTGCCACCAAGTCCATCAATCCATCAATACTAGTTTTTTTTTTTTATATATCCTACATCAGGGGTTCGGCTGTGCTAATTGTCACCCTTGGAAACTCAGGATAGCAATTTCTATATTTTATTAAGGGGTTAAATAGAATTGCCCAAATACCAATCCCCTAAATCTGGTGTTCCAGCTTTGGCTAGCCAAGTATAATACTGTCTGCTGTCTGGCAAAGGATAGATTATTTTCTGTGGTGAAATTCAATTGCCAAAATAGCAATACCATAAATCAGTGGTTTGAGCTGTTGCAGGCCAAGTTTCATAGTGTCTGCAAAAAGATATTTTTTGTTGTGGGGTGAAATTCAATTGCCAAAATAGCAATACCCTGAATCTGGTGTCCCAGATGTTGCAGGTCAAGTTTCATAGTGTCCGCAAAAACATATATTTTGTTCTGGGGTGAAATTCAATTGCCAAAATAGCAATACCCTGAATCTGGTGTCCCAGCTGTTGCAGGCCAAGTTTCATAGTGTCCTCAAAAACATATATTTTGTTCTGGGGTGAAATTCAATTGCCAAAATAGCAATACCATAAATCAGTGGTTTCAGCTGTGGCTGGCCAAGTTTCATAGTGTCCGCAAAAACAAATATTTTGTTCTGGGGTGAAATTCAATTGCCAAAATACCCTGAATCTGGTGTTCGAGCTGTTGCAGGCCAAGTGTAAATCTGTCCATAAAAGGATACCTTTCATCCTGGGCCTAAATATTAGCCCTAAAAGAGATATTCCCCTAAATCAGTGGTTACTGCTGTGCCTGGATTAGTGTAATACGCTACATAAATAAATAGGCAGATAGTGTTAGGTGCCTGTAAAAAAAGGCCTGAATTTGAAATCAATACATTGGGCCAAATATTTTTTTTCTTATTGTGGTGCTTGGTGAACGATAACAATGAGGAAAACATCTAGTAAGGGACGCGGTCGTGGTGGTTTTAGTGTGCCCTCTGGTGCTGGGAGAGGACGTGGCCATTCTGCCACAGCCACACGTCCTAGTGAACCAACTACCTCAGGTTCCAGTACCCGCCAGAATTTACAGCGATATTTGGTGGGGCCCAATGCCGTTCTAAGGATGGTAAGGCCTGAGCAGGTACAGGCGCTAGTCAATTGGGTGGCCGACAGTGGATCCAGCACGTTCACAACATTATCTCCCACCCAGTCTTCTGCAGAAAGTGCACAGGTGGCACCTGAAAACCAAGCCCATCAGTCTGTCACATCACCCCCATGCATATCAGGGAAACTGTCAGAGCCTCAAGTTATGCAGCAGTCTCTTATGCTGTTTGAAGACTCTGCTGGCAGGGTTTCCCAAGGGAATCCACCTAGCCCTTCCCCAGTGGTGGAAGACATAGAATGCACTGATGCACAACCACTGATGTTTCCTGATGATGAGGACATGGGAATACCACCTCATCGGAGTCCGCACGTCTCTGATGATGACGAAACACAGGTGCCAACTGCTGCGTCTTTCTGCAGTGTGCAGACCGAACAGGAGGTCAGGGAGGAAGACTGTGTGGAAGACGATCCAGGGGACGATGAGGTCCTAGACCCCACATGGAATGAAGGTCGTGCCACTGACTTTCATAGTTCAGAGGAAGTGGCAGTGGTGAGACCGAGCTAACAGCGTAGCAAAAGAGGGAGCAGGGGGCAAAAGCAGACCAGCCGCCGCCAAGAGAGTTTGCCTGCTACTGGCCACCGCCACCAGGGACCGAGCACCCCAAAGGCAGCTTCAAGGAGTTCCCTGGCATGGCACTTCTTTAAACAATGTGCTGACGACAAGACCCGAGTGGTTTGCACGCTGTGCCATCAGATCCTGAAGCGAGGCATTAATGTTCTGAACCTTAGCACAACCTGCATGACCAGGCATCTACATGCAAAGCATGAACTGCAGTGGAGTAAACAACTTAAAAGCAAGGAACTCACTCTGGCTCCCCCTGCTCCCTCTTCCGCTGCTGCCTCGGCCTCTTCCTCCGCCTCGGGAGGAATGTTGGCACCTGCCGCCCACCAAACAGAGGATGTGCCACCGACACCACCACCTGCGTCACCAAGCATCTCCACCATGTCACGCGGCAGCGTTCAGCTCTCCATCTCACAAACCTTGGAGAGAAAGCGTAAATTCCCAACTAGCCACCCTCGAGCCCTGGGCCTGAATGCCAGCATTTCTAAACTACTGGCCTTTGAAATGCTGTCATTCAGGCTGGTGGACACAGACAGCTTCAAACAGCTGATGTCCATGGCTGTCCCACAGTATGTTGTTCCCAGCCGCCACTACTTCTCCAAGACAGCCGTGCCTTCCCTGCACAACCAAGTATCCAATAAAATCAAGTGTGCACTGCGCAACGCCATCTGTGGCAAGGTCCACCTAACCACAGATACGTGGACCAGTAAGCACGGCCAGAGACGCTGTATCTCCCTAACTGCACACTGGGTAAATGTAGTGGCGGCTGGGCCCCAGGCGGAGAGTTCTTTGGCGCACGTCCTTCCGCCGCCAAGGATCGCAGGGCATCATTCTTTGCCTCCTGTAGCCTCCTCCTCCTACTCGGCTTCCTCCTCCTCTGCTTCCACCAGCTCATCCAGTCAGCCAAACACCTTCACCACCAACTTCAGCACAGCCTGAGGTAAACGTCAGCACTCAGCAGTAGAGATGAGCGAACACCTGGAAGTTCGGGTTCCGGAAGTTCGGCCGAACTTCCCGAAAATGTTCGGGTTCGGGATCCGAACTCGACCCAAACTTTATCCCGAACCCGAACCCCATTGAAGTCAATGGGGACCCGAACTTTTGGGCACTAAAAAGGCTGTAAAATAGTCCAGGAACAGGCTAGAGGGCTGCAAAAGGCAGCAAAAGGTAGGTAAATCCCCTGCAAACAAATGTGGATAGGGAAATTAATTAAAATAAAATAAAATAAATGAAATTTAACCAATATCAATTGAAGAGAGGTCCCACTGCAAGGAATCATGCGTCATATAACCCAACACTGGAGAAGGTCACTTTCAGTTTTTTATGTCCCACCACCCAGACAGAGGAGAGAGGTCCCACAGCAAGGAATCATGCGTCATATCACCCACCACCGGAGAAGGCCACTTTCAGTTATTTCGGCCCCAGCACTTAGACAAAGGAGAGAGGTCCCACAGCAAGGAATCATGCGTCATATCACCCACCACCGGAGAAGGCCACTCTCAGTTATTTTGGCCCCACCACCCAGACAGAGGAGAGGTTCATTCAACTTTGGGTTGCACCGCAAGATCATGGTAAAGTTAAAAAAATGAGGATTCAATAAAGAAGTGCCCCGGAGTACAAGAACACATGGTTGAGGGGGAGGCAGTTATAAATGTCTATTCTGCACAAGGGAGGCACAGGTCCTGTGGGATCCATGCCTGGTTCATTTTTATGAACGTCAGCTTGTCCAGGTTGGCTGTGGACAGGCGACTGCGTTTGTCAGTAATGACGCCCCCTGCCATGCTGAATACACATTCAGACAAAACACTGGCCGCCGGGCAGGCCAGCACCTCCAAGGCATAAAATGCTAACTCTGGCCACGTGAACAATTTGGAGACCCAGAAGTTGAATGGGGCCGAACCATCAGTCAGTACGTGGAGGGGTGTGCAGACGTACTGTTCAACCATGTTAGTGAAATGCTGCCTCCTGCTAACACGTTCCGTATCAGGTGGTGGTGCAGTTAGCTGTGGCGTGGAGACAAAACTTTTCCACATTTCTGCCATGCTAACCCTGCCCTCAGAGGAGCTGGCCGTGACAAAGCTGCATTGGCGAAGTCTTGCTCCTCCTCTGCCTTCGCCTTGGGCTTCCACCTGTTCCCCTGTGACATTTGGGAATGCTCTCAGGAGCACCTCTACCAGCGTGCGCTTGTACTCGCGCATCTTCCTATCACGCTCCAGTGCAGGAAGTAAGGTGGGCACATTGTCTTTGTACCGGGGATCCAGCAGGGTGGCAACCCAGTAGTCCGCACACGTTAAAATGTGGGCAACTCTGCTGTCGTTGCGCAGGCACTGCAGCATGTAGTCGCTCATGTGTGCCAGGCTCCCCACTCTCTCCTCTGTCTGGGTGCTGAGCGGAAATAACTGAAAGTGGCCTTCTCCAGTGTTGGGTGATATGACGCATGATTCCCTGCAGTGGGACCTCTCTCCAATTGATATTGGTTAAATTTTATTTATTTTATTTTATTTTAATTCATTTTCCTATCCACATTTGTTTGCAGGGGATTTACCTACATTTTTCTTCCTTTGGCAGCCCTCTAGCCCGTTCCTGGACTATTTTACAGCCTTTTTAGTGCCTAAAAGTTCGGGTCCCTATTGACTTCAATGGGGTTCGGATTCGGGATAAAGTTCGGGTCGAGTTCGGATCCCGAACCCGAACATTTTCGGGAAGTTCGGCTGAACTTCCCGAACCCGAACTTCCAGGTGTTCGCCCATCTCTAGCAGTGGCAGCTCATTGTCGCCTGTCTTGTACTGAAGCCCTTCGAGGAGCCACCAGATTTGTCAGAAAGACAACTGTGGCATTAACAATGTCACCCCCCTCATATTTATCTTTGAACAGATGCTCACACTGACGCAACAAGGGATGGAGGAGCAAAAACTGGTTACACCTCACCTTCTAGCTATTGGAGAAAACACAAGGAGAAAATCGGAGAAGGATGAAGGCAGGGAGCTTCTACTGGAGGAGGAGATGTCGGTGATGTAGGAGTATAAGGATTATGATGATAATGAGTAGAACAACACTGGCTATGATGACCAATCATCATGGAGCGGGGGTGAGCTAGAAAGAACTGGGTTCTCGGGCACGCTAGGTAGCATAGTAAGCTGCGTGCTCGCCTGCTTACATACTGACAGGTGTATCATTGACATCAACCAGCCTGATGATTTGCTTTTAGACCTTCACTACCAGGACAAAATGGGGAGAGTTTTCCTACTGTCAAGTGTGAACAACCAGGTTCAGTGCTACCTGGACTCTGGCCTTTCTCCAGCACATAATGTTTTCCCTGACCTCATGGACGTCTGGGCAGACAGATTGCAACAGTGGCCCGAAATGTCATAGCCATACCCTTATTTCTGATATTTGCGGAATCTGTGTTCCACAGGATTGTCGCATAGCAAATGTGGTGCCAATATTCAAAAAGGGTCCAAAAACAGAGCCCAGAAACTATAGGCCGGTAAGTCTAACATTTGTTGTGGGGAAACTGAAGGTTTTCTGAGAGATGCTATCTTGGAGGATCTCAATAAAAATAAGCAAATACCGCCATATCAGCATGGCTTCATGAGGGATCGGTCATGCCAAACGAATTTAATCAGTTTCTATGAGGAGGTAAGTTCTAGACTTGACAGCGGCGAATCAATGGATGTCGTATATCTGGACTTCTCCAAAGCATTTGACACCGTACCTCATAAAAGGTTAGTATATAAAATGAGGATGCTCGGACTGGGAGAAAATGTCTGTATGTGGGTAAGTAACTGAGTGACAGAAAACAGAGGGTGGTTATTAACGGTACACACTCAGATTGGGTCACTGTCACTAGTGGGGTACCTCAGGGGTCAGTACTGGATGGGTCACTGTCACTAGTGGGGTACCTCAGGGGTCATTACTGGAGGGGTCACTGTCACTAGTGGAGTACCTCAGGGTCAGTATTGGAGGGGTCATTGTCTCTATTGGGGTACCTCAGGGGTCAGAACTGGAGGGGTCCTGTCACAAGTGGGGTACCACAGGGGTCAGTATTGGGCCCTATTCTCTTCAATATATTTATTAATGATCGTGTAGAAGGCCTGCACAGTAAAATATCATTTTTTGCTGATGATACTTAACTGTGTTAAGTAATTAACACTGAAGAGGACAGTATACTGTATATACTCTACAGAGGACAGTACACTGTATATTGTGGGGGGTTAGCTCTGGTCTCGGGGATCATTCACACAAACTTCCTTCCGGACAACGGATTTCATGTCCAAACAGTGCATTTATTTGGCAGTCTTCTCAAACAAAACAAAATAAATGAACACCTGCCCGTCTAGGCACTACCTAATACATAAGATACATCATATCCCTAACTCGGCTATATGATAGCGTTCACACACGGAACCAGGTGCGGCTTACCCCAGCCATACAATACTCCAGCCCTCAGGCTGTAACGAGTGCAGTACCTTTAGATGGGGGTTGTGGTCTAGTAGACCTCCCGACTCTGACCTTTCAATGTTTGTTCCCGGGCCTCACCGAGTCCCCCAAAGTCCAGGCTTTTGCATTGCCTCTTGGCCCCTCAGCCTTGCCTTGCTGAGACCACTCTGACAGAGCCTCAGCAGGCCTCTGTCTGCACACTCTCCAGAGTCAGAGACCCCACCCATGTCCAACAAGTGGATTAAATAGAATCCCTGGACATGGGCGTTGTCCAAAACCCCGGACTGGAGCATGGGGAACAGGCACCCACCCATCACATTACCTGTTCCCAGTAAAAGCCCGTCCTGGAACTGGCTGAGCCAGCTATACTAATACTTAACTTGGGCTTTCACTCCACCAAGGCCAGGCACCTTGGTGACACGCTCTCGGTGCAAACAGCCCTGTCTGACGGTTTCCCTGGGGCTTCACTGCACACATCAGTGTTCACATTGCCACAATATATACTACAGAGGACTGAATACTGTATATATACTACAGAGGACAGTATACTGTGTATACACTACAGAGGACAGTATAATAAATTATATATATATATATATATATATATATATATATATACATACTACAGAGGACAGTATACTGTATATATACTACAGAGGACAGTATACTGTGTATACACTACAGAGGACAGTATAATATATATATATATATATATATATATATATACACATACTACAGAGGACAGTATACTGTATATATACTACAGAGGACAGTGTACTGTATATACACTACAGAGGACAATATACTGTACATATACTACAGAGGACAGGGCACTGTATATACTACAGAGGACAGTATACTGTATATACTACAGAGGGCAGTATACTGTATACATACTACAGAGGACATCATACTGTATATATATACTACAGAGGACAGTATACTGTATATATATACTACAGAGGACAGTATATTATATATATATATATATATATATATATATATATATACATATATACTACAGAGGACAGTATACTCTATACACTACAGAGGACAGTATACTGTCATTATACTACAGAGGACAGGACACTGTATATACTACAGAGGACAGTATACTGTATACATACTACAGAGGACATCATACTGTATATATATACTACAGAGGACAGTATACTGTATATACACTACAGAGGACAGTATATTATATATATATATATATATATATATATACATATATACTACAGAGGACAGTATACTCTATACACTACAGAGGACAGTATATTGTATATATTACAGAGGACAGTATACTGTGTATATATATCTATATATATATATATATATATATATATATATATATACTACTGAGGATAGTATACTACTACAGAAGCATCTGGATAGATTAGAGGCTTGGGCAGATAAGTGACAGATGAGGTTTAACACTGACAAATGTAAAGTTATGCACATGGGATGGAATAATGCAAGTCACCCGTACATACTAAATGGTAAAACACTGGGTAACACTGACATGGAAAAGGATCTAGGAATTTTAGTGAACAGCAAACTAAGCTGTAGAAACCAGTGTCAGGCAGCTGCTGCCAAGGCCAATAAGATAATGGGTTGCATCAGAAGAGGCATATACGCCGGTGATGAGAACATAGTCCTACCACTTTACACATCACTGGTCAGACCACACATGGAGTACTGTGTACAGTTTTGGGCTCCTGTGAACAAGGCAGACATAGCAGAGCTGGAGAGGGTTCAAAGGAGGGCAACTAAAGAAATAACTGGAATGGGGCAACTACAGTACCCTGAAAGGTTATCAAAATTAGGGTTATTTACTTTATAAAAAAGATGACTGAGGGGAGATCTAATAACTATGTATAAATATATCAGGGGTCAGTACAGAGATCACTCCCATCATCTATTTATCCCCAGGACTGTAACTGTGACGAGGGGACATCCTCTGCGTCTGGAGGAAAGAAGGTTTGTACACAAACATAGAAAAGGATTCTTCACGGTAAAAGCAGTGAGACTATGGACTCTTTACTGTAAGAGCAGTGAGACTATGGACTATTTTCTGTAAGAGCAGTGAGACTACGGACTCTTTACTGTAAGAGCAGTGAGACTATGGACTCTTTATGGTAAGAGCAGTGAGACTATGGACTCTTTATGGTAGGAGCAGTGAGACTATGGAGTCTTTACTATAAGAGCAGTGAGACTATGGAGTTTTTACTATAAGAGCAGTGAGACTATGGAGTCTTTATGGTAAGAGCAGTGAGACTATGGACTCTTTACTGTAAGAGCAGTGAGACTATGGACTCTTTACTGTAAGAGCAGTGAGACTATGGACTCTTTATGGTAGGAGCAGTGAGACTATGGAGTCTTTACTATAAGAGCAGTGAGACTATGGAGTTTTTACTATAAGAGCAGTGAGACTATGGAGTCTTTATGGTAAGAGCAGTGAGACTATGGACTCTTTACTGTAAGAGTAGTGAGACTATAGACTCTTTACTGTAAGAGCAGTGCGACTATGGACTGTTTATGGTAAGATCAGTGAGACTATGGACTCTTTATGGTAAGAGCAGTGAGACTATGTACTCTTTGCTGAAAGAGCAGTGAGACTATGGACTGTTTATGGTAAGATCAGTGAGACTATGGACTCATTATGGTAAGAGCAGTGAGACTATGGATTCTTTACTGTAAGAGTAGTGAGACTATAGACTCTTTACTGTAAGAGCAGTGCGACTATGGACTCTTCAATTTAAGAGCAGTGAGACTATTGACTCTTTATGGTAAGAGCAATGAGACTATGGATTATTTACTGTAAGAGCAGTGAGACTATGGATTATTTACTGTAAGAGCAGAGAGACTATGGATTATTTACAGTAAGAGCAGTTAGACTATGGACTCTATACTGTAAGAGCAGTGCAATTATGGGACTCTTTACTGTAAGAGCAGTGAGACTATGGGCTCTATATTGAAAGAGCAGTGAGACTATGGACTTTTTACAGTAAGAGCAAAAAGACTATGGACTCTTTACTGTAAGAGCAGTAAGACTATGGGACTCTTTGCTGTAAGAGCAGAGAGACTATGGACTCTTTACTGTAAGAGCAGTGAGACTATGGACTTTTTACTGTAAGAGCAGTGAGACTATGGATTTTTTAATGTAAGAGCAATAAGACTATGGACTCTTTACTGTAAGAGCAATGAGACTATGGGCTCTATATTGAAAGCGCAGTGAGACAATGGACTCTATACTGTAGGAGCAGTGAGACTATGGACTCTATACTGTAAGAGCAGTGAGACTATGGATTCTTTGCTGTAAGAGCAGTGAGTCTATGGACTCTTTATGGTAAGAGCAGTGAGACTATGGACTCTTTATGGTAAGAGCAGTGAGACTAAGGACTCTTTATGGTAAGAGCAGTGAGACTATGGGCTCTTTACTGTAACAGCATTGAGACAATGGACTCTTTGCTGTTAGAGTAGTGAGACTATGGACTTTTTACTGTAAGAACAATGAGACTATGGACTTTTTACTGTAAGAGCAGTGAGACTACAGACTCTTTACTGTAAGAGCAGTGAAACTATGAACTCTATACTGTAAGAGCAGTGCGACTATGGACTCTTTACTGTAAGAGCAGTGAGACTAAGGACCCTTTATGGTAAGAGCAGTGAGACTATGGACTCTTTACTGTAAAAGCAGTGAGACTATGGACTCTTTACTGTTAGAGTAGTGAGACTATGGACTTTTTACTGTAAGAACAATGAGACTATGGACTTTTTACTGTAAGAGCAGTGAGACTACAGACTCTTTACTGTAAAAGCAGTGAGAATATGGATTATTTACTAAAAGAACAGTGAGACTACAGACTCTTTACTGTAAGAGCAGTGAAACTATGAACTCTATACTGTAAGAGCAGTGAGACTATGGACTCTTTACTGTAAGAGCAGTGAGACTATGGACTCTTTACTGTAAGAGCAGTGAGACTATGGACTCTTTACTGTAAGAGCAGTGAGACTATGGACTGCTTTACTGTAA
The DNA here is from genome assembly GCA_033119425.1 of Bufotes viridis. Taxonomy (NCBI): domain Eukaryota; kingdom Metazoa; phylum Chordata; class Amphibia; order Anura; family Bufonidae; genus Bufotes; species Bufotes viridis. The sequence continues at coordinate 6,853,131 of CM065593.1, read as the reverse complement.
GAGCAGTGAGACTATGGACTCTTTACTGTAAGAGCAGTGAGACTATGGACTCTTTACTGTAAGAGCAGTGAGACTATGGACTCTTTACTGTAAGAGCAGTGAGACTATGGACTCTTTACTGTAAGAGCAGTGAGACTATGGACTCTTTACTGTAAGAGCAGTGAGACTATGGACTCTATACTGTAAGAGCAGTGAGACTATGGACTCTATACTGTAAGAGCAGTGAGACTATGGACTCTTTACTGTAAGAGCAGTGAGACTATGGACTCTTTACTGTAAGAGCAGTGAGACTATGGACTCTTTACTGTAAGAGCAGTGAGACTATGGACTCTTTACTGTAAGAGCAGTGAGACTATGGACTCTTATACTGTAAGAGCAGTGAGACTATGGACTCTTTACTGTAAGAGCAGTGAGACTATGGACTCTTTACTGTAAGAGCAGTGAGACTATGGACTCTATACTGTAAGAGCAGTGAGACTATGGGCTCTTTACTGTAAGAGCAGTGAGACTATGGACTCTTTACTGTAAGAGCAGTGAGACTATGGACTCTTTACTGTAAGAGCAGTGAGACTATGGACTCTTTACTGTAAGAGCAGTGAGACTATGGACTCTATACTGTAAGAGCAGTGAGACTATGGACTCTTTACTGTAAGAGCAGTGAGACTATGGACTCTTTACTGTAAGAGCAGTGAGACTATGGACTCTATACTGTAAGAGCAGTGAGACTATGGACTCTTTGCTGTAAGAGCAGTGAGACTATGGACTCTTTACTGTAAGAGCAGTGAGACTATGGACTCTTTACTGTAAGAGCAGTGAGACTATGGACTCTTTACTGTAAGAGCAGTGAGACTATGGACTCTATACTGTAAGAGCAGTGAGACTATGGACTCTTTACTGTAAGAGCAGTGAGACTATGGACTCTTTACTGTAAGAGCAGTGAGACTATGGACTCTATACTGTAAGAGCAGTGAGACTATGGACTCTTACTGTAAGAGCAGTGAGACTATGGACTCTTTACTGTAAGAGCAGTGAGACTATGGACTCTTTACTGTAAGAGCAGTGAGACTATGGACTCTTTACTGTAAGAGCAGTGAGACTATGGACTCTTTACTGTAAGAGCAGTAAGACTATGGACTCTTTACTGTAAGAGCAGTGAGACTATGGACTCTTTACTGTAAGAGCAGTGAGACTATGGACTCTTTACTGTAAGAGCAGTGAGACTATGGACTCTATACTGTAAGAGCAGTGAGACTATGGACTCTTTACTGTAAGAGCAGTGAGACTATGGACTCTTTACTGTAAGAGCAGTGAGACTATGGACTCTTTACTGTAAGAGCAGTGAGACTATGGACTCTTATACTGTAAGAGCAGTGAGACTATGGACTCTTTACTGTAAGAGCAGTGAGACTATGGACTCTTTACTGTAAGAGCAGTGAGACTATGGACTCTTTACTGTAAGAGCAGTGAGACTATGGACTCTATACTGTAAGAGCAGTGAGACTATGGACTCTTTACTGTAAGAGCAGTGAGACTATGGACTCTTTACTGTAAGAGCAGTGAGACTATGGACTCTATACTGTAAGAGCAGTGAGACTATGGACTCTTTACTGTAAGAGCAGTGAGACTATGGACTCTTTACTGTAAGAGCAGTGAGACTATGGACTCTATACTGTAAGAGCAGTGAGACTATGGACTCTTTACTGTAAGAGCAGTGAGACTATGGACTCTTTACTGTAAGAGCAGTGAGACTATGGACTCTATACTGTAAGAGCAGTGAGACTATGGACTCTTTACTGTAAGAGCAGTGAGACTATGGACTCTATACTGTAAGAGCAGTGAGACTATGGACTCTTTACTGTAAGAGCAGTGAGACTATGGACTCTTTACTGTAAGAGCAGTGAGACTATGGACTCTATACTGTAAGAGCAGTGAGACTATGGACTCTATACTGTAAGAGCAGTGAGACTATGGACTCTTTACTGTAAGAGCAGTGAGACTATGGACTCTATACTGTAAGAGCAGTGAGACTATGGACTCTTTACTGTAAGAGCAGTGAGACTATGGACTCTTTACTGTAAGAGCAGTGAGACTATGGACTCTTTACTGTAAGAGCAGTGAGACTATGGACTCTTTACTGTAAGAGCAGTGAGACTATGGACTCTTTACTGTAAGAGCAGTGAGACTATGGACTCTTTACTGTAAGAGCAGTGAGACTATGGACTCTATACTGTAAGAGCAGTGAGACTATGGACTCTATACTGTAAGAGCAGTGAGACTATGGACTCTTTACTGTAAGAGCAGTGAGACTATGGACTCTTTACTGTAAGAGCAGTGAGACTATGGACTCTTTACTGTAAGAGCAGTGAGACTATGGACTCTTTACTGTAAGAGCAGTGAGACTATGGACTCTTTACTGTAAGAGCAGTGAGACTATGGACTCTTTACTGTAAGAGCAGTGAGACTATGGACTCTTTACTGTAAGAGCAGTGAGACTATGGACTCTTTACTGTAAGAGCAGTGAGACTATGGACTCTTTACTGTAAGAGCAGTGAGACTATGGACTCTTTACTGTAAGAGCAGTGAGACTATGGACTCTTTACTGTAAGAGCAGTGAGACTATGGACTCTTTACTGTAAGAGCAGTGAGACTATGGACTCTTTACTGTAAGAGCAGTGAGACTATGGACTCTATACTGTAAGAGCAGTGAGACTATGGACTCTTTACTGTAAGAGCAGTGAGACTATGGACTCTTTACTGTAAGAGCAGTGAGACTATGGACTCTTTACTGTAAGAGCAGTGAGACTATGGACTCTTTACTGTAAGAGCAGTGAGACTATGGACTCTTTACTGTAAGAGCAGTGAGACTATGGACTCTTTACTGTAAGAGCAGTGAGACTATGGACTCTTTACTGTAAGAGCAGTGAGACTATGGACTCTTTACTGTAAGAGCAGTGAGACTATGGACTCTTTACTGTAAGAGCAGTGAGACTATGGACTCTTTACTGTAAGAGCAGTGAGACTATGGACTCTTTACTGTAAGAGCAGTGAGACTATGGACTCTTTACTGTAAGAGCAGTGAGACTATGGACTCTATACTGTAAGAGCAGTGAGACTATGGACTCTTTACTGTAAGAGCAGTGAGACTATGGACTCTTTACTGTAAGAGCAGTGAGACTATGGACTCTTTACTGTAAGAGCAGTGAGACTATGGACTCTATACTGTAAGAGCAGTGAGACTATGGACTCTATACTGTAAGAGCAGTGAGACTATGGACTCTTTACTGTAAGAGCAGTGAGACTATGGACTCTTTACTGTAAGAGCAGTGAGACTATGGACTCTTTACTGTAAGAGCAGTGAGACTATGGACTCTTTACTGTAAGAGCAGTGAGACTATGGACTCTTTACTGTAAGAGCAGTGAGACTATGGACTCTTTACTGTAAGAGCAGTGAGACTATGGACTCTTTACTGTAAGAGCAGTGAGACTATGGACTCTTTACTGTAAGAGCAGTGAGACTATGGACTCTTTACTGTAAGAGCAGTGAGACTATGGACTCTATACTGTAAGAGCAGTGAGACTATGGACTCTTTACTGTAAGAGCAGTGAGACTATGGACTCTTTACTGTAAGAGCAGTGAGACTATGGACTCTTTACTGTAAGAGCAGTGAGACTATGGACTCTTTACTGTAAGAGCAGTGAGACTATGGACTCTTTACTGTAAGAGCAGTGAGACTATGGACTCTTTACTGTAAGAGCAGTGAGACTATGGACTCTTTACTGTAAGAGCAGTGAGACTATGGACTCTTTACTGTAAGAGCAGTGAGACTATGGACTCTTTACTGTAAGAGCAGTGAGACTATGGACTCTTTACTGTAAGAGCAGTGAGACTATGGACTCTATACTGTAAGAGCAGTGAGACTATGGACTCTTTACTGTAAGAGCAGTGAGACTATGGACTCTTTACTGTAAGAGCAGTGAGACTATGGACTCTATACTGTAAGAGCAGTGAGACTATGGACTCTATACTGTAAGAGCAGTGAGACTATGGACTCTATACTGTAAGAGCAGTGAGACTATGGACTCTTTACTGTAAGAGCAGTGAGACTATGGACTCTTTACTGGTAAGAGCAGTGAGACTATGGACTCTTTACTGTAAGAGCAGTGAGACTATGGACTCTTTACTGGTAAGAGCAGTGAGACTATGGACTCTTTACTGTAAAAGCAGTGAGACTATGGACTCTTTACTGTAAGAGCAGTGAGACTATGGACTCTTTACTGTAAGAACAGTGAGACTATGGACTCTTTACTGTAAGAGCAGTGAGACTATGGACTCTTTACTGTAAGAGCAGTGAGACTATGGACTCTATACTGTAAGAGCAGTGAGACTATGGACTCTTTACTGTAAGAGCAGTGAGACTATGGACTCTTTACTGGTAAGAGCAGTGAGACTATGGACTCTTTACTGTAAAAGCAGTGAGACTATGGACTCTTTACTGTAAGAGCAGTGAGACTATGGACTCTTTACTGTAAGAGCAGTGAGACTATGGACTCTTTACTGTAAGAGCAGTGAGACTATGGACTCTTTACTGGTAAGAGCAGTGAGACTATGGACTCTTTACTGGTAAGAGCAGTGAGACTATGGACTCTTTACTGTAAGAGCAGTGAGACTATGGACTCTTTACTGTAAGAGCAGTGAGACTATGGACTCTTTACTGTAAGAGCAGTGAGACTATGGACTCTTTACTGTAAGAGCAGTGAGACTATGGACTCTTTACTGTAAGAGCAGTGAGACTATGGACTCTATACTGTAAGAGCAGTGAGACTATGGACTCTTTACTGTAAGAGCAGTGAGACTATGGACTCTTTACTGGTAAGAGCAGTGAGACTATGGACTCTATACTGTAAGAGCAGTGAGACTATGGACTCTATACTGTAAGAGCAGTGAGACTATGGACTCTTTGCTGTAAGAGCAGTGAGACTATGGACTCTTTACTGGTAAGAGCAGTGAGACTATGGACTCTTTACTGGTAAGAGCAGTGAGACTATGGACTCTTTACTGGTAAGAGCAGTGAGACTATGGGCTCTTTACTGTAAGAGCAGTGAGACTATGGACTCTTTACTGTAAGAGCAGTGAGACTATGGACTCTTTACTGTAAGAACAGTGAGACTATGGACTCTTTACTGTAAGAGCAGTGAGACTATGGACTCTTTACTGTAAGAGCAGTGAGACTATGGACTCTATACTGTAAGAGCAGTGAGACTATGGACTCTTTACTGTAAGAGCAGTGAGACTATGGACTCTTTACTGGTAAGAGCAGTGAGACTATGGACTCTTTACTGTAAGAGCAGTGAGACTATGGACTCTTTACTAGTAAGAGCAGTGAGACTATGGACTCTTTACTGGTAAGAGCAGTGAGACTATGGACTCTTTACTGTAAGAGCAGTGAGACTATGGACTCTTTACTGTAAGAGCAGTGAGACTATGGACTCTTTACTGTAAGAGCAGTGAGACTATGGACTCTTTACTGTAAGAGCAGTGAGACTATGGACTCTTTACTGTAAGAGCAGTGAGACTATGGACTCTATACTGTAAGAGCAGTGAGACTATGGACTCTTTACTGTAAGAGCAGTGAGACTATGGACTCTTTACTGGTAAGAGCAGTGAGACTATGGACTCTATACTGTAAGAGCAGTGAGACTATGGACTCTATACTGTAAGAGCAGTGAGACTATGGACTCTATACTGTAAGAGCAGTGAGACTATGGACTCTTTGCTGTAAGAGCAGTGAGACTATGGACTCTTTACTGGTAAGAGCAGTGAGACTATGGACTCTTTACTGGTAAGAGCAGTGAGACTATGGACTCTTTACTGGTAAGAGCAGTGAGACTATGGGCTCTTTACTGTAAGAGCAGTGAGACTATGGACTCTTTACTGTTAGAGCAGTGAGACTATGGACTCTTTACTGTAAGAACAGTGAGACTATGGACTCTTTACTGTAAGAGCAGTGACACTATGGACTCTTTACTGTAAGAGCAGTGAGACTATGGACTCTATACTGTAAGAGCAGTGAGACTATGGACTCTTTACTGTAAGAGCAGTGAGACTATGGACTCTTTACTGGTAAGAGCAGTGAGACTATGGACTCTTTACTGTAAGAGCAGTGAGACTATGGACTCTTTACTGGTAAGAGCAGTGAGACTATGGACTCTTTACTGGTAAGAGCAGTGAGACTATGGACTCTTTACTGTAAGAGCAGTGAGACTATGGACTCTTTACTGTAAGAGCAGTGAGACTATGGACTCTTTACTGTAAGAGCAGTGAGACTATGGACTATTTACTGTAAGAGCAGTGAGACTATGGACTCTTTACTGTAAAAGCAGTGAGACTATGGATTATTTACTGTAAGAGCAGTGAGACTACGGACTCTTTACTGTAAGAGCAGTGAGACTATGGACTCTATACTGTAAGAGCAGTGAGACTATGGACTCTTTACTGTAAGAGCAGTGAGACTATGGACTCTTTACTGTAAGAGCAGTGAGACTATGGACTCTTTACTGTAAGAGCAGTGAGACTATGGACTGCTTTACTGTAAGAGCAGTGAGACTATGGACTCTTTACTGTAAGAGCAGTGAGACTATGGACTCTTTACTGTAAGAGCAGTGAGACTATGGACTCTTTACTGTAAGAGCAGTGAGACTATGGACTCTTTACTGTAAGAGCAGTGAGACTATGGACTCTATACTGTAAGAGCAGTGAGACTATGGACTCTTTACTGTAAGAGCAGTGAGACTATGGACTCTATACTGTAAGAGCAGTGAGACTATGGACTCTTTACTGTAAGAGCAGTGAGACTATGGACTCTTTACTGTAAGAGCAGTGAGACTATGGACTCTTTACAGTAAGAGCAGTGAGACTATGGGCTCTTTACTGGTAAGAGCAGTGAGACTATGGACTCTTTACTGGTAAGAGCAGTGAGACTATGGGCTCTATACTGTAAGAGCAGTGAGACTATGGACTCTATACTGTAAGAGCAGTGAGACTATGGACTCTATACTGTAAGAGCAGTGAGACTATGGATTCTTTGCTGTAATAGCAGTGAGTCTATGGACTCTTTACTGTAAGAGCAGTGAGACTATGGACTCTTTATGGTAAGAGCAGTGAGACTAAGGACCCTTTATGGTAAGAGCAGTGAGACTATGGACTCTTTACTGTAAAAGCAGTGAGACAATGGACTCTTTACTGTTAGAGTAGTGAGACTATGGACTTTTTACTGTAAGAACAATGAGACTATGGACTTTTTACTGTAAGAGCAGTGAGACTATGGACTCTTTACTGTATGAGCAGTGAAACTATGAACTCTATACTGTAAGAGCAGTGCGACTATGGACTCTTTACTGTAAGAGCAGAGAGACTATGGACTCTTTACTGTAAGAGCAGTGAGACTATGGATTATTTACTGTAAGAGCAGTGAGACTATGGATGATTTACTGTAAGAGCAGTGAGACTATGGATTATTTACTGTAAGAGCAGTGAGACTATGGACTCTATACTGTAAGAGGAGTGAGATTATGGGACTCTTTACTGTAAGAGCAGTGAGACTATGGGCTCTATATTGTAAGAGCAGTAAGACAATGGACTCTATATTGAAAGAGCAGTGAGACTATGGACTCTTTACTGTAAGAGCAGTGAGACTATGGGCTCTATATTGAAAGAGCAGTGAGACTATGGACTTTTTACAGTAAGAGCAAAGAGACTATGGACTCTTTACTTTATGAGTAGTGAGACTATGGACTTTTTACAGTAAGAGAAGTGAGACTATGGGCTCTTTACTGTAAGAGTAGTAACATAGTAACATATTATATAAGGCCGAAAAACGACATTTGTCCATCCAGTTCGACCTGTTTCCTGCAAGTTCATCCAGAAGAAGTCAAAAAACCCCTGTGAGGTAGAGCCAATTTTCCCCACTTAAGGGGAAAAAATTCCTTCCCGACTCCAATCAGGCAGTGAGAATAACTCCCTGGATCAACGACCCATCTTTAGTAGCTATAGCCTGAAATATTATTACGCTCCAGAAATACATCCCGGCCCCTCCTGAATTCCTTTATTGTACTCACCATCAGCACCTCCTCAGGCAGAGAGTTCCATAGTCTCACTGCTCTTACAGTAAAGAGTCCATAGTCTCACTGCTCCTACATTATAGAGTCCATAGTCTCACTGCTCTTACAGTAAAGAGTCCATAGTCTCACTGCTCCTACATTATAGAGTCCATAGTCTCACTGCTCTTACAGTAAAGAGTCCATAGTCTTACTGCTCTTACAGTATATAGTCCATAGTCTCACTGCTCTTACAGTATAGAGTCCATAGTCTCACTGCTCTTACAGTACAGAGTCCATAGTCTCACTGCTCTTACAGTATAGAGTCTATAGTCTCACTGCTCTTACAGTGTAGAGTCCATAGTCTCACTGATTTTACAGTATAGAGTCCATAGTCTCACTGCTCTTACAGTAAAGAGTCCATAGTCTCACTGCTCTTACAGTAAAGAGTCCATAGTCTCACTGCTCTTACAGTAAAGAGTCCATAGTCTCACTGCTCTTACAGTATAGAGTCCATAGTCTCACTGCTCTTACAGTAAAGAGTCCATAGTCTCACTGCTCTTACAGTAAAGAGTCCATAGTCTCACTGCTCTTACAGTAAAGAGTCCATAGTCTCACTGCTCTTACAGTAAAGAGTCCATAGTCTCACTGCTCTTACAGTAAACAGTCCATAGTCTCACTGCTCTTACAGTAAAGAGTCCATAGTCTCACTGCTCTTACAGTATAGAGTCCATCGTCTCACTGCTCTTACAGTACAGAGTCCATAGTCTCACTGCTCTTACCGTAAAGAGTCCATAGTCTCACTGCTCTTACAGTAAAGAGTCCATAGTCTCACTGCTCCTACATTATAGAGTCCATAGTCTCACTGCTCTTACAGTAAAGAGTCCATAGTCTTACTGCTCTTACCGTGAAGAACCCTTTTCTATGTTTGTGTACAAACCTTCTTTCCTCCAGACGCAGAGGATGTCCCCTTGTCACAGTCACAGTCCTGGGGATAAATAGATGATGGGACAGATCTCTGTACTGACCCCTGATATATTTATACATAGTTATTAGATCTCCCCTCAGTCGTCTTTTTTCTAGAGTGAATAACCCTAGTTTTGATAATCTTTCAGGGTCCTGTAGTTGCCCCATTCCAGTTATTACTTTAGTTGCCCTCCTCTGAACCCTCTCCAGCTCTGCTATGTCTGCCTTGTTCACGGGAGCCCAGAACTGTACACAGTACTCCATGTGTGGTCTGACTAGTGATTTGTAAAGTGGTAGGACTATGTTCTCATCACGGGCATCTATGCCCCTTTTGATGCAACCCATTATCTTATTGGCCTTAGCAGCAGCTGCCTGACACTGGTTTTTACAGCTTAATTTGTAATTTATTAAAATTCCTAGATCCTTTTCCATGTCAGTGTTACCCAGTGTTTTACCATTTAGTATGTACGGGTGACTTGCATTATTCCTTCCCATGTGCATAACTTTACATTTGTCAGTGTTAAACCTCATCTGCCACTTCTCTGCCCAAGCCTCCAATCTATCCAGATCCCTCTGTAGCAGAAAACTGTCCTCTTCAGTGTTAATTACTTTACACAGTTTAGTGTCATCTGCAAAAATTGATATATTACTGTGCAAGCCTTCTACAAGATCAATAATAAATATATTGAAGAGAATGGGGCCCAATACTGAACCCTGAGGTACCCCACTAGTGACAGTGAGCCCTCCAGTACTGACCCCTGAGGTATCCCACTAGTGACAGTGACCCCTCCAGTACTGACCGCTGAGGTACCCCACTAGTGACAGTGACCCCCTCCAATACTGAACCCTGATGTACACCACTAGTGACAGAGACCCCTCCAGTACTGACCCCTGAGGTACCTCACTAGTGACAGTGACCCCTCCAGTAATGACCCCTGAGGTACCCCACTAGTGACCGTGACCCAATCTGAGTGTCTACCGTTAATAACCCCCCTCTGTTTTCTGTCACTCAGCCAGTTACTTACCCACATACAGACATTTTCTCCCAGTCCGAGCATCCTCATTTTATATAGTAACCTTTTATGAGGTACGGTGTCAGATGCTTTGGAGAAGTCCAGATATACGACATCCATTGATTCGCCGCTGTCACGTCTAGAACTTACCTTCTCATAGAAGCTGATTAAATTAGTTTGACATGACCGATCCCTCATGAAGCCATGCTGATATGGTGTAATTTGCTTATTTTCATTGAGATACTCCAAGATAGCATCTCTTACAAAACCTTCAAACAGTTTACCCACAACAGATGTTAAACTTACCGGCCTATAATTTCCAGGCTCTGTTTTTGGACCCTTTTTGAATATTGACACCACATTTGCTATACGCCAATCCTGTGGAACATTCCCTGTCAGTATGGAGTCCATGAATATCAAAAATAAGGGTCTGGCTAGGACATCACTTAATTCCCTTAGGATACGGGGGTGTATGCCATCTGGTCCTGGCGATTTGTCTATTTTAATCTTTTTAAGTCGCTGCTGTACTTCTTCCTGGGTCAGACAGGGCACTTTTAAAGGGGAATTTACTTTTACATTTTGCATTTCATCTGACAGTTTATTTTCCTCAGTGAAAACAGTGGTGAAGAAAATATTTAATAGCTTGGCTTGATCCTCATCGCTTTCTGCAACTCCCCCCTCATTGCTATGTAGAGGGCCGACTCCTTCAGGTTTATATTTTTTACCATTTATATAATTGAAAAACATTTTAGGGTTAGTTTTGCTCTCTTTGGCAATTAATCTCTCGGTCTCTAGTAGTGAGACTATGGACTTTTTACAGTAAGAGCAGTGAGACTATGGGCTCTTTACTGTAAGAGTAGTGAGACTATGGACTTTTTACTGTAAGAGCAATGAGACTATGGACTCTATACTGTGAGAGCAGTGAGACTATGGATTATTTACTGTAAGAGCAGTAAGACTATGGACTCTATACTGTAAGAGCAGTGAGATTTTGGGACTCTTTACTGTAATAGCAGTGAGACTATGGAGTCTATATTGAAAGATCAGTGAAACTATGGACTCTTTACTGTAAGAGCAGTGAGACTATAGACTCTTTACTGTAAGAGCAGTGAGACTAGGGGACTCTTTGCTGTAAGAGCAGTGAGACTATGGACTCTTTACAGTAAGAGCAGTGAGACTATGGACTCTTTACTGTAAGAGTAGTGAGACTATGGAATTTTTACTGTAAGAGCAGTGAGACTATGGATTTTTTACTGTAAGAGCAGTAAGACCATGGACTCTATAGTGTAGGAGCAGTGAGACTATGGATTCTTTACGATAAGAGCAGTGAGACTATGGACTTTTTACTGTAAGAGCAGTTTGACAATGGACTCTATACTGTAAGAGCAGTGAGACTATGGACACTTTACTGTAAGAGCCGTAAGACTATGGACTCTATACTGTAAGAGCAGTGAGACAATGGAATTTATACTGTAAGAGCAGTGACACTATGGACACTTTACTGTAAGAGTAGTTAGACTATGGACTCTTTATGGTAAGAGCAATGCGACTAATGACTCTTTATGGTAAGAGCAGTGAGACTATTGACTCTTTACTGTAAAAGCAGTGAGACTATGGACTCTTTAATGTATAAGCAGTGAGACTATGGACTTTTTACTGTAAGAGCAGTGAGACCATGGATTCCTTACGGTAAGAGCAGTGAGACTATGGACTCTTTACAGTAAGAGCAGTGAGACTATTGGACTCTTTACGGTAAGAGCAGTGAAAGTATAGACTCTTTACGGTAAGAGCAGTGAGACTATGGACTCTTTACTGTAAGAGCAGTGAGACTATGTACTCTTTACTGTAAGAGCAGTGAGACTATGGACTCTTTACTGTAAGAGCAGTGAGACTATAGACTCTTTACTGTAAGAGCAGTGAGACAATGGACTCTATACTGTAAGAGCAGTGAGACTATGGACACTTTACTGTAAGAGTAGTGAGACTATGGACTCTTTATGGTAAGAGCAATGAGACTAATGACTCTTTATGGTAAGAGCAGTGAGACTATGGACTCTTTACTGTAAAAGCAGTGAGACTATGGACTCTTTACTGTATAAGCAGTGAGACTATGGACTTTTTACTGTAAGAGCAGTGAGACCATGGATTCCTTACGGTAAGAGCAGTGAGACTATGGACTCTTTACAGTAAGAGCAGTGAGACTATTGGACTCTTTACGGTAAGAGCAGTGAAAGTATAGACTCTTTACGGTAAGAGCAGTGAGACTATGGACTCTTTACTGTAAGAGCAGAGAGACTATGGACTCTTTACAGTAAGAACAGTGAGACTATGGACTCTATACTGTAAGAGCAGTGAGACTATGTACTCTTTACTGTAAGAGCAGTGAGACTATGGACTCTTTACAGTAAGAGCAGTGAGACTATGGACTCTTTACAGTAAGAGCAGTGAGACTATGGACTCTATACTGTAAGAGCAGTGAGACTATGGACTCTTTACAGTAAGAGCAGTGAGACTATGGACTCTTTACGGTAAGAGCAGTGAGACTATGGACTCTTTTCGGTAAGAGCAGTGAGACTATGGAACTCTTTGCCTGAGGAGGTGGTGAGTGTAATAATATTACAGGCTATAGCTACTAGAGATGGGTCGTTAATCCAGGGAGTTATTCTGATTCTCTAGATGGAGTCGGGAAGCAATTTCTTTCCCTTAAGTGGGGAAAATTGCTTCTACCTCACAGTTTTTGCTTTTTTGCCTTCCTCTGGATCAACTTGCAGGATAACAGGCCGAACTCGATGGACAGATTTCTTTTTTCGGCCATATAAACGATGTTACTATGAAATAGCCCAGTAAGCTCTCTATGTACTGTCTTGTTCAGACTCCAGTCATCTCAACCAAATAGACAAACTTGTCCTCCACCAGCATACAAAATATAACTTTTGTAAAAATGAATGAAACATGGATTCATTAGGATTTTCACACTCTTGCTGGTGAGGCTTATGAATAGTAGTGATGAGAAGCAGGGGCAATATTCAAATTTGTGATATATATAAGCTAACTAACTAACTATCTAATGTAATGACACAGCAAAGCACAGAGCACAGCAATGACACTGCTCTCTCTCTCCGAACTGTAAAAAACAGCAGACAATGGCTGCTGGGGAGGTTTTTACAGAGGAAGGGGTAGGAAACTTTCCTATTGGTTGCTAGGGATGTTGCTAAGCTCAGACAAAGACATTGCTGCCTTCTCATTGGCTCACAAGCAAGAAGCAGGGAGGGATCATGGGTTCAGATGAAAAAAAATCTAGAATATTCGCAAATGCGAATATATAGCACTATATTCAAAATCTTTACGAATTGTCGAAGTGGCGATATTCACAATTAAAATTCGCTATTTGAATATTCGCACCCAACACTAATGGATAGATCCGTCATCGCTGACAGTGGATATTTATTGGTGGCCCCTACCTCTGCTGCTGTCTCTCTACTATCATGTTCCATACCACCACTGCTACCGCTACTGCCACTATTATTAGCCCTACCCAGCTGCCATTACTACTAATATTATTACCCCTACACAGCCGCACATATAACTACTGCCTTGTCTGTTCCATTATTTGCTGCTACTACTGCTGCTATGATTACCCCTACACAGCCTACCTTTTTCACATCCACACTGTACTGCTCATGCTCCCAAAAATAAAGGTAGATTTTTTTAAGTCTTGCCCAGAACAAGTCCTTGTTTCTTCTGATAATTATCACTTATGCCTATATATATATTTGCAGGCATTCATTAACATGTAATGTTTGGTCAATTGTGAACAAGCCACTCTTTTTTCTGACATTAACTTGTGTGTGTATAAACAAAGGCAATCATTCTACCCCCATTGAGGTATAATTTGAGGATGCTTTTTACTACCAAGGCACTGTTTTTATATATAACACACTATGTGTTTAAAAAATGCCTTCCCCTATAAGAGACACTTTTTGGAAAGCTTCTAATAGGAAACAGCATAAGATGTGATGGCATGTTTTTTCTTTTTTCTTTTTTTTTATATACATGCTCTTTGTTAACACCGTCAACCGATCTAATTTCCCATATGTATGTCATGTGTTACTGACATTACTATTACTGTAATTGTGTTTAAGAGCTTAGGGAGGGAGAGAGAAAGAGAAAAATATATAAGTTCTAGGAGTCTCATAACCAATTTCAGGCAAATTGGAGAACTATTGATTTGAATCTGAAATTAGAATCATTTCGGACCAAAATAATATTTTTGACAGATTAGTCAACATGGGTCATAAAACTACATTTCTGGAGTTCGCCTATATCTAGACATCTGCCATGCTTATTGGAGTAGTTCATATTGGTTATGGCAGTGATGAGCATGTGTGGTATGGTTGATGGAAGAAGGCTGTTTCCACTACTCGATGCTCAGCGTGTGGACTAGAGCCCTGAGGACAAAACCTATAAATAATAGTGCCTCCACATAGCATCAACATTAGTCTTTATTTAAATAATTTAAGAACACGATGAGTAGCAGGAAAAGGAGGATGATATCACTAGACAGAAGACGACCATGAGGATTATCCAATAGTAGAAGAAACTGTCCAGGTATGAGGATCACGATTGGTCAAGATGGTGACTTTTCCCCAAATTCCAAGATCTCAATCTGATCGTAATTTGTAGCATCGTCTTATGCCACATATTAAAGGGCACGATCACAGATTATTTAGAGTCTGGATCAATAGGCCAAATAACAGCTGGATTTCTGTAATATCAGGCAGATGATTTAATGAAGATAAAGCAGCAGAGTGAAGGGGCGGTCGCACTGTTACACAAAGTCACGGAGACTAAAGGGGTTATGAGAGATTGAGGGGGTTAATCATTAGCGTATCGTTAAATTTATCTAGACTTTGACAAGACAGGTGGAGTGACCAGAACTCAGCTGACGGTCACCAGAGCGGAGGAGCCGGATGACACAGGTCAGTGAGCAGCTTGGACTGAAAGGATATAGGATCTGTGTCTGCGGATGGGGCGGCATGCTTTGAACACTTGGCCCACATTTGCATTTCTGGCAGTTTCTGCTGTAAATTGTGCCACAAATGACGACGTGCTGCAAATTTTCATAAACATTTGCAAGAAATGTGCATGATCTCCGAGGAAACCTGCAGTATGTCTGCTCACAGCAGACGCAGAATTGATTTTGACTGTTAGTTTTACTTGCCCCAAATTTATTAGGAAACATAAGTCTTTTAATAGTTTTGGTGAAAATCCAACTACTCCAACATAGATATCAAAAATCAAAGAGGTGCGGGTGTAATATCAGACATCAGGACTCGGTAGGGCATCTTAGTGATGATAAATAAATAATTAAGAGACAGCTTAAAGAGAACCTGTCACCAGGAAATTCACTGATAAGCCAGGCACGCTGCCTTGTAGGGCTCACTCTGCTGAATATAATGATACCTTTCACTTGGTGATCTGTTGCTTTATTGTGGAGAAAAAGTACTTTTAATCCATATGCTAATGAGCTGATTGGAGTCCAGCAGTTGATATGAGTCCAGCGTTTTTTCTATTCAGAGCTGTAGCCCCTCCCCTATTCACGTCTTCAGTTGTAAAAGGGGCGTGGTTTATTTATTTATTGATCTATAGAAGTGAATAGGGGAGGGGCTACAGATCTGAATAGGAAAAACACGCTGGACTCGTATCAACTGCTGGACTCAATCAGCTCATTAGCATATGGATTAAAAGTACTTTTTCTCCATACTAAAGCAACAGATCACCAAGTGAAAGGTATCATTATATTCAGCAGAGTGAGCCCTACAATGCAGTGTGCCTGGTTTATCAGTGAATTTCCTGGTGACAGGTTCTCTTTAAGTTATACAATTCACAACCCTACCGATCCCCCACTAGAGATAAAGAGGGAGAGCTGGAGCGGTTGTTATCTGATATGAAATTTCCATTCTTATCCGAGGACCGAGATCTAAGCATCAATTACGCAGAAAGAACTGGGAAAAAACATCACAAGGGATCTCGGGTAATTCTCTCTCTTTCCAGAGACTTCAATCCATGTTGGACAACACCCATGGCATACAGCGATCTGAGGCAAATTATAAACTAGGCCTCGAATCCCACCCGCTTCCTTCTGTGCCCCACCTCAACATGAATGTCCATATGGTGGAACATAGTGGTAATGATCCTTAGTGACCCTCAAAGAGTATAATTTCCCGTTAGTGCCTCCCCATACAGTATGATGTCCCGTTAGTGCCTCCCCATACAGTATGATGTCCCGTTAGTGCCTCCCGATACAGTATGATGTCCCGTTAGTGCCTCCCTATACAGTATGATGTCCCGTTAGTGCCTCCCGATACAGTATGATGTCCCGTTAGTGCCTCCCCATACAGTATGATGTCCCGTTAGTGCCTCCCCATACAGTATGATGTCCCGTTAGTGCCTCCCGATACAGTATGATGTCCCGTTAGTGCCTCCCCATACAGTATGATGTCCCGTTAGTGCCACCCAATATAGTATGATGTCCCGTTAGTGCCTCCCGATACAGTATGATGTCCAGTTAGTGCCTCCCGATACAGTATGATATCCTGTTAGTGCCTCCCGATACAGTATGATGTCCCGTTAGTGCCTCCCCATACAGTATGATGTCCCGTTAGTGCCTCCCCATACAGTATGATGTCCCGTTAGTGCCTCCCCATACAGTATGATGTCCCGTTAGTGCCTCCTCATACAGTATGATGCCCCGTTAGTGCCCCCTCATAGTATGGTGCTCCTAAGGCTCATTTCACATGAGCGATTCGGACTGTGTCATGGTCTGTTCAGGTTAAAAAACTGATGGTCTTGCACACAAGTTCAGTAGATTCTACAATTGCACTCAATGTGTATGTTTGTCTGTCCGGATTGTATCCTGACTGCATGCGTTTTTCACACCCTTGAAAAAAGTTGAGGAATAACAATCTACATCTTCAAGCAACCATCAATAAAAAAAAACATTGCGTACATCCAGATGTCTTCCGTTTTTCATGCAAGCCTGATTCACTTTTATAGAGCCAGGGGTGCGTGAAAAACGTAGAGTATAGAAGATGCTGCGATTTCTCCTGAACACAGAGATGATACAATAAAAATGGTGCTCATGTGCATAGAATCGTGGAAATGAGTGGGTCAGGATTCACCCAGGAAGATATGCATTAACTCAACATATCGCATGATAGAGCCCAAAATGGCCCCTCACAGTAGGTTCTCGGCAGAGGAATCCCTTAATTGCCCCCACACCAAATGAGGCCACCTTAAATGTCCCCACACTCTATGATGTCCACTGTCAGACTGGGTTGCCGTGGACCCACCAATAAAATTTGTTCAGGGGGCCCACTGTACAGCTACATCCAATATTATCTGCTCTCACAGCGGCAGGCAGCAGCAAGACCCTAAAGATGATAGATTACAGGGCCCTGCAGAGACTTCGAGAAGGCCGGTTCCTGATGAAGAAGGATACT
The DNA here is from genome assembly GCA_033119425.1 of Bufotes viridis. Lineage (NCBI taxonomy): Eukaryota > Metazoa > Chordata > Amphibia > Anura > Bufonidae > Bufotes > Bufotes viridis. The sequence goes on along the minus strand of CM065593.1, from coordinate 6,835,556 downwards.
TACCGGCCTGCGTCTGTACCTACACCTGAGCCATCCAGGGCATCTGTAATAATAAATGGGGTAGTTTGTCAAATAATTTACACCGTTTTTTTATATTAACAGGCTGATGGAGATGTCATTGCAGTCAGTCTACTGTGCCATGGTCCACTTGAGCAAAGGGTGGGGACTAGGGGCCCACCTTAGTTAGGGTCAGGGGCCCACCGGTGGAATAACCTGTTCCCCAGTGGGCCAGTTTGAGCCTGATGATGTCCCATTAAGTGGCTTTCACACAGTATTGCTATCATGAGTACCCCTCAGACAGAGTGAGGTCTCCTTTAGTGGCTCTAACTCAGTAATGCCCTCCTAAGTGCCCTCCGTGCTCTGCTCCCTGTGGCTCAGCACAGCAGGCACAATGATTTCCTTGCATTGCTCCAGCGCTGGACCATCGATGACAAGGAATGATAAAGCGGGGAGCTGACGGCTTTCTGCTTTACCATCATAGTCAACTGAATCTGCGTCCTGAAAACCTCGAGAGAAAGTTGATGTCAAAATTAAGGACTCATAGGAATGTGTGGTTACTCTCATTATAGTGGCTTCTTTATCAGTGACTCCTGTATGTGGACCCCTCTATCAGTAACTTTTGTTTTAGTGACCTCTGTATTGGGGACCCCTCTATCAGTGACTCCTGAGTATCGAGAGTCTTTGATTAGTGACTTCTGTATAGGTGACAGGTGATAGATGGGTTATACATATGAGCATTTTTTTTACATGATTCTATAGGATGGCCATCACACATAATGTCTATCAATAGGAATATGTGGCCGACTACAAGTATGGTGCCCACAATGTTGATTGATCTCTGATCGCCGACTCCTGTATTTGGACCCATGTATTAGTGACCTCTGTATTGGGGACCCCTCTATTAGAGACTCCAGTATTTGGACTCTTGTATCAGTGACATCTGTAATAGTGACCTCTGTATTGGGGACCCCTCCTCAGTGACTCCTGTATGTGGACTCTTGTATCAGTGACTTCTGTATTAGTGACCTCTGTATTGGGGTCCCCTCTATCAGTGACTCCTATATTCGGACTCTTGTATCAGTGACTTCTGTATTAGTGACCTCTGTATTGGGGACTCTCTATCAGTGACTTCTATATTAGTGACCTCTGTATTGGGAACCCCTCTATCAGTGACTCTTGTATTTGGACTCTTGTATCAGTGACTTCTGTATTAGTGACCTCTGTATTGGGGACCCCTCTATCAGTGACTACTGTATGGGGACTCATGTATCAGTGACTTCTGTATTAGTGACCTCTTTATTGCGGACCCCTCTATCAGTGACTTCTGTATTAGTGACCTCTGTATTGGGAACCCTCTATCAGTGACTTCTGTATTAGTGATCTCTGTATTGGGGACGCCTCTATCAGTTACACCTGTATGTGGACTCTTGTATCAGTGACTTCTGTATTAGAGACCTTTGTATTGGGGACCCTCTTTCAATGACTTCTGTATTAGTGACCTCGGTATTGGGGACCCTCTATCAGTGACTCCGGTATTTGGACTCTTGTATCAGTGACTTCTGTATTAGAGACCTCTGTATTGGGGACCCTCTATCAGTGACTTCTGTATTAGTGACCTCTGTATTGGGGACCCCTCTATGAGTGATTCCTGTATGTGGACTCTTGTTTCAGTGACTTCTGTACTAGTGACCTCTGTTTTGGGGACCCCTCTATCAGTGACTCCTGTATGTGGACTCTTGTATCAGTGACTTCTGTATTAGTGACCTCTGTATTGGGGACCCCTCTATGAGTGATTCCTGTATGTGGACTCTTGTTTCAGTGACTTCTGTACTAGTGACCTCTGTTTTGGGGACCCCTCTATCAGTGACTTCTGTATTAGTGACCTCTTTATTGGGGACCCCTCTATCAGTGACTCCTGTATGTTGACTCTTGTATCAGTGACTTCTGTATTAGTAACCCTTGTATTGGGGACCCCTCTATCAGTGACTCCTGTATGTGGACTCTTGTATCAGTGACTTCTGTATTAGTGACCTCTGTATTGGGGACCCCTCTATCAGTGACTCCTGTATGTGGATTCTTGTGTCAGTGACTTCTGTATTAGTGACCTCTGTATTGGGAACCCTCTATCAGTGACTCCTGTATTTGGACTCTTGTATCAGTGACTTCTGTATTAGTGACCTCTGTATTGGGAACCCTCTATCAGTGACTCCTGTATGTGGACTCTTGTAACAGTGACTTCTGTATTAGAGACCTCTGTATTGGGGACCCTCTATCAGTGACTTCTGTATTAGTGACCTCGGTATTGGGGACGCCTCTATCAGTGACTCCTGTATGTTGACTCTTGTATCAGTGACTTCTGTATTAGTAACCCTTGTATTGGGGGCCCCTCTATCAGTGACTCCTGTATGTGGACTCTTGTGTCAGTGACTTCTGTATTAGTGACCTCGGTATTGGGGACCCCTCCATCAGTGACTCCTGTATTTGGACTCTTGTATCAGTGACTTCTGTATTAGTGACCTCTGTATTGGGGACCCCTCTATCAGTGACTCCTGTATGTTGACTCTTGTATTAGTGACTTCTGTATTAGTGACCTCTTTATTGGGGAACCCTCTATCAGTGCATCCTGTATGTGGACTCTTGTATCAGTGACTTTCTTTATTAGTGACCTCTGTATTCGGGACCCCTCTATCAGTGACTTCTGTATTAGTGACCTCGGTATTGGGGACCCCTCTATCAGTGACACCTATATTTGGACTCTTGTATCGCTAACTTCTGTATTAGTGACCTCTGTATTGGGGACCCCTCTATGAGTGACTCCTGTATTTGGACTCTTATATCAGTGACTTCTGTATTAGTGACCTCTGTATTGGGGACCTCTCTATCAGTGACTCCTGTATGTGGACTCTTGTATCAGTGACTTCTGTATTAGTGACCTCTGTATTGGGGACCCCTCTATCAGTGACTCCTGTATGTTGACTCTTGTATCAGTGACTTCTGTATTAGTAACCCTTGTATTGGGGGCCCCTCTATCAGTGACTCCTGTATGTGGACTCTTGTATCAGTGACTTCTGTATTAGTGACCTCGGTATTGGGGACCCCTCTATCAGTGACTCCTGTATTTGGACTCTTGTATCAGTGACTTCTGTATTAGTGACCTCTGTATTGGGGACCCCTCTATCAGTGACTCCTGCGTTTGGACTCTTGTATCAGTGACTTCTATATTAGTGACCTCGGTATTGGGGACCACTCTATCAGTGACTCCGGTATGTGGACTCTTGTATCAGTGACTTCTGTATTAGTGACTTCTGTATTAGTGACCTCTATATTTGGAACCCTCTATCAGTGACTCCTGTATGTGGACTCTTGTGTCAGTGACTTCTGTATTAGTGACCTCTGTATTGGGGACCCCTCTATCAGTGACTCCTGTATGTGGACTCTTGTATCAGTGACTTCTGTATTAGTGACCTCTGTATTGGGAACCCTCTATCAGTTACTTCTGTATTAGTGATCTCTGTATTGGGACCCCTCTATCAGTGACTTCTGTATGTGGACTCTTGTATCACTGACTTCTGTATTAGTGACCTCTGTATTGGGGACCCCTCTATCAGTGACTCCTGCATGTGGACCCTTGTATCAGTGACTTCTGTATTAGTGACCTCTGTATTGGGGACCCCTCTATCAGTGACTCCTGCGTTTGGACTCTTGTATCAGTGACTTCTGTATTAGTGACCTCTGTATTGGGGACCCCTCTATCAGTGACTCCTGTATGTTGACTCTTGTATTAGTGACTCCTGTATTAGTGACCTCTGTATCGGGGACCCCTCTATCAGTGACTCCTCTATGTGGACACTTGTATCAGTGACTTCTGTATTAGTGACCTCTGTATTGGGGACCCCTCTATCAGTGACTTCTGTATTAGTGACCTTTGTATTGGGGACCCTCTGTCAGTGACTTCTTTATTAGTGACCTCTGTATTGGGGACCCATCTTTCAGTGATTCCTGTATGTGGACTCTTGTATCAGTGACTTCTGTATTAGTGACCTCTGTATTGGGGACCCCTCTATCAGTGACTCTTGTATGTGGACTCTTGTATCAGTGACTTCTGTATTAGTGACCTCTGTATTGGGGACCCTTCTATCAGTGACTCCTGTATTTGGACTCTTGTATCAGTGACTTCTGTATTAGTGACCTCTGTATTGGGGACCCGTCTATCAGTGACTCCTGTATGTGGACTATTGTATCAGTGACTTTTGTATTAGTGACCTCTGTATTGGGGACCCGTCTATCAGTGACTCCTGTATGTGGACTATTGTATCAGTGACTTTTGTATTAGTGAGTAGTGACCTTTGTATTGGGCACCCTTCTATCAGTGACTCTTATATGTGGACTCTTTTTTCAGTGACTTCTATATTACTGACCTCTGTATTGGGGACCCTCTATCAGTGACTTCTGTATGAGTGACCTCTGTATTGGGGTCCCCTCTATCAGTGACTCCTTTATGTGGACTCTTGTATCAGTGACTTCTGTATTAGTGACCTCTGTATTGGGGACTCTCTATCAGTGACTTCTATATTAGTGACCTCTGTATTGGGCACCCCTCTATCAGTGACTCTTGTATTTGGACTCTTGTATCAGTGACTTCTGTATTAGTGACCTCTGTATTGGGGACCCCTCTATCAGTGACTACTGTATGGGGACTCATGTATCAGTGACTTCTGTATTAGTGACCTCTGTATTGGGAACCCTCTATCAGTGACTTCTGTATTAGTGAGCTCTGTTTTGGGGACCCCTCTATCAGTGACTCCTGTATGTGGACTCTTGTATCAGTGACTTCTTTATTAGTGACCTCTGTATTGGGGACCCCTCTTTGAGTGATTCCTGTATGTGGACTCTTGTATCAGTGACTTCTGTATTGGTGACCTCTGTATTGGGGACCCCTCTATCAGTGATTCCTGTATGTGGACTCTTGTATCAGTGACTTCTGTATTAGTGACCTCTGTATTGGGAACCCTCTATCAGTGACTTCTGTATTAGTGACCTCTGTATTGGGCACCCCTCTATCAGTGACTCCTGTATTTGGACTCTTGTATCAGTGACTTCTGTATTAGTGACCTCTGTATTGGGAACCCTCTATCAGTGACTTCTGTATTAGTGATCTCTGTATTGGGGACGCCTCTATCAGTTACACCTGTATGTGGACTCTTGTATCAGTGACTTCTGTATTAGAGACCTCTGTATTGGGGACCCTCTATCAGTGACTTCTGTATTAGTGACCTCGGTATTGGGGACGCCTCTATCAGTGACTCCTGTATGTTGACTCTTGTATCAGTGACTTCTGTATTAGTAACCCTTGTATTGGGGGCCCCTCTATCAGTGACTCCTGTATGTGGACTCTTGTATCAGTGACTTCTGTATTAGTGACCTCGGTATTGGGGACCCCTCTATCAGTGACTCCTGTATTTGGACTTTTGTATCAGTGACTTCTGTATTAGTGACCTCTGTATTGGGGACCCCTCTATCAGTGACTCCTGTATGTTGACTCTTGTATTATTGACTTCTGTATTAGTGACCTCTTTATTGGGGACCCCTCTATCAGTGCATCCTGTATGTGGACTCTTGTATCAGTGACTTTCTTTATTAGTGACCTCTGTATTCGGGACCCCTCTATCAGTGACTTTTGTATTAGTGACCTCGGTATTGGGGACCCCTCTATCAGTGACACCTATATTTGGACTCTTGTATCGCTAACTTCTGTATTAGTGACCTCTGTATTGGGGACCCCTCTATCAGTGACTCCTGTATTTGGACTCTTGTATCAGTGACTTCTGTATTAGTGACCTCTGTATTGGGGACCCCTCTATCAGTGACTCCTGAATGTTGACTCTTGTATTAGTGACTTCTGTATTAGTGACCTCTTTATTGGGGAACCCTCTATCAGTGCATCCTGTATGTGGACTCTTGTATCAGTGACTTCCTTTATTAGTGACTTCTGTATTCGGGACCCCTCTATCAGTGACTTCTGTATTAGTGACCTCGGTATTGGGGACCCCTCTATCAGTGACACCTATATTTGGACTCTTGTATCGCTAACTTCTGTATTAGTGACCTCTTTATTGGGGACCCCTCTATCAGTGACTCCTGTATGTTGACTCTTGTATCAGTGACTTCTGTATTAGTAACCCTTGTATTGGGGGCCCCTCTATCAGTGACTCCTGTATGTGGACTCTTGTATCAGTGACTTCTGTATTAGTGACCTCTGTATTGGGGACCCCTCTATCAGTGACTCCTGTATGTTGACTCTTGTATTAGTGACTTCTGTCTTAGTGACCTCTTTATTGGTGAACCCTATATCAGTGTATCCTGTATGTGGACTCTTGTATCAGTGACTTTCTTTATTAGTGACCTCTGTATTTGGGACCCCTCTATCAGTGACTTCTGTATTAGTGACCTCGGTATTGGGGACCCCTCTATCAGTGACACCTATATTTGGACTCTTGTATCGCTAACTTCTGTATTAGTGACCTCTGTATTGGGGACCCCTCTATGAGTGACTCCTGTATTTGGACTCTTATATTAGTGACTTCTGTATTAGTGACCTCTGTATTGGGGACCCCTCTATCAGTGACACCTATATTTGGACTCTTGTATCGCTAACTTCTGTATTAGTGACCTCTGTATTGGGGACCCCTCTATGAGTGACTCCTGTATGTGGACTCTTGTATCAGTGACTTCTGTATTAGTGACCTCTGTATTGGGGACCTCTCTATCAGTGACTCCTGTATGTGGACTCTTGTATCAGTGACTTCTGTATTAGTGACCTCTGTATTGGGGACCCCTCTATCAGTGACTCCTGTATGTGGACTCTTGTATCAGTGACTTCTGTATTAGTGACCTCTGTATTGGGGACCACTCTATCAGTGACTCCTGTATGTGGACCCTTGTATCAGTGACTTCTGTATTAGTGACCTCTGTATTGTGGACCCCTCTATCAGTGACTCCTGCGTTTGGACTCTTGTATCAGTGACTTCTGTATTAGTGACCTCGGTATTGGGGACCTTCAATCAGTGACTTATGTATTAGTGACCTCTGTATTGGGGACCACTCTATCAGTGACTCCGGTATGTGGACTCTTGTATCAGTGACTTCTGTATTAGTGACCTCTATATTTGGAACCCTCTATCAGTGACTCCTGTATGTGGACTCTTGTGTCAGTGACTTCTGTATTAGTGACCTCTGTATTGGGGACCCCTCTATCAGTGACTCCTGTATGTGGACACTTGTATCAGTGACTTCTGTATTAGAGACCTCTGTATTGGGAACCCTCTATCAGTTACTTCTGTATTAGTGATCTCTGTATTGGGGACCCGTCTTTTAGTGACTTCTGTATGTGGACTCTTGTATCACTGACTTCTGTATTAGTGACCTCTGTATTGGGGACCCCTCTATCAGTGACTCTTGCATGTGGACCCTTGTATCAGTGACTTCTGTATTAGTGACCTCTGTATTGGGAACCCTCTATCAGTTACTTCTGTATTAGTGATCTCTGTATTGGGGACCCCTCTATCAGTGACTCCTCTATGTGGACTCTTGTATCACTGACTTCTGTATTAGTGACCTCTGTATTGGGGACCCCTCTATCAGTGACTCCTGCATGTGGACCCTTGTATCAGTGACTTCTGTATTAGTGACCTCTGTATTGGGGACCCCTCTATCAGTGACTCCTGCGTTTGGACTCTTGTATCAGTGACTTCTGTATTAGTGACCTCTGTATTGGGGACCCCTTTATCAGTGACTCCTGTATGTTGACTCTTGTATTAGTGACTCCTGTATTAGTGACCTCTGTATCGGGGACCCCTCTATCAGTGACTCCTCTATGTGGACACTTGTATCAGTGACTTCTGTATTAGTGACCTCTGTATTGGGGACCCCTCTATCAGTGACTTCTGTATTAGTGACCTTTGTATTGGGGACCCTCTGTCAGTGACTTCTGTATTAGTGACCTCTTTATTGGGGACACTCTATCAGTGACTTATGTATTAGTGATCTCTGTATTGGGGACCCCTCTATCAGTGACTCCTGTATGTGGACTCTTGTATCAGTGACTTCTGTATTTGTGACCTTTATATTGGGTAGCCCTCTATCAGTGACTCCTGTATGTGGATTCATCTATCAGTGACTTCTGTATTAGTGACCTAGGTATTGGGGACCCCTCTATCAGTGACTCCTCTATGTGGACTCTTGTATCAGTGACTTATGTATTAGTGACCTCTGTATTGGGGACCCCTCTATCAGTGACTCCTCTATGTGGACTCTTGTATCAGTGACTTATGTATTAGTGACCTCTGTATTGGGGACCCCTCTATCAGTGACTCCTGTATGTGGACTCCTGTATCAGTGACTTCTGTATTAGTAATCTCTGTATTGGGGACCCCTCTATCAGTGACTCCTGTATGTGGACTCCTGTATCAGTGACTTCTGTATTAGTGACCTCTGTATTGGGAACCGTCTATAAGTGTTTTCTGTAGAGTTGTAGGTGACCTAGTGACTCCAGTATTGGGGACTTCTGTATATGGCAGTTGTGTGCGTGGCTCCTGAATCAGTTTGACCTGTGATTGCATCTTATATATTTCATGATCCTGTATCCATGACTCTTTTCTCAGTCACTGATTACGTTTTGTAATTATGTGATTATTTCATATTACTCTATATAACACTAATAGGAATAAGCGAACCCAGACCGCCACATTCGGGACTGTACCAGACATTTGGTTGTCTTTGTACTCAACCCGAACCCGGATATTAGCACCAACGTCAGTGTGCGGGTTCGTTGTTCGTACTTTAAATAAAGCTTGTTGAAATGCTGCAGTGAAGCCAATCAACAAGTGATTAAGCTGTGGGCTCTTAAAAGCCTTCACAGTCATGTCTAGTATTGACGTCGCTGTGATTGGTCGGCGCACCATGTGACCATGCATAAATAAATGCTGGATCACATGGGGCGCCACTATTCTGCTCTGACTAGTGTAGGGCAGGATGCTGCCGGCAGGGAGAGGGTTAGTCTGCTATTAGTTTTAGTGTGCAGGTGACCTGTAAGCATTATTGATGGGTGCAGTACAGCTCCCCTGCACCAGTGAGACAGAAATACCAGACTGAGGGTGACATGTTGGCATTCTTTTCAGTGTAATCCTACCCCTTTGCGGCAGTGACAGGGAGATGCAATAGTTAATCAGTCTGGTAATTGTGTGGATGAGACAAACCTTTTTGGTGCAAAAAAGCTTTACTTGCCACAGGTTTATATAATAGTTATCCAACCGGTTAATTGGGTCGGTCGGAACTACCAATTTTCTTTTTCCAAACACCTGTTTTGCATCCGAGACACAAATTCCCAATTATTTATCTGCCAATTTTGTGGGTGACTGTAACAAAATGAGGCTCTTGCCCTTTACGCCTTGGAGGTGCTGGCCTGCCCTGCGGCAAGTGCATTGTTTGAACGCGCTCAGCACTGTGGGGGGGGGGGGGGTGATCACGGACAGGGGCGTCCGCCTGTCCACAGCCAACGTGGACAAGCTCATGTTCATTAAAATGAACCAGATATGGATCCCACAGGACTTGTCCGTACCTTGGCCAGAGTAGTGAGGTATATCGGACTCATCCATCCATTGTTATGGCCCAGCGCAGTTTGTGCATTCTCTTGGCTATCTCCCAATGTTTTGGGGCCTTCACAACCCCCCCCCCAAAAAAAAGGACAAAAATAAAAATTAAATAAGAATAAGGTTGCTGATCCACTTCCTCCGCCTGCACCGCTACGTCTGCCTCCACTACTGTGACCTCCGTTTAGAGGTAGAGAAGTGTACCGGGCGCACCTAGCCATTGTTGTACTCCGGAGCAGTTTGTGCATTCTGTTTGCCATCTCCCAATGTTTGGTGGTCGACAGTTACCACTCCTGTACCCCCTCTCCCCCCAAACAAATTAAGAATACTAATAAGATGACCCATTTTGAATGCATCCAAATTATTCTGTGCAGCTTTTCTGTAAAAGTCATGAATTTTAAAATAAAAATTATTAACACCCCCTTCATCCATCTAACTGTTGTAGGAGAAGAAATTTAGAACACCCCTTTGGCATCCGTCTTACTGTAGTAGGAGAAGGATTCTTTTAATATATAGTCCGAAAATAGGGGACGTGTGAGATCTAGAATTGAGACAACATTTTTTGCCCAGTTTTAACCTAGGACATACTATCACCAAATTGTCACGCTGTGGCCCTTAGCAACTTGACACAGAATTGATAGATACATGAGAAAAAAAATAAAAATTGAGTGTTGGCTTCCTCCCCCTCCCCTGCCGGCTCTTCCACCTACACCGCCATGTCCACAGCCTCCTCAACTTCCTACTCCTTTTGGACCTCCGCCTCTTGTTTCAAGATTGTAATTGTTAATTTTTATGTATTTTATGTCACTTCCCTATCCACTATTGTTTGCAGGGCAATTGTACTGCTTTTACACACACTTTTGAGCGTTTTGTAACCCTCTAACTGTCACGAGTTGGAGGTCCCGCGAAAGACCTCCGCGTCGTATCACAATAAACATGGGACCAGGATACGGACAAAACGGAGTTTATTGTACAAGCACATGCAAAGGCAGAAGCACAGGGAAAACATAACCTCTATGCACCGTCCGCACAGTGGGAGAAACCCCCACTGCGCCACTGTCTAGCAAAACTCCAGAGGGGCATGACTAAGCAAACCCAGGTGTTCACTAGAGCCCCTGATGGTGGGGATAGACTTTGCTGCAGGGGTTGCCAGGGTCCACTCTGGAGCGTGAACTAGACAGTGACAACAGGAGCGAACGGACACAGGTACCGGAGGTACCGACGGTGCATGGTAATAAGACATAAAAGCAAACATAGGCAAATACATACTAGCAGGAGTTCCAGCAAGAACACAGGAGTGGCAAAGGGCAGAGAAGATCTTGCTCCACCAGTGACATACTGCGTGACCTTGCCATTGCACTCTGCAGCAAGGAAGACTGCAGCAAAAGCTAGCGAACATGGAGCAAACACACAAACGAGGCTATAGTCACCACACCATGAGAGATGCTGCACGGGCAAAGCCCGCTGCACCAGCAGCAGGGAAGCTGCTCTGAGGGCATGACCCAGGACACGTACAAGACATAGCTCATAGCTACCAGCACCATGAGAGGTGCTGCACGGGCGGTGCCCGCTGCACCAGCAGCAAGGAAGCTGCTCCGAGGGCATAGCTTAGGGCATAGCATGTTCCCCCTCCGAGGAATGACAGACCCCCTTCTGGGGGAGACAGGAAACACAGCAAGGCAAGACATAACATAACAGGCAAACTAATAACAGAGACACAGGAGTATGAACCACATCAAGCAATGAACGACAGGCAGTGCAACAACAATGAACAAGTAGGAAACCTACAGAGAACAGACGGACACGGATCCCATGGGTCAGCAGCATGGGAGACAGTACACACCAGGAGCAGGACAGGACAAACACACACCAGGAGAGCTGACCCAGAACTGAGGAAACCTCAGCCTTATATACAGATACCATAGGTGCAGCTGAGAGGCCACACCCATGGAGCTGACAGACACACATGGGAGTTAACCCATACAAGACCACATACAAACACTGAAACGAAGCTGCAGCGAGGAACTGCAGCACATGAATGGACGGAAGGTCACGGCCGGAAACAGCGGCCGTGACACTAACCCTTTCTATTACTTTTTTAGAGCTAATTTAGTGCCCAAAGTTCGGGTCCCCATTGATTTCAATTGGGTTCCTTTTCGGGGTCAAGTTCGGAACCAGATCGAACTTTGAAACTAAGTTTGGCCGAACCCCTCGAACCCAGACATTCAGCGGTCCACTCCCTAATCACTAACATATATTGTGATTCAGAAAATGATTCCACTATAATGATACAGATCATACAATGGTCGGAAGGGCTTTACTTTGGGGTCAGGTTGGGTTTAAACCCCAGAGGATGGCTAGTTGGTCTACTGTGGTGAGATAATTGACTTCAGAGAGCAGTGAACACTAGGGTGGAATTACTAATCTGATCTTCAGTATTTTTCTACTCACAGGAGCCATGGAGCTGACCACCACCCTCATTCTGTCTCTCCTCTTCCTCCTCACTGTCTACATTCTTCAATCATGGTCAAGACAGCATGGATACCAGTCACTGCCTCCTGGACCTACCCCAATTCCTGTGCTGGGGACCCCCAAGTACATGGACATGAGATACGCTGCGAATACCTTCCAACAGGTAATTGTCTTTATGTTGTGCAGATATCATGTATTCTGCTGTTCATACATCATATAGAGATCGTCAGATTTCAACATGGTCCAGGGACAAGAAGAGAATTCAAGGTCTTTATTCAAGCTGAGTGACATTAGAAGAAAGAAGCAAATAGACAAGAATATATCCTCAAACCTCCAGACCACACAGTAGGGTATGTTTCTATATACAGGGGCATATGAAGAAGTAAGGGCGGTCTATATCAGTAATTCCCCCACAAGTTTTTGGACAAATTTACCATGACTTCTTAGACCATAACCTTCCAGATACCAAGCTTGTAGACAGCAACACCTAACAGCTCCTATAATTCGAGGGGGTGGGTAGGGGGGAGGGGGTGCCAGTTTGTTTTCATCAGATCATATCACATCAGATAAACGTACAGAACCTGTAAAAAGATGAAACTTTCCAGAATGCAAATCACTAGAACAAACCCCTTGCAAACACTGAATGAGCAGGCAACACTGGAAGATTTCAGCTCTGAAGCTCATAGGTAGATTATTAAAAAGTAAAGTCAACTGAACTGAGCTGTTTGACCTACAATGTTCAAAGATCAGTGAATGTCCGGAAATTCATTTTGGTTCTGATTCCTTCAATTTGGACGTCAGATTCAAAATGGGAAAACAAATTTGAGCCAAATCAAAGTGCCCCAACTATTCCGAATAGTCATGTAGGATATTCTGGGGTCTCCTAGGACTGTATACAACCTCCTTCTCCCGCCTGGACAAGGCAGAAGATGAGCATCTGAACATAATGGGCACGGCAGGAAATGTTTTGTAGGGTTATTGGCAGCCTGACTGTCAGTGATGGTGCATTATGTGATGAAGACTAGGGTGTTGGGGGGGGTCGCATAAAAAAAAAAAAAAAAAATTGAATAGTGTAAATTCTGAAGATCTGAATAAAATGGAGGCCAGCCTGCCTGAGGTAACCGTCTCTAAAACCTATCCCAATTCATTCTAAAATCCAGCTAGCCATGGTCTTCTCTTCACTGTGAAATAACCTTTTAAGATTTCTTTCCTGTATCTAACAGACATGCTGTTATGTGGAGTGAGTGTGGAACCACTGTGTCAACCAACTGGTTTGACTTAAGGCTAAGCCTAGTTATCCCAGCAGTCCCCTGGTATTCAACCTTTAACCCCTATACAGGAATCTGGACTTCACTATTGGGGACCCAGTGTAGTTGACATCTGATCCACAGAGGTCAGAGACACTGGTGTTGAGCACCGAGGGATCAGGCAAAACTCGTAGTCAGTAACAGGCCAAGGTCAGGCAGGCAGAGTTTGTGCAAATCCATGAAAAAGTCCAAAGGTCAGGACAGGCAGCACAGGATCAGTACAGGAAATTGGTAACAGGTTGCAGGAATTGTGCAGAAGTCAGTACACAGGCAGACAATCAGAAACAGCATGCTTTAGTGGGAGCTAGAAGACTAGTTAATCTATTGCTCAGGCAGAGAGTCAAACAGCACAGCATGCAGAATATAGCGGCAGCTGATTGCAAATTGCAAACAGCCTGGCAGCAGCAGCACACGTAGCCAAATAAGGTATTAACCCTTGTAGTACTGCAGAAGGACATGAGGTTCAATGAAAAGACACAGGGTGAGTGGAACAATTCCCATGGGCAGCGGGGGGCACAAGCTGCCAACATAACACTATCCGCCAAAGTGCAAGCCTAGGTAAACATGGCAGTTCATGACTGGGATCTTATAGCGGCTTTGACATGTCCAGTGACATCACAAATATAGTCCCTCTAACGGTAAAGCATTATGGGTAAGCCCATTTGGACTGGATTATGTGATCTCCCTTCATTTTCTCATCTTCCCTGTATTATATGTGAAATGGTAAAAAGTTTAGAATTTACTCTCTCCTTTCTAATGGCCACTCTATGAGCAGACTGTCTGGAGGCTTCCTCTACCACGAGACTGGACTTTGACTCCTTTGGGTGTTATGTACAGTAAGAGCTGAACATCATGGAGGTCATAAAATGCAAACAAAGACCCATCATTGTCAGCTGTAGACTGACCGAGAAAAACATTGCATAATCCGACTTACACAACATACACAGGGATGGTCACCAGCAGCATTGCACAATGGACAGTTCTCTACATCTTTAATAAACATTGTGCTTTAATGTATCACCATGTTCTAGTTCTCTGCTGGCTGTCAGTGAACTGAAATGTGGGACAGCAAGTCACTATGCCTTGACCATGTTATTTAGATGAATGGTTAGAGCAGTTTAGTGGCGGCTCCACCATCTGCACCTTACTGCTGAATGGAGCAACCGTGTCCTACTGTGAACAGCCTCTTCTGTCAGAAAAATCCAGCAGAGAAGAAAAATGGAACATCATGGGAAAAACAAAGAATAACCTCTTTAAATTCTATGGTTTTAAGTATCATCGTGTAATAAAAAAATCATAAAAATCTGGTCCTTAGAAGGTCTTACAATTTGGTAATTACAACTTCAGAAGAAGCACAGCACACAACAGATTCCACCAGGTCATCATCATATACACGTGGAGAAAATTGTTGGTACTTTGCCCGTCCATTACAGCAAGAGAAACCCACACTGGTCACTGAAATAACTGGAAGCTGACAAAAGTAATAATAAATACAAATTTACTGAAAATCAACTAATGGAAATCAGGCATTTCTTTTTAATTTTGGTTCAACAGAATAATTTTAGAAAACATACTCATGAAGCTGGCCTGGACAGATGACGTCTGTTGCATCCAGACATATTGATGTGGACCGCACACGTTGTTCTGGCGGCATTTTTTGCCGTTCCACTGAAATGAACCGTCCGTATCAAATCCACAAAGAAAGCAAATTGGATGCAGAGTAAAAATACAGTCTGGTTAATGTGGCCTTAACTTAATATTTTATTGCACAACCTTTTGCAGGCAATCACTGCAATGGAATGCTCAATGAGACTTCTGCCTCCGATCCACAGGTATTTTGGCCTACTCCTCATAGGGAAACTGCTCCAGCTGTCTCAGGTTTGAAGGGTGTCCTCTCCAGACTGCATGTTTCAGCTCCTTCCATAGATGTTCAATAGGAGTTAGATCAGGGCTCATAGAGGCCACTTCACAATAGACCAACACTTTCCTCTTAGCCATTCTATGCATTTTTAGCTGTGTTTTGGGTCATCATCCTGTTGGAGGACCCATGACCTGCGAATCAGACTAAGCTTTCTGACACTTGACAGCACATTTCATTTTAGAATGCCTTGTGAGATTTCAGTGTACTCTGCACAGAATAAAGACACCCTATGCCAGAAGCAGCTAACTAGCCGCAAAAAATAACCAAGACCCCTCCATGTTGCAAAGCAGGTACAGTCTTCTTTTTATGCTTCATTTTTCCATGTGTGAACATAGAGCTGATGTGACTTGCAAAAAGCTCCAGTTTTGTCTTATCTGTCCAAAGGACATTCCCTCAGAAGCTTTTTGACTTGTCAATATGCATTTTGACAAATTCCAGTCTCACTTTTTTAAGATTTGCTTTCAACAGTGGTTTCCTCCTCGGTCGTCTTACAGTAAGTCCACTTTAGCTATGATAGTGATGGATGGTGCGAACTGACACTGATGCACCTTGACCTTGGAGTTCACCTCTAATCTTTTCGGAAGTTGTTCTGCGCTCTTTGGTTACCATTGTTTTTACCCAACTCTTCAATTTGTCATCATCTTTCCTCTTGCGACCACATCCAGGAGGTTGGCTACAGTCCTGTAGACCTTAAACTTATAAATATGTGCAACTGTACTAACAGGAACATCCAGCTGTTTGGAGATGGTCTGGTAGCCTTTATCATGTTTGTCTATAAGTGTCTTTCTAAACTCCTGAGACAACTCTCTCCTTAGATTTCTTTGGTCCATGTTCAGTGTGGTACCCACCATGATACCAAACAGCACAGGGACTACTGCTCACCCTTTAGATAGGCAAACTCACTGATTACAAGTCTAAAGGCACCTCTGATGCTAATTACAGGACACACCTTAGTTTACCATGCCCCTATGGTCGAATTATTTTCAGTCTTTTTTAGGGTAGCATCATTTCTGTCCAGGCCGGTTTCATTCTTTTTTTTATTATTATTCTGTTAAAGCACAAATCAATAGCAATGTCTGATTTTCCTTAGTGGATTTTCAGTAAATTTTCATTTATTATTCCTTTTGTCTGTTTCAAGTTATTTCCATGTGGGTTTTTCTTTCTTTAACAGAAGGGTACCGACAATTTTGTCAACATGTGTAAATACAGAAGCTGTGTGTGAAAAATCAAGTTGACCCGTACTGCTATCATAGGAAATAAGAGGGTAGGTATCTGCCAGGTGCTTCTAACCAAATGCCCTCGATTAACTGATCATCAGCAAGTGTGACCATCTCTCTAAAATCAGAGGTTTTGGCAATTTGCTGGTTTGGAGCATTCAGCAGTGTGTTAGCACAATGCCAGGGATGAAAGGCGTGAGCAATGATATTAGGTAAGCAATTGCTGTTGTCAATCTGAGGAGGGTTATCGGGCCATTTCCAAACAGTGGAAGTCAAGTCAGAAAGATTATTCAGAAATGGAAAACATTCAAGACATCTGACCATCTTCCCAGGAGTGGATGTCCAAGCAAATTCACACCAAGGTCAGACCACAGAGAAACGGCAAAAAACCCAAGAGCCACATCTAAAATTCTACAGGCCTCGATCAGCGTGGGAAATGTACAAATTCATTACTGGACAATGGGAATATAACTGGAAACGTATGACTTGTTTGGAAGGGTTGTCAACGCTAGTGTTGATCGAGCACCACTGTGCTCGGGTGCTCTGGTGCTTGACTAGAACACTTCCCGATGCTCGGGTGCTCTACAGAAGTCCCAAGCCCAATGGAAGTCAATGGGAGAACCCGAGCATTAAACCACTTATTTACAACACCTAAAAGGCTTAACCCTATCTTGACCCAGGTATATTATGGTGATTAAGACTTGACTTTTATTAATATCTAATGATAAAATGGTCGTGAGCCAAAGCAAACAGTTAAAAACTATGCTGTCACCGAAAGGCACTGAAGTCTTTGATATGCTGGGAAATGGAGATGTGCTCAATCTCTAATTCACTACTAGCTTTCTGTGCTATCATAAGTATGAGGCCAGTGGAGATTCACTATATAGCTAGCAGCCGCTCGACTGACATAAGTCGGAGACACCGTGCATGGATAAGACAGGGTAGTGAGCCACCTGCCGTTTGATCCGCAATGGTGACAATCCTGTGAATGTTGCTGTGCTGAGAACAAACAAACTCTGCCCTAAAACCCTGAAAAAACCAGTGATCTGCCGAGACATGTCGGGGGCGGGGGGGGGGGGGGTCAGTTGCAGTTTTTAGCAATTGTTGGTCACCCTAATGCAGTTTTTAGGTAGTTCTGAGGTAGGACACCTTTGAGTACTGCAGCATTAGATGAGGCCAGCTGAGTTTGCATAGCTAGTCAGCCAAGGCATCACGCCATCTGATTATAGGTCACAGTGTGCGGTGTATGTGTTGTTGCATGAATGTGATTCGACAGCTACTGACGTATTGTCAGACAAGTGTGTAGGCCATTGAGTGCGTCTGTTCTCACCACAGCAATATTCACAGGATTGTCACCATCGAGGATCAAACCGCAAGTGGCTCACCCCCCTGTCTTATCCATGCACGGTGTCTCAGAGTCATGTCAGTCGAGCGGCTGCTAGCTATATAGTGAATATCCACTGGCCTCATACTTACACTAGCACAGACAGCTAGTAGTGAATTAGAGATTGCGCACATCTCCATTTCCCAGCATATCAATCACTTTAGTGCCTTTCGGTGACAGCATAGTTTTTAACTGTTTGTCTTGGCTCACAGCCATTTTATTATTAGATATTAATAAAAGTCAAGTCTTAATCACCATATTATACCTTTTAGGCATTGTAAATAAGTTTTATATGTTCACCCTTACCCAGGTTAGGTCCCTTCATTTGTTAAACGAGCATTAAACCAGGCACCCCCTGCTCTGAAGAGGGGAGGGTGTCGGGACTCTAGTTCGGCCTTAGAAGTCCCTGCTCTGACTCAATATAAAGCTAAGTCCATATATGGAGTCAGTGTTTGTGGGTTATTCAAATCTTATTTAGTCTGTATTTCAGAAAAGTTTCTGCTGGAATTTAATTAGATTTAAATATACTGACTCGAGCATCGGGCTCAAGCACACGGGGTGTTCGGCCGAGCATGCTCGCTCAACACTAGTCAACTTCTCTTCTATTTAAAAAGAACATGGCAGCATAACTTAAATTTGCACATTTGCATTTGAACAAACCACAAGACTTCTGAAACAATGTTCTCTGGACAGGTGAGACTAAGCTGGGGATGCTCGGCCATAACTCCCAGTGCCCCTGGATCCGTCTTGGCTATGTTACAGATAATACAACCGGAGGCAGATGGTTGTATTATCAGTAACGGAAGCGGTTTTACCGCTGTATTTGTGCCGGATCCAGCAAAAACGCCAGAGTTAAAGTAGCCTGACTCATCTGTAGACCAAAGTATTCAGTAAAATGTGAGGCAATCTAGATAACAGATAAAGCTTGGCTGAAACTGGGTCATGCAACAGGACAATGATCCGAAGAACACCAGCAAATCTACTAATCAAGGAGCTGCAACGCTCCGAAGTCCAGACCTCAGGTTAAATTGTTGTAGCCGGATCTAAAGAGAGCTGCATGTAAACCGGTGCCACAAACTGAACTGAAGCAAAGTCATAAAGAATAGTTGCTAAAATTCCTCCAGAATGACAGGGGAGATGGACAAAGTAATTCCGAAAACTATTACAACAAGTTATTGTTGCCCCAGAAGACTAATGCGAAAATGGTTACTTCAAAGGGGCTGTCTCCCTTCAGCAAGTGGCATCTTCATGTAGTGAAATTCTCCATGTTGCCTACTTTGCTGAGTGGATTCATTTTTCCATCACCTTATACACTGCTCGTTTCCATGGTTATGACCACTCTGTAATCTATTGTGGTGGTCGAGCTTGCACATTATAAGAAACACCAGTCCTCTCTGGTGGTCGCGACCATGGGAGCGCACATAGGCTGGTGCTTTTTCCTATATTGTGCAAGCGCGACCACCGCTGATGGATTGTAGGGTGGTTGTAACCATGGAAACGAGCAGTGTATAATGTGATGGACATCCATACATCAAAGGAAGCAATATGAATAATAACAGTACATTAGTAAGAGCCTTGTATTAACTTCCTCTACATAATAAATCATTTATCTAACACCAGGTATGAGCAATATATATTTAACCTTAGCATTTGGTTAGGTTACCAGGGGGATAGATTTTGCCTGCCCCTGACTAGTGGTGTCTAGTCTGAGCAGAGCAAGAGAGAAGATCTGCGTGTGCAAGTTCCTGCAGACACTAGGCGGAAGTGCAGAGAACCTAATCCCTGAGGCTACAGCCGCCAGACAAGATACTTCATCCTCCTCCGGAAGGAGGAAGACCAAACATCTTACAAGGTACACTAAGGCTATGCAAGGTATATGGCATTAAAGACTTTACTGTTGTGGAAAGGGTTAATTGCCTCCAGCACCCCCCACACTTTGAGACAGACTGGCCATCTGGATCTAGAAACCGTATATTCCATTTCAGCTATCAAATAGTGCATCAGTGTATTTTAGTTAAAAAAAAAAGTGGTCATCCTGATCCACCAAGCCTATTTTACACCGCCAAAATATATATTTGACATTTCTGCGGTGAAATAGAGAATCCGTTTAATTTTTGGGGAAAAACCGTATTCCTTGTCCACAAAACAGTTCTGCATACACCGTCCAACGGCATATTTTATATTTCTGCAGGGAAATAGTGCTTCTTTGTTTTTTATAGAAAAAAAACTTTATTGAAGGTCCATCAAACAGTCTGAAATACCCATTCCAACCACCTATTTTACATTGCTGCTGGGAAATACCACAAAAGAGTGGTAATCCTGATCCACAGAGCATCTTGAAATACACCGCCTAAATACTGATTTCACATTGCAGCTGAGAAATAGTGCATTATTATTTTTTGTGGGGAAAAAGCAATATTCTTGTTTCGCAAAGCAGTTGTACATACACGGTATAAATATATAATTTAAATTAACAGCAGTAAAAAACAGCATTTTGGGTTTTATTGAATAAAACTTGTAGGAAACAGGCCGAACTGGATGGACAAATGTCTTTTTTCGGTCTTATATACTATGTTACTATGTTACTAAAGCTGTGTTAGCCCGAAAAAACTGTTATGCATCCGTCGTTTAAATAATTATTTCCAATTTATAGCAGTCAAATACTGCTTTTGTGAATTTTGGTGACCAAATCCGTGATCTGGGTCCCCAAATCTGGTGTCCATACATAGTATAAATATCTACTGTTAATGTACAGCAGTTAAAAACTGCATTTTGGGGTTTTATTGAAAATAGCTGTGTTTTAGGATGAAAAAACAGTTGTGCATCCGGCGTATAAATAATTAATTTCAATTTACAGCAGTAAAATACTAATTTTCTGTATTTTATCACAAAAATACTTGTTCTTGTTCCACAAACCACTTGTGCATACAGCGTACCCCCAACATTTTTACATTTCCGCATAGAAATTGAGAATCAGTGTATTTTGGGCCCAAAAAACATTATTCTGGGTCCACAGAGCATTTTTATGACACGGGCACTGCTTTAGCGAACGTAATTGTCGACTAGTGGCAGGTACATTGACACCGGAGGGAGACCAATCTTTCAGCTTGGTGGGTGAACGCAAATAATGAGGAGAACATCAAAAAGGGACATGGGCATGGTCGTGGTGGTGTTGGTGGAGCTCCTGTTGCTGGGAGAGGACGTGGCCGTTCAGTGCCAACTACAGGTCCAAGTCAAACACCTTCCTCTGGTGCGAGTAGGTGACAGAACCAGCAGCGTTATTTGGTAGGCCCAAATGCCGCTCTACGGATGCTGAGCCCAGTTGGGTTTAATGTAACACCAATTGAACAAATCCCGGTTGACTTACATAACGACATCCAGTACATTAGAGGCAGGGAAATGTACTGGATCTTTAAACTTAATAGTCTAAACCCGTACGGTCTGAATGAAGCTTTTGAGATAAACCTATAAGGTGAACAGACAGTGGTACAGATATACATATACACTGGTAAATATGGAAAGTCAACGGCCTCCAGTGAGATACAGTAAATTGTTGCAGTAGACGGTGCATTATACCATTATTCTCTCTCCCTCCCGTCTCCCCTCCTTAGGGTAATTTTGTCCTGCCGCAAGTGGCATCTGTCCTGCCGCAAGTGGCCGTGCAGTGCCGTGCTGCCGCTCCGTCCCCATTGACTATAATGGGGCGGGGCGAGCTCGAGGCAGCACGGCACTGCACGGCCGAAGATCGCCGGACTAAAAGTCGGACATGCAGGACTTTTAGTCCGGCGATCTCTTGCCGTGCAGTGCCGTGCTGCACCGTAGCTCCGCCCCCCACCCCATTATAGTCAATGGGGACGGAGCGGCATCCGTCCTGCCGCAAGTGTAAAAGTACCCTTAAGGGGTTTTTGGTACACTAAAGTGTTTTATTGAAGCCTTTTATATATATACATTTTTACTTTTTTATATTATATTTGTGTGTGTATACATACCCTCATATGATTTATGATCACCTTGACAAACATCCAGCCTTGAATATACACACACACATTTTTTTAGATAACTTTTTTTTAGATAACTTTTAGATAACTTTTAGATAACTTTTAGATAAATGTGTGTTTATATAAAAAAACATTTTGAGTATATACATTTTTATATATTTTTAGGTTATATATATAATTTTTTTGTGTTGTATTCTATTATATACGATTCTTATCTCTTAAATTTATTTATATGCCCCTTAGTGGCTGTGCCGATAGACCATATCCCTTGATAAGGGTACCACATTATATTACGATATCTATTTCTTTGATTGATTAAAGGGCCTTCTATCTCTATGGCCATAAACCATGTGATTGCAGGATCCGTGAACATATGAAAATCCACTGACAGTGATATAAACGCAGCGCGCCTCCATGACACGAGCGCTGTACTTCTCACACAAGCGTCTCTGCTCCTATGGCTATCAGCCATGTGACCGGGGAGAAGTGGTCATGTGACCCTCTCACTCCGGCCGGCTTACTCCCTTCTTTCATAACAATGTATTACATTAGAATTATATACAAGCGAACTGATAGACGAATCATGGAGCCTAGGATAAACTTTATATGAATGTTCTAATAAAGTAAAGCAATAAAGTTTTATTATGCACTCACTACTATACCTGGGGTTAGCCCCTCACACTTTTGGGCAGCCCTACAGGTAATGTGTTTTTGGCAGGTTTTCAAGGATATATATATATATATATATATATATATATATATATATATATTTATCCTAACTTGACTTATTACCTAAAAGCCTGATGAAGGGGACCTTTTGAGCACTGAAACGCGTTGTTTTATGTACTGTACATATGGTATCTACAAAATAAAGAAGATTTGATCTCCAAACACCTGCTCTACCAGTGATTTTGCGCCTGGCCAGAACATCCTTTCCTACAAGCATCCTTTGGGGGATTGGGCATCCGATCCCAAAGAAACTCGTTCTGTGGCTGCAGTCCTGGAAAAAAGGGTCTTCAATCTTAACAGCCTACAGTAGTGTTGTGCCTATTTATAGCACAACCCTAAAAGGTGAGCACCTTTGTCCTCCAATCAATCTATATTTGTGTTGGACATACTACCCTATTGTGCGCCCCCTACCCCTCTTTTTGTCTTTTTTCCCATCGTGACCGAGTAGACTCTAGATACGCCCGTAGCCCCAAGACTATTGCAGATAAGGGGGAAAATTTTTAAACTCCTCCATTGTTGGGTATGATTTGGCCAAAATATGCCAATGTTTCCGTACTATGTTATCAAAGTGATGATTAAAAGGATGGAACTTGTGTATTAATGCTACACGATTGCTGTTATTTTTGCTTTTATTTTCAGAAGTTGAGTTTCCCCCACTATTTTCTATGGCCTCCATTAATATCTTTTTAGGGTAACCTCTCTCCAAAGATCTAGATCTACATTGTTTCTCAGGGTCTGTCACAATCTTTTTGACTCGCATATATTGAGATTTGGGGATAGCTTTCTTTAAAGCTGGAGGATGGGAGCTGTGAAAATGCAGAATGCTATTTCTATCTGTTTCTTTTCTGTATAGATCCGTACAAGTATCCATCCTCATTTTTCATCATCACAGTTTCCAAAAAACTCACAGAATCATGGTTATAGGTCAGATTAAACTGCAATTCATCCCAAACATTATTCAGATGTTGGAAAAAAAAGTGCCCCCCCCCCCATACACAAAATATGTCATCAATGAACCTTTTCCAGGTTAATAAAAAATTTTAACATTTTCATCAGTGTAGACATATTTCTCTTCAAAAGAGGATATATATGCGTTTGCGTAGGGAGGGGCCATGTTCGAGCCCATTGCGGTCCCGCGACGCTGTAAATAAAAGGAATCACCAAATCGAAAATAATTTTCATGCAATACCAATCGCGGTAATTCCACAAAAAATTCCTGTTTTTCTTATTAGAATGTGAACTCGATTGTAACAACAATGATATTGCTTCTATGCCTTTATCGTGTTCTTTAGACGTGTATAAACTAACTACGTCTATAGTTACAAGCCAGCAATCATGTGGAACGACTTTTAATTCCTGAATAGATTTTAGAAAATGGGAGGTATCCAGCAAAAATGATTCAGTTTTTCTCACCAATGGCGTCAGTATTTTTTCTAGGACAATTACCAGAGGAGATAGCACAGAGTTCACTGAAGCCACAATTGGTCGACCTGGGGGATTAACCAAGGTCTTATGCACTTTTGGCAATATGTAAAATAGTGGCGTCACCGGTGAATGGTTTTTCAAAAAATCATACAGTTTCTTGTCTATGACCCCACGATCTACATATCTCATCACCAAATTGTGGATTTTTGTTTTTATACCAAATATGGGATTGTGGTCCAGTATCTGCTAAGTATTTGTATCAGACAATTGCCTATAAACTTCTTGCATATATTTGGCCTTATCCATAATGACAATTAGGCCTCCCTTGTCGGCAGGCTTAATTATCAAGGATTTGTCCCCCATTAGGTCATCTATTGCTTGTCTCTCCTTTTTAGTAATATTCTGTGTCACTCGTTAATCCCCTCTTCTGGCCATGTCCATTTCACATTCTTTCTCTTTGGTCACCAGGTGTTCAAAAGTTTCCACTGGGTGATAGTTCTTAGGTGGAACAAAAGTACTCTTAAGTCGTAAGCCCAAGTCAGTTAATTTCAATGCTTCATTATTGTTATCATCGTGCCTTTAGCCTCACTTTTCGAAAAAACTGCTGGAAGTCTATGTCCATTTGAAAGGTATCGAAGTAACTGAAAGGACTAAATGAACGGCCCTTCTCCAATATCTGCATGACATTCGAATCTAGCACTTTTGAGGAAAGATTGATGACCACAGAGGATTGCCTACCTGAGACCGTGTCAGTACACTCGGCAGTTGAGCTTGCTCCGGACCCCCAATGCTTTTGGCCCGCCCGGCGTTTCCTCGTGGTGGATGCCTTCCAAGGCCCTGCCTGGAAAAAGGGCGTGTTTCTTGTGTAGCGCTCGTATCGCTGCCAGAACGGGAGGTATAGTAATTTCCGGATCTTGGTTCTTGGTAACCTTGCCGAGTCCTTGATGATGTATCCTGCCATCGATACACCCTATTCAGCATATTGTCCTTACTGCTTTTACCCTTTCACTGTTAATAATCTTCATAGTGTAAACTGTACTCTTCCCTATGATTTGCTTTGCTGCCCCTTTTATTGTCTCTCCTTTGTTTTATTGGTTTTGACTTTTGTCTTAAACTCTGACTCTGCCTTCATTTACTTCATCTGCTGGTTCTGACCCGCAGCTTCATCTGCTGGTTCTTCAGGTCCATCATCACATCCCACTACATGTTGACTGCTCTGTGGATGGAGACGTTCGCATCTGACCTGTTGAAAGGAGTCTGTCATAAGGATATTCACTGTTAGGCCTCATACACACAACTATATTTACTGTCCGTATCTGATCCACATTTTTTGAGGATCAAATGTGAACCCTTTCATTCCTGTGAAGCCACAAAAAATGTGAACAGCACATGGATGTCATTTGTGTGCTGTTTGTATGTGTGCGGATGAGATGTAAGGTTATGCAAATCGAGCAAGTAGTAGGTGATGCTGAGATCTGCAAGTTGTCAAATTTTCAAGCACCTAGCTCCAATCTGTTTCATGTGGGAGTGGAATAAAAGCCATATTTCAAGCATAGTTATTTGGCCACATGAAATTGGATGCAGTCATGTGGGATGATTGTGTGAAGCCTCCTCTTCGTTGACATGCCAGTTATCACCACTGAGAGGGACAAAATCCTTGAAATAACAGGCCTTGGTTTATTACTCTGGCAGATGGCCAGGCACCGAAGTCGAGGTGTCAGCGCTGTTGAACGTTGCATGTCCCGGTGGTTGGGAGAACAATGATGAATTGGATTGACAGCAAGAGGTGCACAGAGGAGAATCTCTGCACGGACGGATTGTCTGATTAGAATAATGGCGCACAGTGATCCATTCTGTACTGAAAGTGAAATTGGCACATCCCAAGCCTAGGGCGGCAAACAGCATCTACTCACACCATCAGAAGGTGTCTGCACTACATTGGTTTATGCCAGAAGGTCCAACTACAGGTGTTCACTAACCTCACTTCACCGCTCTCGAAGGCTATCATGAAGCATAGCCATATTGCAATAAAGGCTGGAATGGAGGTCTGTCCTCTTCATGGAGGAGTCTAGCTTTTGTCTCAGACACAATGTTAGCTGGAGATTGGTCTGGAGACCACATGGGCAACTCCACGAAGAGGCTTTCAAGAGGGAGCATCACAATGATCCTACTCCCAGGTTCATGGTGTGGGGTATGTATGGTAGCTGGATCCCTCTAGTCTTCATTTCAGGCATACTAACAGCGAGATGTCACATTGATTTGGTCATGGAGGCAGTGGTATGGCCATTTCTACAAAGTGCTTGCGGAGCTGTGTTTGAACAGGACAACACCAGGCAGCACATGGATCATGCTACTTTGAGTAGCCTGCATGGCCTAAACATGCTACCATGGTCTGCAACATCTCCGGATTGGTACATCATTGGTTGCATTTGCAAAGGGAGCTTCCAGCAGTGGAGCTTGATGATTTGCATGCCCAAATATATTCAGTGTTGCAGAACATTCCTCAGACAACCCAACCATTAAAAACTATACTGAATAAACCGAGATACTTATCATTAACCTGTCTATCTATCCTGTGATTGCCATAATTCCATGACTTTTTCTTCTTCGTGTTGCAATTTCAATGTAGGGGAGTTAAGTGAAGTGTTAATAGTTTATTTTTTGATTAACGAACAAAATGTGAAGTGAATGAAGAACAGAGAAATCTCAATCTAATCAACACAGAGTGAGGCAGATATCTGGTTCCCATCTTACAGAGATCGCCTTGACGCTTGGCAGACGGGCCAAATACTTTTGTACAAAATGTATTTGCCAAGAACCTCAAATTTTCAAAATAAGCGTAGCATTAGCACAAGAATATTTTCTATTACTATGACAATATTGTACTTTATTTGGTTTGCAGAGTGCTGTTGCAATGTATTTTTTCTTAGAAATCTAGACGTACCCTTATAACTGGCAGAATTTATAGGAAATTGACTTTCAATGTTTGAAATTATTATTTGGGAGGGAGACTGCATTATGTGGTGGGAACATTTTCTGTTGCCATTTTAAAATCTGCCATATAGAATGTAGCTCATGTTTTTTTCCAATGGGAAGGGTTAGGGTTAGCTTCAGTTTTGCCCTATCTTTACCTGTTTAGAAGTAAAGAGAGATCATAGTTTCCAAAAGTGCTTTAGACGACAAGGTCTATGTGTCCACCATTGTGGTTAGACGTATAATCTATTCTTTATGCACACTCAGAAGAACCTCAGGTGATACTTCCACACAGCACTGTGGGATTCATCCTTTCAAGCCATTTTAGGTTAGTCAATTTGGCTCACCTAAAATGGCGAATCCTACAGTGCTGTGAGGAAGTATCACTTGCGGTTCTTTGGTGTGTTAACGAGGACTGGATTACTGTATACGTTTAACCATGTACATCTGGCAGAATGGTAGACACATAGAACATGTCATCTAAAGCACTTTAGGAGACATTGACCTTGTGTAAAGGGAATCTGTCACTATGATCTTGGACTTTAGTATCACATGACTAGCACTGAAGGTACCAAGTCCAGATAATATTTTTTTATTATCCTATGGCCCCCCATTCCCCAACTATCAGTGCTCAGAACTGTACTGAAATACAGTGTAGGGACTGCTGTGCATGCGCACAGGACTCCTCCAATTATGATAAAATGGCACAGCAGTCTGGACTGTGCAATTCAACGTAGCTTTGATTGTGGGAGAATTGGGGGAAGAAGGAAAATTGAAAATCTGTATTCCTTATCTTTAGTACTATTCATATTACTGGAGTTTATAGTCCAGAATAGTGGTGACAGTGTAAATTGTAGCCAAGATTAACACAATGGTGGCCCAAACGAGGGAGTTAAGCATGATGTGTCTTTCATCTGCAGCATGAAATGTCCGTGGCTAACCACTGTGCCTATGGTCCTCAACTTGGTCAGGATTGATGGTGTCTTCAATGCTGTGAAATACAGGCAGATACTTCTCCATCATGTAACACCACTAGGGACGCATCTGATTGGTTTCAAACTTATTCTGTAGTAGGATAACAACCCCATGCCGCCATGTCATTAATAACTATCTTCAGCTTAAAGAGGAATGAGAAGTCTTGGATTAATGATATGGCCCACACAAAGCCGTGATCTCAAAATCATCAAATCTGGATGAGATTACATGAAGACATAGAAGAATCAGATCAAGCTTAGATCCAAGAAGATCTGTGGTTAGTTTTTCAAAATGTTGGGATCAATCTCTTTGGACGAGTTCCTTCAAAACTGTGTGCAAATGTACCCCGAAGAATTGATGCTGAAGGCAAAGGGCTGTCACAACAAATACTGATTGTTACGATCTGTGGATGCGTGTCCACTGTGCCAACCACCCAGGAGTGGGAGGCTGCTGACTCACAAGGATCAGGGACACCAGAGTGATTAGGATAACTCATAGTCAGGAACAGGCTGAGGTGAAAATCCAGGAAGACAATCCAGAAAACCAACAGGGAAGGGTTAGGGTTAGCTTCAGTTTTGCCCTATCTTTATCTGTTTAGAAGTAAAGAGAGATCATAGTTTCCAGAAAGTGCTTTAGACGACAAGGTCTATGTGTCCACCATTGTGGTTAGACGTATGATCTATTCTTTATGCACACTCAGAAGAACCTCAGGTGATACTTCCACACAGCACTGTGGGATTCGTCCTTTCAAGCCATTTCAGGTGAGTCAATTTGGCTCACCTCAGAAAGCAAGGTAAAGAAGACTAGCAGAACCTAACATGACCTGTGTTGATCAGGCAAAGGGCTCATGCACATGACCATTGGATGTTTTGTGGTCCACAAGTTAATGGCCGTGTGCATTCCACATTTTGGGTAACAGAAGATACGGCTCCTAATACAACAGTGGTATCCTTGTCCGTAATTCAGACAATAATTGGACATGTTCTATATTTTTAGGGAATGGCCATGCGGACATACAGATACAGAATGCAGAATGTGTCATTTTTTGCAGCCCCATTAAAGTGAATGGCTTCCCATACAGGCCAAAAAACAAAACAAAAATGGAATGGACATTGAAAAAGAATACGGTCGTCTGCATGAACCCAAAGAGGAAGAGAGACAGCCAGGTAGTTATAGGAGAGCTGACGAATGAATCAGTCAATCAGAGAGCTGGACAGAAACACGCAGAGTAAGGAGAGAAAGGTTGTAACTCCGACAGGGCTGGAGCTGAGCCCATGTTCACAAATACACACCGGACAGACATATGGTCACCAGCGTGACACTGATTAAATTTAGATTTCTCTTTTCTTTATTCACTTTATATTTTTAATTTATAGAAATAAAAACATTAACTTTTCCTTTTTTCGAAAGCATTCTTACCGAGGAACATTTTCCCCACACCAGTACTGTACATACTTAATGTAAGAAGACATTTGCTTTAGCAAATGGTTACTTCTCATTGATAACAATTCAGAAGATTAAGGTTTAAGTGAAAAATGTATATTTTCCTATTTCTCTTCATTCTACACATTTCCGTGTTTCCTCCATCAGCTCAGCAAGAAATACGGCTCAATATTCACCATCTGGAAAATGTCAGAACCGGTGATCGTTCTGTGCGGTTATGAGACGGTGAAAGACGCCCTGATAAATCACGCCGAGCAGTTCAGCGAGCGTCCGTTTATCCCAGTGTTGAATCTCGCCACCAAGGGATATGGTGAGATGTCTGTAAAATTTCCACAAACTTACTCCCAAAAATCAGTCTACAACAATAGAGTACATAGTAGACAGGGAGGAGGGGGATGGAGCTGCAGTCTATCGTTCAGGTGAGAGAGAAAGGGAAGAAGCACAGGGAGACCTCTGATTGGTCAGACAAACAGTATAGTTCTGACATCACACCAGGAAGAGCACGCCCACTCACCATACTTCTAACTTCAAACCATGTTCTAAATCTAAACCTGTTTCAGGAGGGATGAGGACTTCTTACGTTGTAATTTGGCTTGAGTTTATCGGGTCCAAATAGCTCTATCCGAACCCGATTCATTTTAAAACTTCATTTACAATATCTCCTCCATAAAATGTGTGGGCTCCACTGAGGCCGGACAAATCTTGCTGCAAATAACACGAGACAAAACAATTCTCGCCTTATTTGCAGCAAGATATTGCTCTGACCCATCAGAGGTCTTCCTGTGCTGCTTCCTCTTCTTTCTCACCCGAATCTCTCAAGCCTAGTTGTAATGTTAGGTACTCTCTTACAGTGATGCCATAAAGATGAAAGGTGTTCTCCAGGTCTAACACATTGATGGTCTAACCCTAGAATGTGCAATCATTGAGGAGTCAGATAATGAAGGGGCCATCTTTGTGTTTATGCAGGCTCAGAGGCTCATCCATGATATAGTTATCACCATTCAGTATATCAAGTTGTTCTTTTTGGACCAGTGCTTCTCAAACTGTGCTGAGGTGCCTCACGGTTTTTGATGAGGTATTGTTTGTCTCCCAAACACCCAAACCAGATAGGATAGCTCAGCTGTCCCAGGAAATTACATTTTTGTCCTAGCATATGCGTTGTCACAGATTGCTTCACCTAGGAAAAAACAAAAGGGCAGTTGTGTAGATATTGTTATATGTTATGAGATTAATATCAAAATGTTCTATCTTTAGGTCTTCGTGGACCACGATGGCGCTCACTCCGCCGCTTCACCCTGACATCTTTCAGAAATTTTGGGATGGGAAAGAAAGTCATGGAGAGACGAATACTGGCAGAGTCCAAGTACCTTATCCAGGCTATATCAGAGACTAGAGGTGGGTGGGCTCCACATATCTGCATCCAAAATTTGCTGCAATGAGAATTCATAGTTCTTAGCGACCATGAGGAACATGTTGGCTCTTTTGCTTGACCTTTTCTTGCTAATGACAATTAATTTCTCCTAATTTTCTTTTCTGAAATGCTTTTTTTGGGTGACAATCATTAGGTGTAACAATCTCATTTTGCTAGAATATGCATCATTTTATGATTGTTGGGGTCTACATAAATGAAGTGACCACTGTGCCTGTATAGCACTGCATCTTCACATAGGTTTTCTTTGCACAATAAGTCCATTATTACAAGGATCTACAGCCATGCTGCAGGTCACTGCACAGCAGTGGTCCAGGCCACTGCTATGCTAGGAAAAACTGTGAAAGGGATGCAGCTCTAAACCAGCACTACAGCCCCCATAACTCTCAAAATCACCCACCTTCTACAATAATACAGTGTATGTGTCTGATCTGCAGCAGAAATTGAAGGTGGGTCATTGACTGGACATCGCAGTATGACATTGTCTCTCTCTACAGGGAAATCCTTCAAGCCAAGAATGCTCATGGCCAGCGCTGTGGGAAACATCATTAGTTCTGTGCTGTTTGGAGAGCACTTTGAGTACAAGGATGAGAAGCTCCAGGAACTTCTCATGTCCACATTCAGAAACGTCAGAGGAACCAGTTCTCCACTAAGCACGGTTGTCTATCATTATATTATGAGGCTTTTGTTGGCATTTCCTCCATAACCACAGGATGCACCATAGTAGACATTTTTTGGGGTCCAATTATTACATTCTGGTCCAAATTCGATTTGACTTAAAACTATACCAAAAATTGTCCCCTATTTTGACTGTTATCAGAAAAAACTGTGGCTTGTTCTGAACAACCGTCCAAAAATGATGCCTTAATGAAACCATAAAAATTGTGGAAAAATACAGGCCCAATTGGATGAGTGCAACCTAACTATTTACTGCTATTGATAAACTGCGATATACTTATTTATGCACTATTATAACAAGTTTTTGGTAAAAAAAAGAAAAAGAAAAAGTCTGGCTCCTATACTTGTAATTATTGTCTGTCAGAGACATGGCAGACACATTGGTGAGCTCACACTGGGGTATGTGCCTCTAAGATAACATCCAGCCATATAGGCTAGCCAATATTCTCTCTCCTGATTGGTTGTCAGACTGAATCCAAAGCACTGTGGGCAACCTGCCCGCCAAGGCTCCTCCAGTCATGGTATGCTCCATTTTAATCCTCACTTCCCTGGTTCCCTCACTAGTATATTTAATTTTAAATGTAAAAATGTGCAGTTTTGTGCAGTTTGTCTGAAGGATTTGTTTAGAAGAAGAATTTTGTATAAAATTATTGATAAACCCAATTCATTTAGGATCTATTCGCTCATTTCTACTCCAAAGTCAAAAGGAATCTGTAGATTTACATGTTCTTATATCAGATTTTGTTATTGCACTCTGTAGTGCATGTCAGATATCAACTTATCAATGCACGGATCTACTTAATAGAAGAGGCCAGGGATGGTGCCATTAACTTCTGCCCCACCTTCAATCACCATGAATTTAAACATGAACCCTTTTTCTGCCCTAACCTACGAGGATTGCTGATATAAGCCCCCTCACTGCCCTGGACCACCAGGTATAGTGTAGTTAACCCTTTCTCTGGTATTTACCACCAGCGAAACTGATAACCCTCATTCTCTTTTATCGACCACTAAACCTCACTGGTGGTACTAAAAACCCGTGACATTTTCTAGATAATTAGGGCTAAATACAACGTATTACCGCATGGTTTATAGGGAACAATGTTCAATGACCATACATCCCCGATCACTATCTACAAAGGCTTAGAGAGAACATTGCTCCTGGATGGTTTCATGTAATCTTGCTTTCTAGGATGGATAATTCGTATATTTAAAGGGTTTTTCCAGGCTCCTGATATTGATGACCTTAGGATAGGTCATTAACATTCTGATCGGTGAGGGTCTGACACTCCTTACTCCCGCATATCTGCTGTTTCCTACAACCCTGAAGCTAGCAGTGTACATGGAGAACCAGCATTACTGCAGCTCAGCTCATCTTCATTTCAATGGTATCTGGGCTGCAGTAACCCAGAACGGCCACCACCGTTTGAAGAGCGCTGTTCTTCCTGCTACATTTAAAGTACTGCAGGAAACTGCAGATCTGTGGGACTAGGGATTGTCAGACCCTTACCAATTGGATATTAATGTCATCAATCAATGTCAGGAGGCTGGGAAACCCCTTGAATCCTTATGTTCCTCTTTTCTTCCTGGCCTCTCTCGATAGATCTGCAATATTCTCCCAGTTCTTCTGAAGATCCCATTCGTCAGACATAAAGCCATCAAAGAAAATACTTTTCTGCAGACATTTGTGACAGAACATATAAAGTACCACAAAGAGACTTTCAAGCCGGAGTCACCTCGGGATTTCATAGACTATTTCCTTCTGAAGATAAAAGAGGTAACGTTATTCATGAGGGTTTAACAGGAAGGGGGAACCTCCATTACCTGAAGTTGATGTTTGATCCATTTCTTTGGAATTTTAAGTTATTGTCTGAATTATACAACAGAGCTGCATTTAACATCGTAAACCCCTGAAAGCTAAAAGTTTCAGGGAAACTAACTAGCTGTATTATATTCCAGACACTCACTATTCTGCAGGTTGTCAGTAAGCTTGAGGACTGACAACCTCTAACAGTTTCGTGAGAAAGCAAAGAGTAAAGAGAAGGAGCTGTTGTGAGCTCTGCTTGTTCAGATGCTGTGCACAATATATACAGGAGTCCAGTAGGGAGTCAACTCAGCACAAAAAAATCCTAAGATAGTAAGAATGATTAAAAACTGCAAGACCTCAGTCTACCCCACCCTCTGCTAGTGAAAGGATCTGGCAAAACCTTGGATCTGACCAGGTTTTGCCTTGTCCTGTAAAAGGACTTACTGTATCTATGGTTGTAAGAAAAAAAGTGAGTGGACCTTTTGGAATAACTTGGAATTCAACAATAATTTCTACTAAAGTGAGGTCTGTTATCTAAGTCACCGATGTAGACTAACACAAACTTACTAAGCTAATAGCACACACACACTTGTGCCGTTTGTGTCTTTTTCTGAGTGCATTGAGAAAACATCCAAATGCAAGGAGAAAAAGTAAATTAACATTTGAATTTAATACCCTGTCGATCCCCTAGTGACGCAATTGTCACCTCTGTGTTTCCTGTAGCTAGAGATAAGATTTGCACAACACTGAGGGGGAATTTTAAACCATTCCTCCGTGTAAATGTGTCTTAGTTCATCAATCATTGGAGATTTTCCTAGAAACACAGTGAAGCATCGACAATGTGCTTTTAGGATGACAGTGACTTCATTCATGGTGTCCTTCCATGTCCTTCCAGGGTTTGGCAGTTTGTGGAGTCGTGTGTAGGTCTTTTGATGTTGCCTTTTTAACCTCTTTAATGGTTGCCTCTTGTGCTCTTACAATGATCTTAACAGGATGCCCAATTCTAGGGAGAGTAGCAGCAGTCCAAAAATTCCATCCATTTGTAGGTAATTTTTCTAACCATGGATTGATGTCCAATGTGTATCCAGGTGTTTAACTTTTGAAGCCTTCTTCAGCTTCAAGAGTCTCTATACCACATTTTGTGAAGTCTTCTTAAAGTCGTTTTCATCATGGCAAGGTTTAGACTAACCAATATTTCTTAAGAAGAATAGATTTGTCTGTAACCAGGCTTTGTGTGCCTTATTTTTATGGTTAAAGGGGTATTCCCATCACAGACAATGGGGGATAGCCTAGTGATATGCCCCCATCGTCTGTGATGGGAATACCCCTTTAAATCACTTGAGAAACCCGCATTTCCAATCTCAGATCCTAAACTGAAATAATTTTGTTGGATCATTCATTAACATGGAGGTTTTCCTTACACTGTGGATGTATTTAATAAAAGAACGGTACAACTATTTGGGTGCTATTACTCGTGTCTGTGAGCAGAGGCGGCAGTACTGGTGATTTATTGCCAAGTAATGTTTAGTTTGTCTATTATTGTGACTTTGATAACAATCAGACCATATTTTATTAGTAATGAAGCTGAAATCCAGGTCATTCCATTGGGTTCGCTTACTTTTACTTGCAACTGTAATCTGTCACTATGGCCATAATGAAGACATGCTCCGTATAATAATCACATTCCTGACCAGATGTTATTTGCTTCCTTAGGAGGAACATGAGATAGATCCAGATTTCTGTGACACCAGTCTCCTCATGGTGGTTACAGGACTCTTAATAGCCGGTACAGACACAACGGCTTCCAGCCTAACCTTCAGCCTGATGGTATTGGCCCATTATCCAGACGTGCAAGGTATGACCTTCATTGACCATGTACTCTGAACTTTTAGGAATACGAATGAACCCTCAAGGGAATTGAATTGTGGTTGGTACGGACTACTAGTGGTGGCACACACTACATAGCTGTACCAAGGAGTCAATGTCATGCATATAAAATAATGTCATATTGCTTTTTATGATAATTTAGAAGATTCCAGTTACTCAAGTAGGAGGTGTATCAAACCATGATATATGCCTGCACTTGGCTTTATCTTCTCGCTCACAAGTGCTTTCATTGTGTCTCAAGGAGCTTCATAATTAAATCATATGACCAGAAAGGTCCTTATGCTCTCACAGCGTATTGTTCATAAGAACACAAATTGGCCACTAGGTGGCAGCATAACCACTGTTCTGGTAACAACTTACACTTATAGAATGCAGCATATCACACAGTGCAATAAATTTATATAACAGTGTAGTACAGTAACAATACTATGGTTATCACTGTACCCAGTTGCTCTGTACTCGCCCAAAGAAGTATAACTTCCCTAGAGTGGCTATTGCAGCCATGACTGCTGCCTGCAACCTTCTTCACTAAACCCACAATCCAAAATCCAAACACAAAAAACAGAATAACCAATGAATCTGTGTCTTTGTAACTTGCTCTTGTTTTTTATAGACAGAGAAATTCCATAGGAAGGCAGCACATTGTTCTCTTAGGCTGCAACCATGTCTTCTCCTCCATCTTTCTTATGCTAGTCCATGTGAGCAAGGAAGTTTAGAAGGAGGTATACAAAAAAGATTTAGTACCAGTTCCAGTCATAGTGTGAATAGTACTAGCTGTAGTATATACAGTACATAGTACCATCCATAGTGCATACGGCTGGATAGCTAATCTTCCCAGTTACATAGTGACAATTCCTCCTTTCACTGCATAATTGCGCATATTTGCCATTCTGAAAATTCGGAAAACTGGGAAGCATGTGGAAGTATGCTGGATATCAAACAGCACACAAAACATCAAAAAAGTCTTCATTTTTTCACATTTTGTTATGTTGTGACGTAGTGCTAAAAAAAAAAATGTTTTCCCCCATGAAGTTTTAATCAATACCTCATACCTCATAATGAGAAAGTGAAATATTTTTGCTAATGTATTGAAAAGGAAACACTTAGCTCTGTGCCCTCCCATTTCTGTTGATCATTTTTGAGAGGCTT
This sequence comes from Bufotes viridis, assembly GCA_033119425.1. Classification (NCBI taxonomy): domain Eukaryota; kingdom Metazoa; phylum Chordata; class Amphibia; order Anura; family Bufonidae; genus Bufotes; species Bufotes viridis. Next base: position 6,799,115 of record CM065593.1, on the reverse strand, counting down.
CTACACCATGATTGGAGTCAACTTTGGTAACTTCTTTGGATTGGACAAGATTTGGAGAGACAAAGCCCTGTCTTTATAAGATCTTACAGCTGACAATGCATCAGAGCAAAAACCAAGCCATGAAAAGGAGACAACTGCCTGTAGAGCTCAGAGACATAATTGTGTGGAGGCTCAGATCTGGAGAAAGGGACAAAACTACACTATTTCTGCTGCACTGAAAGTTTCCAAGAGTGGTCTCCATAATTCTTACATGGAAGAAGAATAACTAGGACTCTTCCTAGATCTGTCGCCCCCTCCCTCCCCCACACAACTGAGTAATCAGGGGAGAAGGACCTTGGTAAGAGAGGTGACCAAGAACCCAATGGTCCCTCCGGCTGAGCTCCAAAGATTCTGTGTGCAGATGGGAGAAACTTCCAGAAGGTCAGCCATCACTGCAGCTTCCATCAGTCTGGGATTTATGGCAGAGCAGCCAGAAAGAATCCTTTCCTCAGTAAAAGACATGAAAGCCACCTGGAGTCATATCTGGACCTTGCTGAAACAAGACCTTGCTCATTACCTGCCTAATAACATCCCCACTGTTAGGTATGGTGGTGGCAGCACCGTGTCTGGAGGAACCTATGTTCCGCTCATCACCTGCCCAATACTATCCCTACAGTGAAGCATGGTGGTGGCAGCACCATGTCTGGAGGAGACCAGGCGCCGCTCATCACCTGCCCAATACTATCCCTACAGTGAAGCATGGTGGAGGCAGCATCATGTCTGGAGGAGACCAGGCGCCGCTCATCACCTGCCCAATACCATCCCTACAGTGAAGCATGGTGGGGGCAGCATCATATCTGGAGGAGACCAGGCGCCGCTCATCACCTGCCCAATACCATCCCTACAGTGAAGCATGGTGGTGGCAGCACCATGTCTGGAGGAACCTATGTTCCGCTCATCACCTGCCCAATACTATCCCTACAGTGAAGCATGGTGGTGGCAGCATCATGTCTGGAGGAGACCAGGCGCCGCTCATCACCTGCCCAATACTATCCCTACAGTGAAGCATGGTGGTGGCAGCATCATGTCTGGAGGAGACCAGGCGCCGCTCATCACCTGCTCAATACCATCCCTACAGTGAAGCATGGTGGGGGCAGCATCATGTCTGGAGGAGACCAGGCGCCGCTCATCACCTGCCCAATACCATCCTTACAGTGAAGCATGGTGGTGAAGGCATCATGTCTGGAGGAGACCAGGCGCCGCTCATCACCTGCCCAATACCATCCCTACAGTGAAGCATGGTGGGGGCAGCATCATGTCTGGAGGAGACCAGGCGCCGCCCATCACCTGCCCAATATCATCCCTACAGTGAAGCATGGTGGGGGCAGCGTCATGTCTGGGGGAGACCAGGCGCCGCTCATCACCTGCCCAATACCATCCCTACAGTGAAGCATGGTGGAGGCAGCATCATGTCTGGAGACCAGGCGCCGCTCATCACCTGCCCAATACCATCCCTACAGTGAAGCATGGTGGGGGCAGCATCATGTCTGGAGGAGACCAGGCGCCGCTGATCACCTGCCCAATACCATCCCTACAGTGAAGCATGGTGGATGCAGCATCATGTCTGGGGGAGACCAGGCGCCGCTCATCACCTGCCCAATACCATCCCTACAGTGAAGCATGGTGGTATGCAGTCATCCTGTCTGGTGGAGCACTCTGAGGCGCCGCTCATCACCTGCCCAATACCATCCCTACAGTGAAGCATGGTGGTGGCAGCATCATGTCTGGAGGAAACCAGGTGCCACTCATCACCTGCCCAATACCATCCCTACAGTGAAGCATGGTGGGGGCAGCATCATATCTGGAGGAGACCAGGCGCCGCTCATCACCTGCCCAATACCATCCCTACAGTGAAGCATGGTGGTGGCAGCATTATATCTGGGGGAAACCAGGCGCCGCTCATCACCTGCCCATTACCATCCCTACAGTGAAGCATGGTGGGGGCAGCATCATGTCTGGAGGAGACCAGGCGCCGCTCATCACCTGCCCAATAACATCCCTACAGTGAAGCATGGTGGAAGCAGCATCATACTGTGGGAGGACGGGAAACTGGTCATGGGGGAGTGAAAGCTGAATGGAGCAAAGTGCAGAGATATTCCTAATGAACACCAGATACAGAGCTCTGGACCTCAGACTGAGCAGAAGGTTCACCCTCTAACAAGACAATGGCCCTAACACACGGCCAGGACAACAATGGAGCGGCTTAGGGACAACTCTGTGAATGTCCTTTAGTGGCTCAGCCACAGTCCTGACTTGAACCCAATGGAACATTTCTGGAGAGACCTGAAATTGGCTGTCCACCGACAGCCCCCATCCAACCTGACAGAGCTGGAGAGGATCTGGAGAGAAGAATGGCTTAAAATCCCCAGATCAGATGTAAAACCGTGTGGAATCATCTCTAAGAAGACTGGAGGCGGGAATCACTGCCAGAGCGTGCTTCAACGGAGTAAAGGGTTTGAATAATTTTGCAATGCAAGATTTTAGTTTTGCCTTTTTTAATTAGCAGAGATTTCTAACATTCTGTTCTCACTTTTTTATTATGGGAAAAAACTTTATTTGTACATAAGGCCCTGGCATAACAAAATGAAAAAAAAAAGTTAAAGTATCTGAAGACTTTCTGAATGTAATGTGTATGGTATATACTCATGGTTGTTCTAATATTATATTTATGGATATAGGGGTAATCAATTAAGATCGGCATTCTAGATTCAGATCTTAATAGCCCCTTTAGTTGGCGGTGGATCTGCCAAAGTTATGTAGAGGCGCCAGCTTTTTTGAAGGAGCTAAGCTGTTTATTGTTTTTAGGGATGAGCAAATTTTTTAAAATTCGATTCACTGATTCGCTAAATTTTTCAGGAAAATTTGGTTTGATCCGAATAAATTTGCAGCAAATTACGTTAAAAACAGCTATTTCCTGGCTGCAGAGAGCCTTTATAGGGGTGTAGAACACTGGGCCTTGCAGTAACACACATAGGGAGTCTGCTTTGGTAGTGAAATAATACTGTGAGTCCGTATGACATGCCGATGAATCTTAGAATCACTGCACACTTTACTTATTTGGGCAGAACAGGAGTGGAACTAAAACAGAGATGACTCGTGAATGGAATATTTGAATGTCTTCTGTGTTTTGTACCCATTCCTGCTTTTGGCTACCAAATCATAAGACAATTCTGATGGGACCATATAGGCCTCACAGCTGCTACACAGACAGGATCCATTGTGCATCTCATTTTTCCTTCCTTCTGACAGAGCAGAAGAAGAGTCAAATAAATGATGATGTCAGCCAGGCCGAAAGCCAAAATAGTGGACCATTCATGAAGTAGCGAGGGTGGGAACAGCATGTAAAGTCCACAGAGTGGACCTATGACATAGTGGTGAGGTGGAAGCAGCATGAGGAGACCACAGAGTGGCCCAATGACATGGTCTTGAGGTGGAAGCAGTATGAGGAGGCCACTGAGTGGCACAATGACAGAGTCTGGAGTTGGCAGCAATATGAGGAGGCCACCGAGTGGCACAATAACAATCTGGAGTTGGCAGCAATATGAGGAGGCCATGGAGTGGCACATTGACAGAGTCTGGAGTTGGCAGCAGTATGAGGGGGCCACCAAGAGACACGATGACAGAGTCTGGAGTTGGCAGCATCATGAGAAGGCCACCAAGTGGCACAGTGACCGGATCTTGAGGTAGCAGCAATATATCTGGAGGTGGCAGCAATATGAAGAGGCCATCAGATGTGTGGCATCAGTGACGGAGTGTGCAGCGTCAGCAGTAGTAGCATCAGGCAGGTGGCCAGAATGACACCAGTGACTGTGTTTGCAAGGTTTGGGTGACGGCAGCAGAATCAGGATGATACTAGTCTGATGCATCAGGTGACATAGGTGGAGATGGAAATAGCTGGCATCAAGATACCACAGCCTGGAAAGTTACATCGTGTGACATAAGGTCAGTCTGCAGCATTATGGATGACCACACAGTTCGGCTAGGGTGACATAGTGCTCCGCACACTGACAGCACCTGCATCTGGATACTACACTACTGGCCGGGCAGGACAGCATTTCCAGGGCAAACTCGGCCAGTTGCGGCCACAAATCCAGTTTGACTGCCCATTAGTCAAGCGGATCTTCAATGTTCGTTGGCAGGGTGCTGTCCAAGTATGCCACCACCTGCTGGTTCAGGTCCTGCTCCAGGTCTACCTGGTGCTGCTGGTGAGTAGTTTCTTCACTGTGCGGGTGAATAAAGCTACTCATCAGTGACTGTAGACTCAGGCTGCTGCTGATGAGGCTGGTACTGCTCCTGCCACCCCACCCTTCCCCAGCAGCCATGGCGATAGAACATGAACGCAGAAGCACCCTCCTCCCCCGGTCAGACCTGCGAGAGGATGGACGATGGCGTGGATAGGCAGAGGCCGACTGACTACATAGGATGTCTCTGTAATACTACAGTTTGTCCTCCCTCTCAGTGGGTGTAAAAAAAGGCCCACATTCTGGACCGGTAGCAAGGGTCCAACAAGGTGCATAGCTAGAAGTCATCCCTCTGCCTAATGGTGACAATTCGGCCATCACTACGCAAGCAAGTGAGCATACATCGGGCAATTTGTGCAAGGTGACTCGGAGGGAGTCCCTGCCTCCATCTTCACTGCATACTGTCACAGTATGTCTGGGTCCTATGTCTCGTCTTCCTGATCGCCCTGTAGCTCCTCTGGCTGCTCCTGCTCCTCCTCTCCTGTCAGCTGAGTAGAAAAACCACCCATTTGGGGACACATTGCCTGTGCTCCAATGTCCTCCTTCCCCTTCCTCCTCTTCCATTTCAGCCCCCACAGGGCTCACATGGCCATGAGATCTAGGTGCCATGTCTCTAGTGCCCTGACCAGCCATTGTTACCACCATCTATTTCACGACATGAAGCAGTGGAATGACGTTGTTCATCCGTTGTCCTGGCGATTGACAAATAACGGGGGATCCTCAAAGGACCTGAGCAAATGGCAGGTGTCACGCATGAGCTGCCAATAGCTGACATCGTAGTTACACGGGGAGAACTCCTATCCGTTTGCAACATCAAGAAATTGTTAAAGGCCTTTCTCTGTTAGTATCGTCGGTCCAACATATGGAAAGTGGAATTTCAACGGGTGGAAACATCTCATATCAGCCTATGTTGGGGGATGCCGCTATGCTGCTGCAGCTCAAGGAGGGTGTGCTTTGCTGTGTAAGAGTGGCTAAAGAGCATGCAAAGTTTCCTGCCCATTTTTAGGATGTCCTATAGATGGGTGGAAGACTTCAGGAACCGCTTGACAAACAGATTGAACACATGTGTAATGCAGGGCGCATGGCTCAGCTTTCCTTGAATCAGCGCCGACACAATGTCCTTCCCATTGTCGATCACCATGGTTTTGATTTTGAATTGGGGACAAAGCCAGGATTCGATTTCTTGATGAAGGACATGGAGCAGTTCCTCCCCTGTGTGACTCCATTCGCCCAGGGAAACCAGGTGCAGAACAGCGTGACACCGCCGATGCCCTGCACATGTGGTATGCTGGAGGGGCACTGTGACTTGTCCCTGCAGTTGAGGCTGAGGACACGGTGGAGGATGAGGAGGCAGAGGTTGACATTGTAGCAGGACCAGCGGCGTGGCAACGTGGAGGCGGATGCGGGGTCACCTGGCCAAGATGCTGGTGTGGCTTTGCAGGAACCACATTCACCCAGTGGGCCGTAAAGGACAAGTACTGTCCCTGACCGTAGTTATAGCTCCACACATAGCACTGCCGTGCACTTTGGCAGACACTGACAGGCTCAAGGACTGGCCCACCTTCTGTTCTACATATTTGTGCAGGGCTGGTACTGCCTTTTTTACAAAGAAATGATGGCTTGGGACTCTCCACCTCAGCTCGGCACAAGCCACCAGTTCTCTGAAAGGTGCGGAGTCCACCACTTGGAAAGGGAGGGATTGCAGCACCAGCAACTTGGACAGGAGCGCGTTCAGCTTCTGCGCCGTTGGATGCATGCACGCATACTGCTGTCTCTAGGCCATTGCTTCGGTGATCGATTGCTGACAGAATGACTGAAAAGGAGGAGGAGGTGGAGGAGCAGAGGATGGGAATGACAGACAGCTCCTTCCGGCATCGGTGGTGGAGCCTTAACTGCCTGAAACGCGGTGAGTGCCACTGGGTGATGCAGCGGTTGGTGGGGCAGGCTGAACCACCACATCGGAGTCACGGTTTTCCCAGGCCACTGTATGGCGACAATGCATATGTTGACGCAGGGCCATAGTGCCAGCATTGGCAACCTGGCTACTCTTCACCTTAAAAGATTCAAAATATGGCCACGTTCACCTCCTCTGGCGACTTAAGAAAAAACTGCCACAACACCGACACCAACACCACTACTTCCCAGGCACATACGCTGCTGTGAAGCAGGTGGTCTACCCCGGGCAAGAACTGCTGGGTTGCTGGTCAAGACATGGCCGCTAGATGACACCCTTACTCTGCTGCGACCTCTGCCTGCGCCAGAAACATTTAGGCCTCTGCCACTCCTCTGTGCATGGTCTGGCACTTTTCTGTCTGACATACAGTTAGCTTAACTAAATAATTAAAAATTACATTTAAACACCCCTAAAAGCGCCAAAGATATTTTTCTTTTTGTACTAAAATATGCCACTAAATGCTTTCACCACATATATCTGCAGAAGTGAACTGTGTATATATTTCTCTTTTTGTACTGAAATAGGCCACTAAATGCTTTTAATGCAAATAACTGCAAAAGTGAACTGCGTATATAGAACAAAGCAGTTGTGCATACAGCGTACAAATACCTAAGTTTAATTTTCAGCCGTTAAATAGTGCATTTGTGAATTTTGAGGGAAAAAAGCTGTGTTCTTGATTCACAAAGCAGTTGTGCATGCAGCGTAAAAATATCTCATTTACATTTCTGCAGTGAAATAGTGCATTAGTGTATTTTTGGGAAAAAAAGCAGTATTCTTGGTTCACAGAGCATTTTTATGACACGGGCACTGCCTTACTGTTAGTGAACTTAATTGTTGACTATTGGCAGTTAAACTTACAACGGAGATAAACCAGCTTAGTGGGTGAACACAAATAATGAGGAGAACATCAAATAAGGGACGTGGGCATGGTCGTGGTGGTCTTGGTGGAGCTCCTGTTGCTGGGAGAGGATGTGGCCGTCCAGCGCCAACTACAGGTCCAAGTGAAACACCTTCCTTAGGTGCAAGTAGGCGACAGAACCTGCAGCGTTATTTAGTAGGCCTGAATGCCGCTCTACGGATGGTGAGGCCAGAACAAGTACAGGCGATAGTAGATTGTGTGGCTGACAATGGCTCCAGTTCCTTCACAGTATCTCCCACCGAGTCCTCTGCAGAAAGCTCAGAGTTGGCACCTGCAGCCCATGCCCATCAGTCTTTCACCTCACCCCCTTGCAAATCAGCCAAGCAGCCTGAGCTCCAAGTCATGCAGCAGACGCTTATGATTTTTGATGACTCTGTTGGCAGGTTTTCCCCGGGCCATCTACATAGCCCTGTCCCAGAAGTGGAAGACATTGAATGCACTGATGCCCAACACTTATGTTGCAGGATGAGGACATGGGTCCACAAAACACAGGTGCCAACTGCTGCGGCTTTCTGCAGTGTGCAGACCGACGAGGAGGGCAGTGGTCAAGAATGGGTGGAAGATGATGTGGAGGACGATGAGGTCCTAGACCCCGACTGGACTCAAGTTCATGCTAGTGACGTGTGCAATTCTGAGGAAGAGGCGGTGGTCGCACAGAGGCAACAGCACAGCAAAAGAGGGAGCAAGCTGCAAAAGTGGAGTGGCCGTCCCCGAGACAGTGCGCCTGCTACTGCCCACCGCACCCAGGGACCTAGCACACCAAAGCCAGCTCCAAGGAGTTCATTGGCATGGCAGTTGTTCAGACAATGTCCTGACGACAAAACACGAGTGGTTTGCACTCTGTGTCATCAGAGCCTGAAGAGAGGCATAAACGTTCTAAACCTGAGCACAACCTTCATGACCAGGCATCTACATGCAAAGCACGAACTGACACCACCACCTCCACCACCATCATCACCAAGCATCTCCACCATGTCACACGGCAGCGTTCAGGTGTCCATCTCCCAAACACTGGAGAGAAAGAGGAAATTCCCACATACCCACCCTCGATCCCTGTTCCTGAATGCCAGCATTTCAAAATAACTGGCCTTTGAAATGCTGTCATTCCGTCTGGTGGAGACCGACTGTTTTAAACAGCTGATGGCGGTGGCCGTCCCACAGTATGTGGTTCCCAGCTGCCACTACTTTTCCAGACAAGCCATCCCTGCCCTGCACAACCAAGTGGAGGATAAAATCAAGTGTGCACTGTGCAACGCCATCTGTGTCAAGGTCCACATAACCACAGATACATGGACCAGTAAGCACAGGCAGGGACGCTATATCTCCCTAACTGCACACTGGGTAAATGTAGTAGTGGCTGGGCCCGAGGTGGATAGCGGTTTGGCGCATGTCCTTCCACCACCGAGAATCGCAGGGCATTATTCTTTGCCTCCTGTTGCCACCTCCTTCTACTCCGCTTCCTCCTCCTCCTCTTCTACCACCTTCTCATCCGGTCAGCAAAAGACCTTCACCACCCACTTCAGCTCAGCCAGGCGTAAACGTCAACATGCGGTTTTAAAACTCATGTGTTTGGGGGAATAACCCCACACCACTCAGGAGCTGTGGAGGGACTTAGAAGAACAGACCTATGAGTGGTTGCTGCCAGTGAGCCTCAAGTCCGGCCTGGTGGTGTGCGATAACGGGCAAAATCTCGTAGCAGCTCTGGGACTAGCCTGTTTGACGCACATCCCTTGCCTGGCGCATGTGCTGAATTTGGTGGTGCAGAAATTCCTTAAAAACTACCCAGACATGTCAGAGCTGCTTGGTCTTGGCCAGGGAGGTCCGATCTGGTTCATCATAGATGAGACCCAGAGCATTGAAAAATTCATCCACCCACTGGAGAGACTGTGATCCGGTGGGCAGAGAAAAAGCCCATGACTATGCGTCCCCTTTAAGCAACGAAATAACCACACCAACTCTCTGAATTTCATCCCCAGATGAGTGTGGACATAGCCTAAAATACAATTTGCACGCCTCCTTAAACAAAATGAAATTATAACTTCCCCCAGAGAATCTGTCCAGGAGAGCAACTTTAGGCTCGAAACAGGCCTGGTAACCACCACTGGGACCAGCAGCCTGTGGTCTATGGATCTGTGAGACGGTCGTGCAGAGGTCAGCTACCTCCAAAGACAGCCCCTGCAGCTGTCAGGCCAGTGCAGCAATAGGATCCATGGCTGTACTGAAACAAGCAAAAATAACAGTTTTGGCGGTTTATAATGACATGTTCGGTGTGGGAGGGAAACACCCCACCGAACACAGGAAGGAAAGGGGTGAGGGAATGAGGCCTGGAAAGTCCTGACTAACTACTAGTATGAATAGACCCCAGAGGTAGGTGAGTTCATACACAGGAACCTAATGTTCTAACTCACCTTATAGGACCCTGGTGCTAATGTCAGGACTGAGACAACCTGTTCCTCCAAAAGGAAGGACAAACAGGAGTCTCCCTCAGGCCTTAATACAAATGACAGTGAAATGCAACGCATAGAGCTCAAACAAAATACAAAGAGAGAAAGAAAAGACTTAACTTCAAAGGAGCAATGGAAGCACCAGGAACTTGCCGAGATCCACACAACAGCAATCCACAACTGAAACTGAAGCTATAAACCGCATAGCATAGTGGGAGAAGCAACTATAAATAAGGAAGGTTAAATGACTACATTAGCAACACCTGAGGCAAGGGGTGTGGCCATTACCAGAAATACCACAGACGCCTATTGTTCCACAACGAAGCCCGTCAGATCAAACCACAAGTTGCCAGTTTCACCAATCTCCTACCACCTGTTGTGGGAACGTCCGTCACAGTCATGTAAAGGAGATCAACATACAGTAAGTGGAGGGGGACACAAACATTTGGAGCATTAAATTGTTGTAGTAGGTACAGATAAGGAGTGTGAAAGTTTTATTGTTCCCTGATATATTGTATATCCAGCCCATGAATGTGTTGAACCCAAAAAGTATGAATTCCTTAAAAGATATAGAAGGACATAAATACAGGTTTTTATGAAAAATAAAGGAATTAGCACTGAATCAGTGGTGGAACTTACAAAGTTTCTCCTCACCAATAACTACTTTTTGTTTGGTGACAGCATATACCTACAGATACAGCAATGGGCCACATATTTTATAGTCCACCATTGATTCTGACTGCCTCCGACTGACCTTATCTTTGTCTCACAGCTAAAGTTCAGCAGGAGATAGACGAGGTGACCAAGTCTTTGCGTCTCCCCGAGATCATGGATAAACCCCAAATGGCTTATACGAATGCTGTCTTCCATGAAATACAGAGAGTTCTCGACCTGGCTCCAACTGCAGTTGTCCATGCTGTCACGGAAGACGTCAATTTTAGAGGTTACACCATCCCAAAGGTATCGGGTATTCTCTACATTGCAGAGAAATGTAATCTAGATCTGACTAAGCACTGAGCGTGTGACCTTCTAAACCTATACAAACCTAGTCATGCCTACATAGCTGAGGACCTTGTTACAATGAAAGAGTGTGGCTGATCCTTTACCTGGATCCATACACATAGCTCTTACTTTCACCGACACATTGTACAACATTGTTTTTGTTAGTTAACAGAACTTTAAGAGACTCAGTTGCTGAGCTCTATGCACAGAACAGGAAACTGGTCACTTTCACTTGGTCAGTATTTGGTCAGTATTTTGCATTTGTATTTGTGAGCCAAAACCCTGTGAAAGATGGTGTCTCTTCTGTGTACTGGTCCCTCCTGGTTTTGACTAAAAAGTACTGGTGCAAAATACTCACCAAATTCTCATTGTGTGAAAGTGGAATTTGACTCCTGCCAGAGATTTGGGAAGAATTGTGAGAATACAACTATAGTGCCGACGGTCTATACTCATGGGCATCTCCCTTCTTCTGGCGCTCACAGACCCTGGAATGATCACGTGTTTCCAGTGCTGCTCTCGGCTCAGGGTCAGATGAAAGGTTCCAGGGGTATGGAGCACTACATTTATTGGGGGCCCCAAACTAATGTGACAACTTTATTCAACACATACTGGGGGACTTGTACAGTGTCTTTGGAGTTAACCATAAGAAAGTTTCAGTGCAGTATACTTGCCAACATGAGCAAGCTCCACCTACTTCTTTGCATGCCCCCCCCCCCTTTCATTTTGTGTCCACCATGCCATGGGCAGGGCATTTGCCAACTCTGCTGGCAGTTCGGGAGGTCTCCCCTTCTTCCAGGAGAGCTGGCAAGTTTGTACTATAGATACAATAACATCTGCAGTGCATTTGGAAAGTTTTCAGACCCTTTTGTTTGTTATGTTCCTTGTGCTCAATTTTTAAAAAAAAAAATCACTTTTACTCTTTGATAATATTTTAAAAAGGAAAAACTAAAATCTCGCATTGACAGAAGTATTCAGCCCCTTTCACATGGACATAAGTATTCAGACCCTTTCACATGGACATACGTCTTAAGCCCCTTTACTAAGGACATAAGTCTTCAGGCCCTTGGCTCGGGACATAAGTCTTCAGTCCCTTTACTCAGGAGAAAAATCTTCAGCCCCTGTACTGAGGACATAAGTCTTCAGCCCCTTTACTCAGGACATAAGTCTTCAGCCCCTTAAATCAGGACATAAGTCTTCAGCCCCTTTACTCAGGACATAAGTCTTCAGCCCCTTAACTCAGGACATAAGTCTTCAGCCCCTTTACTCAGGACATAAGTCTTCAGCCCCTTTACTCAGGACATAAGTCATTAGCCCCTTTACTCGGGACATAAGTCTTCAGCCCCTTTATTCAGGACATAAGGCTTCAGCGCCTTTACTTAGGACATAAGGCTTCAGCCCCTTTACTCGGGACATAAGTCTTCTGCCCCTTTACTCAGGACATAAGTCTTCATCCCCTTTACTCAGGACATAAGTCTTCTGCCCCTTTACTCGGGACATAAGTATTCAGGTCCTTTACTCAGGACATAAGTCTTCTGCCCCTTTACTCGGGACATAAGTATTCAGGTCCTTTACTCAGGACATAAGGCTTCAGCCCCTTTACTCGGGACATAAGTCTTCAACCCCCTTACTCAGGACATAAGGCTTCAGCCCCTTTACTCGGGACATAAGTCTTCAGCCCCTTTACTCAGGAGATAAGTCTTCAGCCCCTTTACTCAGGACATAAGTCTTCAGCCCCTTTACTCAGGACATAAGTCTTCAGGTCCTTTACTCAGGACATAAGTATTCAGCCCCTTTACTTAGGTCTTAGTTGTAGACCCTTTGGCAGGGACTCCAGCCACCAGTCTTCTTGGCGATGATCCTCAGCTGGGTGAAATTAAATCCAGAGTAGTGTTGAGCGCGAATATTCGAATAGAGAATTATCGCGATTATCGGCACTTCGAGAATTTGCAAATATTTTGAATATAGTGATGTATATTCGTAAAAACAAATAATATTTTTTTTTTCCATCTAAACCCATTACCTAGTATACCTGCCTTCTTCTTGCTTGTGGGCCAATGACTGTTCACATTAAATTGGAAAAAATGATGAATATTTAAAAAAACAAATACAAAGCACTATATTCAATATAGTGCTATATATTCTTTTTTTAGAATATTCCTCATTTTTTCCAATTTAATGTGAACAGTCATTGCCAAAAAATATATAAAAAAAGAGGGGCAGCAACAATTTAAAACTTAGCTTTTACTACAAAAATGCATAAAAAAACGCAGTCAGCCCCTACAAACAAAAACGGCACACACAATACCAGATTATTCATCAAGCAAGAAGTGGCAACGGGTTCTAGAGAGAACTATGGAAAGATATCACCTATCCCAGTCTATTAGCCTCTTTTGGAATAATGAGTCAGGCTCAGGAGGTCTTGAAAGGATGATTATTGTCCATCAGATACCCAATAGCCCCTATCGAAATAAGGGGAGGGAAATAAAAGCTGACCCTAGATCACCCTACTTGGCCTACTCAACCCTATGCCTACAATGGTGTCCAACCACGCAAGCAGTGGCACCGTTACTGGAACCTCGCCCTTCTTTTGTTACCCTGAGCAAACCCTAGTTATAAAGGGAACCAGAGCTAAATTAGGAAAGGTAACTAGCAAACACCACCTGGGTAGACCAGGCGGAATACTCTAGATAAGGTGAGCAAACCGGCGTATGGCCAGGCGATGAGGCACAGCAGAGCCCGCTGGGAAGCGGTGTCCCCCTTTCATCCTATGCGGCAAGTGACCTGCCGCATAGGATGAAAGGGGGACACCGCTCCCCAGTGGGCTCTGCTGGGCCTCATCGCCTGGCCATACGCCGGTTAGAGTGAGACCAAATGACCTTCGGAGACATTAACTTTATTTCAGTACTGGCGACATCCACCATAACATGCCCTTTATAGCCCTGTGTCCCCTAATGAGTCCCCTAAAGGGTGGGCTGATTATAGCCATTGACGAAGCAGGTAGGGACACGTTTGCTCACATTATCTAGGGTATTCTGCCTGGTCTACCCAGGTGGTGTTTGCCAGTTACCTTTCCTAATATAGCCCTGGTTCCCTTTATAACTGCCCCCCCCCCCCCTGTGTTTCCCTTTATAACTAGGGTTTGCTCAGGGTAACAAGAGAAGGGCGAGGTTCCAGTAATGGTGCCACTCCTTGCGGGGTTGGACACCGCTGTAGGCATAGGGTTGAGTAGGCCAAGTAGGGTAAACTAGGGTCATATTTTATTTCCCTCCCCTTATTTCGATAGGGGCTATTGGGTATCTGATGGACAATAAGCATCCTTTCAAGACCTCCTGAGCCTGACTCATTATTCTAAAAGAGGCTGATAGACTGGGATATCTTTCCATAGTTCTCTTTGGAACCCGTTGCCACTTCTTGCTTGATGAATAATCTGGTATTCTGTGTGCCGTTTTTGTTTGTAGGGACTGACTGCGTGTTTTTATGCATTTTTGTACAAACCGGATTCCCAAAAAGTTGGGACACTAAACAAATTGTGAATAAAAACTGAATGCAGTGATGTGGAGATGGCAAATGTCAATATTTTATTTGTAATAGAACTTAGATGACAGATCAAACGTTTAATCCGAGTAAATGTATCATTTTAAAGGAAAAATATGTTGATGTCCCAAAAAAGTTGGGACAAGTAGCAATAAGAGGCTGGAAAAAGGAAATTTGAGCATAACGAAGAGCTGGAAGACCAATTAACACTAATTAGGTCAATTGGCAACATGATTGGGTATAAAAAGAGCTTCTCAGAGTGACAGTGCCTTTCAGGAGCCAAGATGGGTAGAGGATCACCAATTCCCACAATGTTGCGCAGAAAGATAGTGGAGCAATATCAGAAAGGTGTTACCCAGCGAAAAATTGCAAAGACTTTGCATCTATCATCATCAACTGTGCATAACATCATCCGAAGATTCAGAGAATCTGGAACAATCTCTGTGCGTAAGGATCAAGGCCGTAAAACCATACTGGATGCCCGTGATCTCCGGGCCCTTAAACGACACTGCACCACAAACAGGAATGCTACTGTAAAGGAAATCACAGAATGGGCTCAGGAATACTTCCAGAAACCATTGTCAGTGAACACAATCCACCGGGCCATCCGCCATTGCCAGCTGAAACTCTACAGTGCAAAGAAGAAGCCATTTCTAAGCAAGATCCACCAGCTCAGGCGTTTTCACTGGGCCAGGGATCATTTAAAATGGAGTGTGGCAAAATGGAAGACTGTTCTGTGGTCAGACGAGTCACGATTCAAAGTTCTTTTTGGAAATCCTGGGACGCCATGTCATCTGGACCAAAGAGGACAAGGACAAACTAAGTTGTTATCAACGCTCAGTTCAGAAGCCTGCATCTCTGATGGTACGGGGTTGCATGAGTGCATGTGGCATGGGCAGCTTGCATGTCTGGAAAGGCACCATCAATGCAGAAAAATATATTCAGGTTCTAGAACAACATATGCTCCCATCCAGACGTCATCTCTTTCAGGAAAGACCCTGCATTTTTCAACAAGATAATGCCAGACCACATTCTGCATCAATCACAACATCATGGCTGCGTAGGAGAAGGATCCGGGTACTGAAATGGCCAGTCTGCAGTCCAGATCTTTCACCTATTGAGAACATTTGGCGCATCATAAAGAGGAAGGTGCAACAAAGAAGGCCCAAGACCATTGAACAGTTAGAGGCCTGTATTGGGGATTTGTTGACACCATGAAATTCTGAATCAACATATTTTTCCCTTAAAATTGTACATTTTCTCAGTTTCAACTTTTGTTCCGTGATTTATGTTCTATTCTGAATAAAATTTTAGAAGTTGGCACCTCCACATCATTGCATTCAGTTTTTATTCACGATTTGTATAGTGTCACAACTTTTTTGGAATCCGGTTTGTAGTAAAAGCTAAGTTTTAAATTGTTGCTGCCCCTCTTTTTTCATATATTTATATTGCTTTGGGAGCAGCCGTCCAAGAAAGTACTACATACAGTCTAGGACAGGCATTTCAATTTTTTATTTTTGTTCATTGGCAAAAAAGCAACTTAAGCAGGGAGGAATCATGACTTCAGATGGAACAAAATGACGAAAATGAATATATAGCACTATATTCTATAGTGCTATATATTCGTGTTTTAGAATATTCGAATTATGAGAATATTACATTGCCTATTTTTGCCAATTAATAGAATGATCTCGAATACAAATATTCGCAAATATATGACGAATATTCTAACGAATATTTGCGAAATATTGAATATTGCCCCTGCCGCTCATCACTAATCTAGAGAGATGCAGGGGTTTCGTTAAAGTGTACTTTGAGAAAGTTTTGGTTAGAGTGTGTTCTGGGCTGGATTTTTTGGACTAGTGGGTAGGCGGAAGTGGGATTCACCAGTCCACACCCTTACTCCAGCAGGTGATATCAGGTGTTACTGCTGGGGTCTTTACTGGGGAATAAAATCAAGTCTACAATAAAAATCTGCACCATTAAAATTCCAGCCCTGTTCCTGCTGCAACTTAGATAGGGCCCTTAGAAGTAACCCTAAGCCAGATACCTTCAGGGACACCGTGGGTCCAGATCTGCTGCGTTACAACCACCCAGAACTTCACAGTCATTGACATCTTTATGCAACTTTGCATCAAAGCATAGATGGAAAAAATCCAACACATTTAAGTTTGTAATTTACAGCCTGACCTAAACAGAACCTGAGACACAAGACACAAATCTGTGCGTTACCTGTGTCCACATGCAATGGTAAAATGTACAGTATAGGGAATTCATCAGTAAACTCCTCACAATCCTCATAAACAAGACACATTCATTTGTCCTTTCCTGTTAATAGGGTGCAACTGTGATCCCCTTCCTCACCTCCGTCCTGTCAGACCCATCTCAGTGGGAGACTCCAGAAGAGTTCAACCCCGGACATTTCTTGAATGATGAGGGCCAGTTCCGCACCAGGTTGGCGTTCATGCCTTTCTCAGCAGGTAAGAACTGGAGACATAAAGATGTACAGTAGAAGCCTTGGAAAAGCTCAGGCCTCCTTTTCAGGCATTCTGTGGTCCTTTCATGATGAGTGTCATTTCTTGATGAGACTGATCGTGTCCGTTTTTGCTGATGATAGTAGAGGAAAGTGTACAAAATGGATGGAGTTACACTGTATATATGATATAATCCACCTTTTGGAACCTGGATGGAAGGAAATGACTCAATTCTTCAAAAGCCAACAACACCTGATTACCCACAAGAACATAACTCTGCAGCAGAAAACATACATTTAAAAAAACATTAGTGTAACTTATGGTTCTGAGGATTTTCTTGCAAAGTGCAGCCTCTGCTCCCACATCACAGGCATCTGCCTTAAAATAGAACTGCAGCTCAAGATCTGAAGATCTGGAGTCCAGGACAGTGCAGGAAGAAAATAAGGCTTTGAGGGTAGACAATACCTTAAGGCTGGGTTCACACGGGCATCATGTTTGACGCCCGGATCAGAGGCGGGTGTGTTGCGGGAAAATGCGCAATTTTTTCGCGCGAGTGCAAAGAGTTTTAATGCGTGCGAAAAATTGGCATGTTTGGTACCCAGAC
>CM065593.1:6526512-6781404 GCA_033119425.1 Bufotes viridis | reverse complement strand
AAAATGCGCCTAAATACATGCCGAACGACGAACCCGAACCCGAACTTTTTTGAAAATGTCCGGGTTCGGGTCCGGGTCCCGGACACCCCAAAATTCGGTACGAACCCGAACGATGCTCGAACTGTTCGCTCAACACTAATCATTACCACTATGTTCCACCATATGGACATTCATGTTGAGGTGGGGCACAGAAGGAAGCGGGTGGGATTCGAGGCCTAGTTTATAATTTGCCTCAGATCGCTGTACGCCATGGGTGTTGTCCAACATGGATTGAAGTCTCTGGAAAGAGAGAGAATTACCCGAGATCCCTTGATGTTTTTTCCCAGTTCATTCTGCGCAATTGATGCTTAGATCTCGGTCCTCGGATAAGAATGGAAATTTCATATCAGATAACAACCGCTCCAGCTCTCCCTCTTTATCTCTAGTGGGGGATCGGTAGGGTCGTTAATTGTATAACTTAAGCTGTCTCTTAATTATTTATTTATCATCACTAAGATGCCCTCCCGAGTCCTGATGTCTGATATTACACCCGCACCTCTTTGATTTTTAATATCTATGTTGGAGTAGTTGGATTTTCACCAAAACTTTTAAAATACTCTTGTTTCTAATAAACTTGCAGCAAGTAAAACTAACAGTCAAAAAAATCAATTCTGCGTCTGCTGTGAGCAGACATACTGCAGGTTTCCTCGGAGATCATGCACATTTCTTGCAAATGTTTATGAAAATTTGCAGCACGTCATCATTTGTGGCACAATTTACAGCAGAAACTGCCAGAAATGCAAATGTGGGCCAACGCGTTCAAAGCATGCCGCCCCATCCGCAGACACAGATCCTATATCCTTTCAGTCCAAGCTTCTCACTGACCTGTGTCATCCGGCTCCTCCACTCTGGTGACCGTCAGCTGAGTTCTGGTCACTCCACCTGTCTTGTCAAAGATAAATTTAACGATACGCTAATGATTAACCCCCTCAGTCTCTCATTAACCCCTTTAGTCTCCGTGACTTTGTGTAACAGTGCGACCGCCCCTTCACTCTGCTGCTTTATCTTCATTAAATCATCTGCCTGATATTACAGAAATCCAGCTGTTATTTGGCCTATTGATCCAGACTCTAAATAATCTGTGAACGTGCCCTTTAATATGTGGCATAAGACGATGCTACAAATTACGATCAGATTGAGATCTGGGAATTTGGGGAAAAGTCACCATCTTAACCAATCGTGATCCTCATACCTGGACAGTTTCTTCTTCTATTGGATAATCCTCATGGCCGTCTTCTGTCTAGTGATATCATCCTCCTTTTCCTGCTACTCATCTTGTTCTTAAATTATTTAAATAAAGACTAATGTTGATGCTATGTGGAGGCACCATTATTTATAGGTTTTGTCCTCAGGGCTCTAGTCCACACGCTGAGCATCGAGTAGTGGAAACAGCGCTCTTCCAGCAACCATACCACACATGCTCATCACTGCCATAACCAATATGAACTACTCCAATAAGCATGGCAGATGTCTAGATATAGGCAAACTCCAGAAAAGTAGTTTTATGACCCATGTTGACTAATCTGTCAAAAATATTCTTTTGGTCTGAAATTACTCTAATTTCAGATTCAAATCAATAGTGCTCCAATTTGCCTGAAATTTGTTATGACACTCCTAGGACTTTCACTCCTAGGACTTTCTCGCTCCCTCCCTAAGCTTTTGAACACAATGACAGTAATAGTGAATAATGTCAGTAACACATGACATACATATGGGAAATTATATCGGTTGACGGTGTTAACAAAGAGCAAGTATATTAAAAAAAAAAAAAAAAACGTGCCATCACATCTTAACATGCTGTTTCCTATTAGAAACCTTCCAAAAAGTGTCTCTTATCAGGGGAAGGTGGTTTTTAAATACAATGTGTTATATATAAAAACAGTGCCTTGTTAGTAAAAAGCTTCCTCAAATTATGCCTCAATGAGGGTAGAATGATTGCCTTTGTTTATACACACACAAGTTAATGTTACAAAAAAGAGTGGCTTGTTCACAATTGACCAAACATTATGTGTTAATGAATGCCTGCCCATATTTATATAGGCATAAGTGATAATTATCAGAATAAACAGGGACTTGTTCTGGGCAAGACTTAAAAAAGCATTTATTTTTGGGAGCATGAGCAGTACAGTGTGGATGTGGAAAAGGTAGGCTGTGTAGGGGTAATCATAGCAGCAGTAGTAGCAGCAAATAATGGAACAGACAAGGCAGTAGTTATGTGTGCGGCTGTGTAGGGGTAATAATATTAGTAGTAATGGCAGCTGGGTAGGGCTAATAATAGTGGCAGTAGGGGTAGCAGTGGTGGTACGGAACATGATGGTAGAGAGACAGGAGATTAGGTAGGGGCCAGCAATAAATATCCACTGTCAGCGATGACTGATCTATCCATTAGTGTTGGGCGAGAATATTCGAATAGCGAATTTTAATTGCGAATATCGCTACTTCGACAATTCGCAAAGATTTTGAATATAGTGCTATATATTCGTATTCGCGAATTTTCTAGATTTTTTTTAATCTGAACCCATGATCCCTCCCTGCTTTTTGCTTGTGGGTCGATGAGAAGGCAGCAATGTCTTTGTCTGAGCTTAGCAACATCCCCAGCAACCAATAGGAAAGTTTCCTACCCCTTACTATATAAGAACCTCCCCAGCAGCCATTTTCTGTAGTTTTTTACAGTTCTGAGAGAGACAGCAGTGTCATTGCTGTGCTCTGTGCTTTCCTGTGTCACATTACATTAGATAGCTAGTTAGTTATCTTATATATATAATACAGATAGTTAGAGGGAGATAGTCAGTGTAGGTTAGATAGTGATATAGTGTAGCTGATAGGTTCCAGTGCAGGGTGTTAGGTAGTGTGATGGGTTCTGCTGTCCATACAGTACATACATGCTACAGACATAGTGCTGTGATGTCACATTACATTAGATAGTTAGTTAGTTATCTTATATATATAATACAGATAGTTAGTGGAGATAGTCAGTGTAGGTTAGATAGTGATATAGTGTAGCTGATAGGCTCCAGTGCAGGGTGTTAGATAGTGTGATAGGTTCTGCTGTCCATACATACATGCTACAGACATAGTGCTGAGATGTCACATTACATTAGATAGTTAGTTATCTTATATATATATAACACAGATAGTTAGTGGGAGATAGTCAGTGTAGGTTAGATAGTGATATAGTGTAGCTGATAGGTTCCAGTACAGGGTGTTAGGTAGTGTGATAGGTTCTGCTGTCCATACATACATGCTACAGACATAGTGCTGTGATGTCACATTACATTAGATAGTTAGTTAGTTATCTTATATATATAATACAGATAGTTAGTGGGAGATAGTCAGTGTAGGTTAGATAGTGATATAGTGTAGCTGATAGGTTCCAGTGCAGGGTGTTAGGTAGTGTGATAGGATCTGCTGTCCATACATACATGCTACAGACATAGTGATGTAATGTCACAAGTTCACAACAATACTTAGTGTACCAATCACTAATATGTAGTCAGACCTGCTAAAATGCAAAGTTGTACATATTGCGCCAAAATATACGCTTCATTAATTGCTGATTTGCGCACTAGTGAATATATTGGAGCACTCTATCTGCATATAAAGCACTGCATATAGTAATGTTCTGCCATGACAACCACTTTGTCCAGTCTCAGGAAACTTCTAGCAGCTTAAAAAATGTAGCAAAAGTGACCCATGCCTTTATTGCACACGTAATATTCGAATATTACATTGCCGATTTTCGCAATCAAGAAAATAATGGGAATTCTCAAATTCTCGAATCTATAATGAATATTCGCCCAAATATTCACGAAAAATCACAAATTCGAATATTGCCCCTGCTGCTCATCACTACTATTCATAAGCCTCACCAGCAAGAGTGTGAAAATCCAAATGAATCCATGTTTCATTCATTTTTACAAAAGTTATATTTTGTATGCTGGTGGAGGACAAGTTTGTCTATTTGGTTGAGGTGACTGGAGTCTGAACAAGACAGTACATAAAGAGCTTACTGGGCTATTTCATAGTAACATAGTTTATAAGGCCGAAAAAAGAAATCTGTCCATCGAGTTCGGCCTGTTATCCTGCAAGTTGATAGAGAGGAAGGCAAAAAAAAAAAAACTGTGAGGTAGAAGCCAATTTTTCCCACGAAAGGGGAAAAAAATTACTTCCCGTTTCCATTTAGAGAATCAGAATAACTCCCTGGATCAACGACCCCTCTCTAGTAGCTATAGCCTGTAATATTATTACACTCCAGAAATACATCCAGTCCCCTCCTGAATTCATTTATTGTACTCACCATCACCACCTCCTCAGGGAGAGAGTTCCATAGTCTCACTGCTCTTACCGTAAAGAGTCCATAGTCTCACCGCTCTTACAGTACAGAGTCCATAGTCTCATTGTTCTTACAGTAAAGAGTCCATATTCTCACTGCTCTTACAGTAAAGAGTCTATAGTCTAACTGCTCTTACCGTATAGAGTCCATAGTCTCACTGCTCTTACAGTAAAGAGTCCATAGTCTCACTGTTCTTATAGTAAAGAGTCCATAGTCTTACTGCTCTTACAGTAAAGATTCCATAGTATCACTGCTCTTACCATAAAGAGTCCATAGTCTCATTGCTCTTACAGTAAAGAGTCCATAGTATCACTGCTCTTACAGTAAAGAGTCTATAGTCTCACTGCTTTTACAGTAAAGAGTCCATAGTCTCACTGCTCTTACAGTAAAGAGTTTATAGTCTCATTGCTCTTACAGTAAAGAGTCCATAGTCTCACTGTTCTTACTGTAAAGAGTCCATAGTCTCAGTGCTCTTACAGTAAAGAGTCCATAGTCTCACTGCTCTTATAGTAAAGAGACCATAGTCTTACTGCTCATACAGTAAAGAGTCCATAGTCTCACTGCTCTTACCATAAAGAGTCCATAGTCTCACTGCTCTTACAGTATATAGTTCATAGTCTCACTGCTCTTACAGTAAAGAGTCCATAGTCTCACTGCTCTTACAGTAAAGAGTCCATGGTCTCACTGCTCTTACAGTATAAAGTCCATAGTGTCACTGCTCTTATAGTATAGAGTCCATAGTCTCACTGCTCTTACAGTAAAGAGTCCATAGTCTCACTGCTCTTACAGTATAGAGTCCATAGTCTCACTGCTCTTACAGTATAGAGTCAATAGTCTCACTGCTCTTACAGTACAGAGTCCATAGTCTCAATGCTCTTACAGTAAAGAGTCCATAGTCTCACTGCTCTTACAGTATAGAGTCCATAGTCTCACTGCTCTTACAGTAAAGAGTCCATAGTCTCACTGCTCTTACAGTATAGAGTCAATAGTCTCACTGCTCTTACAGTACAGAGTCCATAGTCTCAATGCTCTTACAGTAAAGAGTCCATAGTCTCACTGCTCTTACAGTATAGAGTCCATAGTCTCCCTGCTCTTACAGTAAAGAGTCTATAGTCTTGCTGCTCTTACAGTAAAGAGTCCATAGTCTCACTGCTCTTACAGTTCAGAGTCCATAGTCTCACTGCTCTTACAGTAAAGAGTCCATAGTCTCACTGCTCTTACAGTATAGAGTCCATAGTCTCACTGCTCTTACAGTAAAGAGTCCATAGTCTCACTGCTCTTACAGTATAGAGTCCATAGTCTCACTGCTCTTACAGTACAGAGTCCATAGTCTCACTGCTCTTACAGTAAAGAGTACATAGTCTCACTGCTATTACAGTAAAGAGTCCATAGTCTCACTGCTCTTACAGTAAAGAGTCCATAGTCTCACTGCTCTTACAGTAAAGAGTCCATAGTCTCACTGCTCTTACAGTAAAGAGTCCATAGTCTCACTGCTCTTACAGTATAGAGTCCATAGTCTCACTGCTCTTACAGTAAAGAGTCCATAGTCTCACTGCTCTTACAGTATAGAGTCCATAGTCTCACTGCTCTTACAGTAGAGAGTCCATGGTCTCACTGCTCTTACAGTATAGAGTCCATAGTCTCACTGCTCTTACAGTAAAGAATCCTTTTCTATGTTTGTGTACAAACCTTCTTTTCTCCAGATGCAGAGGATGTCCCCTCGTCACAGTCACAGTCCTGGGGATAAATAGATGATGGGAGTGATCTCTGTACTGACCCCTGATATATTTATACATAGTTATTAGATCTCCCCTCAGTCGTCTTTTTTCTAAAGTAAATAACCCTAATTTTGATACCCTTTCAGGGTACTGTAGATCCCTCATTCCAGTTATTACTTTAGTTGCCCTCCTCTGAACCCTCTCCAGCTCTGCTATGTCTGCCTTGTTCACAGGAGCCCAGAACTGTACACAGTCCTCCATGTGTGGTCTGACCAGTGATGTGTAAAGTGGTAGGACTATGTTCTCATCACCGGCATCTATGCCCTTTTTGATGCAACCCATTATCTTATTGGCCTTGGCGGCAGCTGCCTGACACTGGTTTTTACAGCTTAATTTGCTGTTCACTAAAATTCCTAGATCCTTTTCCATGTCATTGTTACCCAGTGTTTTATCATTTAGTACTGTATGTACGGGTGACTTGCATTATTCCATCCCATGTGCATAACCTTTCATTTGAGATAAATGGAAAACCAGCTATCCTGCCGTATTTAATGGTAGCTAAATCCGCTGTAGTGCACGGACCATCAAGCTAAGACTTGTGCGAGTAGTGACTCAAAAGAAGAGATCCAGCTCTAACATCATCAATTGAAAATGCCAAATTACCTTTATTCCATTGCATAAAATACAAGCGACAGCTCTGCCTTGACTCATGGAAACACTCCCGGTATACGCGTTTCAGACACACCTGCCCTAATCATGACCACGGTCATGATTAAGGACAGCGTAGACCGGGAGTGTGTTTCCATGTGTGAAGGCAGAGCTGTCGCTTGTATTTTATGCAACGGAATAAAGGTAATTTGGCTTTTTCAATTCTTTTCTTTTGAGTCACATAACTTTACATTTGTCAGTGTAAAACCTCCTCATCTGCCATTTCTCTGCCCAAGCCTCCAATCTATCCAGATCCCTCTGTAGCAGAAAACTGTCCTCTTCAGGGTTAATTACTTTACACAGTTTAGTGTCATCTGCAAAAATAGATATTTTACTGTGCAAGCCTTCTACAAGATCATTAATAAATATATCGAAGAGAATAGGGCCCAATACTGACCCCTGAGGTACCCCACTAGTGACAGTGACCCCTCCAGTACTGACCCCTGAGGTACCCCACTAGTGACAGTGACCCCTCCAGTACTGACCCCTGTGGTACCCCACTAGTGACAGTGACCGCTCCAATACTGACCCCTGAGGTACCCCACTAGTGACAGTGATCCCTCTAGTACTGAACCCTGAGGTACTCCACTAGTGACAGTGACCCCTCCAGTACTGACCCCTGAGGTACCCCACTAGTGACAGTGACCCCTCCAGTACTGACCCCTGAGGTACCCCACTAGTGACAGTGACCCCTCCAGTACTGACCCCTGAGGTACCCCACTAGTGACAGTGACCCCTCCAATACTGACCCCTGAGGTACCCCACTATTGACAGTAACCCCTCCAATCCTGACCCCTGAGGTACTCCACTAGTGACAGTGACCCCTCCAGTACTGACCCCTGAGGCACCCCACTAGTGACAGTGACCGCTCCAATACTGACCCCTGAGGTACCCCACTAGTGACAGTGATCCCTCCAGTACTGAACCCTGAGGTACTCCACTAGTGACAGTGACCCCTCCAGTACTGACCCCTGAGGTACCCCACTAGTGACAGTGACCCCTCCAGTACCGACCCCTGAGGTACCCCACTAGTGACAGTGACCCCTCCAGTACTGACCCCTGAGGTACCCCACTAGTGACAGTGACCCCTCCAATACTGACCCCTGAGGTACCCCACTATTGACAGTGACCCCTCCAATCCTGACCCCTGAGGTACTCCACTAGTGACAGTGACCCCTCCAGGACTGACCCCTGAGGTACTCCACTAGTGATAGTGACCCCTCCAGGACTGACCCCTGAGGTACTCCACTAGTGACAGTGACCCCTCCAGTACTGACCCCTGAGGTACCCCACTAGTGACAGTGACCCCTCCAGTACTGAACCCTGAGGTACTCCACTAGTGACAGTGACCCCTCCAGTACTGACCCCTGAGGTACCCCACTAGTGACAGTGACCCCTCCAGTACTGACCCCTGAGATACCCCACTAGTGACAGTGACCCCTCCAGTACTGACCCCTGAGGTACCCCACTAGTGACAGTGACCCCTCCAGTACTGACCCCTGAGGTACCCCACTAGTGACAGTGACCCCTCCAGTACTGACCCCTGAGGTACCCCACTAGTTACAGTGACCCAATCTGAGTGTGTACCGTTAATAACCACCCTCTGTTTTCTGTCACTCAGCCAGTTACTTACCCACATACAGACATTTTCTCCCAGTCCAAGTGTTCTCATTTTATATACTAACCTTTTATGAGGTACAGTGTCAGATGCTTTGGAGAAGTCCAGATATACGACATCCATTGATTCGCCGCTGTCAAGTCTAGAACTTACCTCCTCATAGAAACTGATTAAGTTCGTTTGGCATGACCGATCCCTCATGAAGCCATGCTGATATGGCGGTATTTGCTTATTTTTATTGAGATACTCCAAGATAGCATCTCTCAGAAAACCTTCAGTTTCCCCACAACAAATGTTAGACTTACCGGCCTATAGTTTCTGGGCTCTGTTTTTGGACCCTTTTTGAATATTGGCACCACATTTGCTATGCGACAATCCTGTGGAACACAGATTCTGTAAATATCAGAAATAAGGGTATGGCTATGACATTTCGAGCCACTGTTGCAATCTGTCTGCTCAGACGTCCATGAGGTCAGGGAAAACATTATGTGCTGGAGAAAGGCCAGAGTCCAGGTAGCACTGAACCTGGTTGTTCACACTGCATATCTCTGTTTGCTGTTTTGCATCAGCCTGGTGTAGCACATAAAAAAACACTCCTTTACGTTCATGATACTTTACTGGCTGCTTCGGCTTCTGGTACTTGTGGTGGCAGAGGTGGCAGGAGGAGGGTGACTTGGCGAGGTAAGGAGAGGAGCCTCCTGCTCAGACACACTAGTGGTAGGCGTCTGCTCTCCAAAAGCTGCTTCAAGCTGTGTACTTTGTGTGTCCTCCCCATTTTGTCCTGGTAGTGAATAGAGATGGCCCGAACTATCCGCCGGCGAACAGTTCCCGGCGAACATAGCTTGTTCGCGTTCGCCTCAACGGGCGAACATATGCGATGTTCGGTCCGCCCCCTATACATCATCATTAGCAAACTTTGACCCCGTACCTCACAGTCAGCAGACACATTCCAGCCAATCAGCAGCATACCCTCCCTCCCAGACCCTCCCACCTCCTGACAGCATCCATTTTAGATTCATTCTGAAGCTGCAGTCTTAGTGAGAGGAGGGACAGTGTAGCTGCTGCTGATTTAATTGGGAAATCGATAGCTAGGCTAGTGTATTCAGTGTCCACTCCAGTCCTGAAAGACTCATCTGATCTCTGCTGTAAGGACAGCGTCCTGACAGCACCCCAAAAAGCCCTTTTTAGGGCTGCAACATTAGTCTGCTTTTTTTTTCCCTTTATATACATATTGCAGTTGCCTGGCCTGCCTGTGTGTGAGGAGCTGCAGGCCCACAGGCTGTAGTGTGCCCACTGCCAGTGCCCACCCGTCATTCCGTGTGGTACAGGACTTTGCATCAAAAAAAGGCATTTCATTTTTACACTTTAATCTAAGGTTAGTTGCCTGCCAGTGTGTGTCAGGCTGACTTCCACTGACTGTAGTGTGCCCACTGCCAGTGTCCACCACTCATACCGGCTGGCACAGGACTTTGCATAAAAAAGGCATTTAATTTTTACACTTTAGTGTAATTTCAGCTGCTTGCCTGCTGCTAGTGTGTGTCAGGCCGACTTCAACTGACTGTAGTGTGCCCACTGCCAGTGTCCACCACTCATACCGGCTGGCACAGGACTTTGCATAAAAAAGGCATTTAATTTTTACACTTTAGTGTAATTTCAGCTGCTTGCCTGCTGCTAGTGTGTGTCAGGCCGACTTCAACTGACTGTAGTGTGCCCACTGCCAGTGCCCACCCCTGTCATCCCGTGTGGCACAGGACTTTGCTTAAAAAAAGGCACTTAATTTTTACACTTTAATCTAAGGTTAGTTGCCTGCCAGTGTGTGTCAGGCTGACTTCCACTGACTGTAGTGTGCCCACTGCCAGTGTCCACCACTCATACCGGCTGGCACAGGACTTTGCATAAAAAAGGCATTTAATTTTTACACTTTAGTGTAATTTCAGCTGCTTGCCTGCTGCTAGTGTGTGTCAGGCCGACTTCCACTGACTGTAGTGTGCCCACTGCCAGTGTCCACCACTCATACCGGCTGGCACAGGACTTTGCATAAAAAGGCATTTAATTTTTACACTTTAGTGTAATTTCAGCTGCTTGCCTGCTGCTAGTGTGTGTCAGGCCGACTTCCACTGACTGTAGTGTGCCCACTGCCAGTGTCCACCACTCATACCGGCTGGCACAGGACTTTGCATAAAAAAGGCATTTAATTTTTACACTTTAGTGTAATTTCAGCTGCTCACCTGCTGCTAGTGTGTGTCAGGCCGACTTCAACTGACTGTAGTGTGCCCACTGCCAGTGCCCACCCCTGTCATCCCGTGTGGCACAGTACTTTGCATCAAAAAAAGGCATTTAATTTTTAGACAGTAGTCTAAATTCAGTTGCTTGCCTGCTGCCAGTGTGTGTCAGGCCCACCTCCACAGACTGTAGTGTGCCCACTGCCAGTGCCAACCACTGATACCGGGTGGCACAGTAGCTTGCCGATAAATAAGGCATTTAATTTTTAGACAGTAGTCTAAATTCAGTTGCTTGCCTGCTGCCAGTGTGTGTCAGGCCCGCTTCCACTGACTGTAGTGTGCCCACTGCCAGTGCCAACCACTGATACCGGGTGGCACAGTAGCTTGCCGATAAATAAGGCATTTAATTTTTAGACAGTAGTCTAAATTCAGTTGCTTGCCTGCTGCCAGTGTGTGTCAGGCCCACCTCCACAGACTGTAGTGTGCCCACTGCCAGTGCCAACCACTGATACCGGGTGGCACAGTAGCTTGCCGATAAATAAGGCATTTAATTTTTAGACAGTAGTCTAAATTCAGTTGCTTGCCTGCTGCCAGTGTGTGTCAGGCCCGCTTCCACTGACTGTAGTGTGCCCACTGCCAGTGCCAACCACTGATACCGGGTGGCACAGTAGCTTGCCGATAAATAAGGCATTTAATTTTTAGACAGTAGTCTAAATTCAGTTGCTTGCCTGCTGCCAGTTTGTGTCAGGCCCTCTTCCACTGACTGTAGTGTGCCCACTGCCAGTGCCAACCACTGATACTGGGTGGCACAGTAGCTTGCCGATAAATAAGGCATTTAATTTTTAGACAGTAGTCTAAATTCAGTTGCTTGCCTGCTGCCAGTGTGTGTCAGGCCCACTTCCACAGACTGTAGTGTGCCCACTGCATGTGCCAACCACTCATACCGGGTGGCACAGTACCTAGCACGCGTAGTACCACTTATCTAAAAAAGAAAATGACAGGCAGAGGCAGGCCACCCCGCAGGGGCCATCGTGGTCGTGGTGCTGTGATTTCCACTGTCCCTGGAATAATGCCCAGTTTTCAGAGGCCACGTACCCTGAACCCGAAAAATTCAGAGGACGTAGTTGACTGGCTTAGACAGGACACCCAATCTTCAACAGCTTCCGCTAAGAACCTTGACGCACCATCCTCCTCCAGCTCAGCTTCGGTCACCTGCTCTCAAGTTACCACGCACCCGCCCGTCGCCACCACCACCACTACCACCACAGCCACCACAGCCGCTTCACTTGATCCGTCAGAGGAGTTATTTACACATCAGTTGGATGCAATTAGTGATGCGCAACCATTATTGCCAGATGATGTAGATTACGGGGATATGTCTCAGTCAGGCAGGATTACACACATGGACGTACAGTGTGATGATGATGATGATGATGATGTTGTACCCGCTGCTGCTTCCTTTGCTGAGGTGTCAGATACAAGTGAAGCGGTTGATGATGACGATGTCTCCACGGATGCCACGTGGGTGCCTGCTCGAAGAGAAGAAGAGGGGGAAAGTTCAGAAGGGAGACAGAGAGAATGAGGAGACGAGTTGGAAGCAGGGGAGGTCGTCGCAAGGAGTTAGTGGCACAGTCAGACAGCATGTATCGGCACCTGGGGTCAGCCAGACAGCACGCCAGTCAACGCATGCTGTTGCCACCACTAGAATGCCGTCATTGCAAAGCTCAGCAGTGTGGCATTTTTTTGTGTGTCTGCCTCTGATAAAAGCAATGCCATTTGCAACCTGTGCCAAAAGAAACTGAGTCGTGGGAAGTCCAACACCCACCTTGGTACAACTGCTTTGCGAAGGCACATGATCTCACATCACAAACGCCTATGGGATCAACACATGAGTACAAGCAGCACACAAACTCAAAGCCACCATGCTCCTCCTGGTCCAGCATCTTCAGCCACGTCAACCACTGCTGTCCTCCCTGCCCCCTCTCAACCACCCGCCACTCCATCTCTTACCTTCAGCAGTTCCTGCTCATCTGCCCACAGTCAGGTGTCTGTCAAGGACATGTTTGAGCATAAGAAGCCAATGTCACAAAGTCACCCCTTGCCCGGCGACTGACAGCTGGCTTGACGGAACTCTTAGCCCGCCAGCTTTTACCATACCAGCTGGTAGAGTCTGAGGCCTTCAAAAAATTTGTCGCTATTGGGACACCACAGTGGAAGGTACCCGGACGAATTTTTTTTTCAAAAAAGGCAATCCCAAACCTCTACCATGTCATTGAAAAGGAAGTCATGGCATCTCTGGCATACAGTGTTGGGGCAAGGGTCCATCTGACCACTGATACCTGGTCTGCAAAGCACGGTCAGGGCAGGTATATCACGTATACTGCGCATTGGGTCAACCTGCTGACGGCTGACAAG
The DNA here is from genome assembly GCA_033119425.1 of Bufotes viridis. NCBI lineage: Eukaryota > Metazoa > Chordata > Amphibia > Anura > Bufonidae > Bufotes > Bufotes viridis. The sequence goes on along the minus strand of CM065593.1, from coordinate 6,768,351 downwards.
CATGGAATGCGTGGCTCCGCAGTGGAGTTGGTGACACCACCACGACTTGCAGGCAGACCTACTGCCACCTCCTCTACTCCTACTCCATCCTCTTCAATATCCTCCTCGGCTGAGTCCTCTTCTGCTGCGGCGTCTGGCTGCACATTAACTGAATCCCCTCAGCTCCCCAGGGGTTATTCCACATCCTGGATACGACTGTCTTGGGGTTGACTTGCCTGAAAGCAGAGAGCCACACAGGACCAGCACTCCTGTCCGCCCTGAACGCACAGGTGGATCAGTGGCTGACCCCGCACCAACTGGAGATCGGCAAAGTGGTGTGTGACAATGGAAGCAATCTGTTGTCGGCATTGAATTTGGGCAAGTTGTCACATGTGCCGTGCATGGCACATGTGTTGAATCTCATTGTACAATGCTTTGTGTCTAAGTACCCAGGCTTACAGGACGTCCTCAAGCAGGCCAGGAAGGTGTGTGGCCATTTCAGGCGTTCCTACACGGCCATGGCGCACTTTTCCGATATTCAGCGGCGAAACAACATGCCAGTGAGGCGCTTGATATGCGACAGCCCGACACGTTGGAATTCAACACTCCTAATGTTCGACCGCCTGCTCCAACAAGAAAAAGCCGTCAACGAGTATTTGTATGACCGGGGTGCTAGGACAGCCTCTGCGGAGCTGGGAATCTTTTTGCCACGTTACTGGACACTCATGCGCAATGCCTGTAGGCTTATGCGTCTTTTTGAGGAGGTGACAAACCTAGTCAGTCGCACCGAAGGCACCATCAGCGACCTCATCCCATTTGTTTTCTTCCTGGAGAGTGCCCTGCGAAGAGTTCTGGATCAGGCTGTAGATGAGCGTGAAGAGGAAGAGTTGTGGTCACCATCACCACCGGAAACAGCCTTGTCATCATCGCTTGCCGGACCTGCAGCAACGCTGGAAGAGGAGTATGAGGAAGAGGAGTCAGAGGAGGAATGTGTTGGCTTTGAGGAGGAGGAAGACCAACCACAGCAGGCACCCCAGGGTGCTCGTTGTTGTCACCTATCTGGGACCCATGGTGTTGTACGTGGCTGGGGGGAAGAACAGACCGTCAATGACATCAGTGAGGACGAGGAACGGGAAATGAGTAGCTCTGCATCCAACCTTGTTCAAATGGGGTCTTTCATGCTGTCATGTCTGTTGAGGGACCCACGTATAAAAAGGATAAAGGAGAACGATCTGTACTGGGTGGCCACGCTACTAGACCCCGGTATAAGCAGAAAGTGGCAGAAATGTTACCAAATTACCGAAAGTCGGAAAGGATGCAGCAGTTCAAAACCAAACTAAAAATATGCTTTACACAGCTTATAAGGGGATGTCACAGCACAACGGGAATCTAACAGGGGAAGAGGTGAGTGTAATCCTCCTCCTACCACGGCGGCAAGGACTGGACGATTTACAGATGTGTTGTTGATGGAGGACATGCGGAGCTTTTTCAGTCCTACTCATCGCCACAGCCCTTCGGGATCCAGCCTTAGAGAACGACTCGACCGACATGTAGCAGACTACCTCGCCTTAACAGCAGATATCGACACTCTGAGGAGCAATGAACCCCTTCACTACTGGGTGTGCAGGCTTGACCTGTGGCCTGAGCTATCCCAGTTTGCGATAGAACTTCTGGCCTGCCCTGCTTCAAGTGTCCTGTCAGAAAGGACCTTCAGTGCAGCAGGAGGCATTGTCACTGACAAGAGAAGTCGCCTCGGTCAAAAAAGTGTTGATTACCTCACCTTCATAAAGATGAATGAGGCATGGATCCCGAAGGGACTGACAGTGGGGGATACGTTTGACTAACAAAAGGCCTGATTACATGCCATGGCCTTAAAATGGTCCCCACGCTGCTGTATTTAATGTCTGCATACCGGATGACTTTCGTGAATTCTCCACCACCAACTAGGGTTCAAGCCGCAATGTTTTAGTCACTTTTCTGCCTGGAAAACATAAATTTTTCAGGCCGCTGCTACAATAGCGGCTGCAACAGTGCCATTATTTTCAGGCATGTGTACATGCCTAATTTTTCTGGTGCAGCACTGTGGCTGCAAAAACAAACCAAAAAAAAAAGGCACATACAAGTGTCAATTCCCCTTCGTGATCGTTACCTTGTTGTGGTGAAGGGGCTTGCGTATCACAATGAAGCAATCATCACCTCTATGAGTGTGGTGGCAATATTGCCACACCCCAGATGATAAGGCCGTTGCTTCATTATGATCAGACCAAAAGCGATCGGGTGGCCACGCTACTAGACCCCCGGTATAAGCAAAAAGTGGCAGAAATGTTACCAAATTACCGAAAGTCGGAAAGGATGCAGCAGTTCAAAACCAAACTAAAAAATATGCTTTACACAGCTAATAAGGGGGATGTCAATGGGGGATTCGACAATGGTTAATCAATTCGACCGGATAGGGTCCGTAACAGGGATTAAACTGATAGCAATAGTACTAGTTAAGACACCACTCATATAGGGTGTCACAGCACATTGCTCTGTGCACGCGCAGTGCCCCAATTTGGGAGTAAGAGGTCCGACCAAGCTGCTTTTTCCATCTCCCGGTTCCTGAAATCAATTCAGTTTAGTGTACGAGAGTTTGGTCTGTCACTGTGAAGGCAGTCGAAGGTACCCGGCCTAAAATTTTTTTCACAAAAGGCAATCCCTGATATGGGACGTTGAATAGGATGGTTGGACAACTAACCAGTTGAAAAACGGGCTGTATGTCCAGAAAAAACACCAAGGGAGGCGCCAAACCCCAGAGTCACCGAATGGCTATGTAGTGTAGGGTATAGCCATAATGGAGTGTGATAGCCCCAGGTGGGTAATGACTCTAATAATGATTCTTTAGAGAAAAAAAATTAAGTAGATGGAGTCTGTACTCACTTCACAGGGGGGGGAAACACAGGATAAAGCTCAAGACACCTGTGTCTCTCCGCCCCTGGCCAGGGTCGCGTAACAGAATGGTACAAATCGACGGCTGCCCACGCACAGGCTTCTGGTCAATAAGGTTTATTAGGGTGAAAACAATGGCCCCAATGGGACGTAACAGGGATTAAACTGATGAGAATAGTACTACAGAAAATACCACTCATATCAGTGGAGGGAGCCAGCGTTTTTTTAACCATCTCCCCGTTCAAAAAATCTATTTAATAAATGGCCCCCAGATTGGGGAGTCGGGGACGTTAGAGGGATTAAACTGATGAGAATAGTACTACAGAAAATACCACTCATATCGGGTGTGACAGTAAATTGCACGGCGCAGACGCAGTGACCGTGGTTTAAAACAGAGTGGAGGGAGCCAGCGTTTTTTTAACCATCTCCCCGTTCGAAAAATCTATTCAATAAATGGCCCCCAGATTAGGGACGTTAGAGGGATTAAACTGGTGAGAATAGTACTACAGAAAATACCACTCATATCGGGTGTGACAGTAAATTGCACGGCGCAGACGCAGTCACCGTGGTTTAAAACAAAGTGGAGGGAGCCAGCGTTTTTTTAACCATCTCCCCGTTCGAAAAATCTATTCAATAAATGGCCCCCAGATTAGGGACGTTAGAGGGATTAAACTGGTGAGAATAGTACTACAGAAAATACCACTCATATCGGGTGTGACAGTAATTTGCACGGCGCAGACGCAGTCACCGTGGTTTAAAACAGAGTGGAGGGAGCCAGCGTTTTTTTAACCATCTCACCGTTCGAAAAATCAATTCAATTCATCTTTCGGGGACCCTTGGTGTTGTACGTGGCTGGGTGGAGGAAGAAACCTTCAATGACATCACCGGGACGTGGCTAGCTTGGTATCCAACCTTGTGCAAATGGGGAGTTTGCGGTTGTGCAAATGAACTGTTTGCGGTGCATTAAAAGGGGAGTTTGGTCTGTCAATGTCTGTGAAGCGGGCGTAACCCTTACACTACCTGATCGATACAACATCATACCTGATCGTATACACACACTGGATGTTTTAAAGCATGTTATTATAAACAATTTAGGAATGTTAGTTGATTTATGCCCTTTATGGATTAAAACCCGACTCTGCGTCCACTACGTAATTTTCCATGGGAGTTTTGCCATAGATCCCCCTCCGGCATGCCACAGTCCAGGTGTTAGACCCCTTGAAACAACTTTCTCATCACTATTGTGGCCAGAAAGAGTCCCTGTGGGTTTTAAAATTCGCCTGTCTATTGAAGTCTATGGCGGTTCGCCCGGTTCGCCCGTTCGCGAACATTTGCAGAAGTTCGCGTTCGCTGTTCGCGAACTGAAAATTTTATGTTCGCGACATCACTAGTAGTGAAGGTCTAAAAGCAAATCATCAGGCTGGTTGATGTCAATGATACACCTGTCAGTATGTAAGCAGGCGAGCGCGCAGCTTACTATGCTACCTAGCATGCCCGAGAACCCAGTTCTTTCTAGCTCACCCCCGCTCCATGATGATTGGTCATCATAGCCAGTGGTGTTCTAATCATTATCCTCATAATCCTTATACTCCTACATCACCGACATCTCCTCCTCCAGTAGAAGCTCCCTGTCTTCATCCTTCTCCGATTTTCTCCTTGTGAATCTCCAATAGCTACAAGGTGAGGTGTAACCAGTTCTTGCTCCTCCATCCCTTGTTATGTCAGTGTGAGCATCTGTTCAAAGATAGATATGAGGGGGGTGACATTGTTAATGCCACAGTTGTCTTTCTGACAAATCTGGTGGCCTCCTCGAAGGGCTTGAGTACATGACAAGCGACAATGAGCTGCCACTGCCTAAGCTCGAAACTGCACATGCTCCCTGCTGAGGAAGTCTGGTGCATGATGGAATCATCCAACGCTTTACACCGCTCATACAGATGATCTGGCATCTGCAAAGTGGAATTCCAAAGAGTTGGAACGTCACGGATCAAGATGTGCAATGGCAGACACTTCTGTCGCTACAAGTCCAAGACATTTCCTTGCCACATAAGGTTGCCTGAAATGCAGGGACAGTCTCTTGGACTATACACAACAAGTCCCCTTTATGCCCGCACATAGTAATTACTCTTCCTTTGTGCCAGCACACAGTAGTAATGCCCACACTGTGCTCATTTACAGTAGCTGTACCCACTTCACAGTAGAAATGCCTCACATGTGCCACCTCATAGTAGTTTTACCCCTCACAGTAGTTATGTCCAGATGTGCCCTTTCACAGCAGTAATGCTCACGTGTCCCCTTCACAGTAGCTACTAGCTACAGTATTTCCATATGTGCTCCATTAACAGTAGCTATGCCCAGATGTGCCCCCTATATAGTAACTATGCCCAGATATGCCCCCTTCACAGTAGTTATGCCCAGATGTTCCCTCTTCACAGTTGCTATGCCCAGATATGTGGCCCCTCACAATAGTTATGCCCAGATATTTTCCCCCTCACAGTAGTTATGCTAGATATGTGCCCCCTAAAAGCAGTTATGGCTGAACATGTGCCCCTTCACAGTAGCTATGCCCAGATATGTGCCCCCTAACAGTAGTTATGTCCAGATATGTGCCTTCTCACAATAGTTATGCCCAGATATGTGCCCCCTCACAGTAGACATGTCCAGATAAGTGCCCCCTCACAGTAGTTATGTCCAGTTATGTGCTCCCTCACAGTAGTTATGCCCAGATATGTGCCCCCTCACAGTAGTTATGCCCAGATATGTGCCCCCTCACAGTAGTTATGTCCAGATAAGTGCTCCCTCCCAGTAGTTATGTCCAGTTATGTGCCCCTTCACAGTAGTTATGACCAGATATTTTCCCCCTAACAGTAATATACCCAGATATGTGCCCCTTACAGTAGTTATGGCCATATATGTGCCCCCTCACAGTAGTTATGGCCAGATATGTGCCCCTTCACAGTAGTTATGCACAGATATGTGTCCCCTCAAAGTAGTTATGTTTAGATAGGTGCTCCCTCATAGTAGTTATGTCCAGATATGTGCCCCTTCACAGTAGTTATACCCAGATATGTGCCCCTCACGGTAGTTATGCCCAGATATGTGCCCCCTTCCAGTAGTTATGGCCAGATATATGCCCCCTCACAGTATTTATGGACAGATATGTGCCCCCCTCACAGTAGTTATGTCCAGATATGTGCCCCACCAGAGTAGATATTCCTAGATATTTTCTCCCTCACAGTAGTTATGCCCAGATATGTGCCCCCTTCCAGTAGTTATGTCCAGATATATGCCCCATCACAGTAGTTATGGCCACATGTGTGCCCCCCTCACAGTAGTTATGTCCAGATATGTGCCTCATCAGAGTAGTTATTCCCAGATATGTGCTCTCTCACAGTAGTTATGTCCATATATGTTCCCCCTCACAGAAGTTGTGGCCAGATATATGCCCCCTCACAGTAGTTATGGCCAGATATCTGCCCCCCTCACAGTAGTTATGTCCAGATATGTGCCCCATCAGAGTAGTTATTCCCAGATATGTGCTCCCTCATAGTAGTTATGTCCAGATATGTGCCCCCTCACAGTAGTTGTGGCCAGATATATGCCCCCTCACAGTAGTTATGGCCAGATATGTGCCCCCTCACAGTAGTTATGTCCAGATATGTGCCCCTTCACAGTAGCTATGCCCAGATATGTGCCCCCCTCACAGAAGTTATGTCCAGATATATGCTTATTCACAGTAGTTATACCCAGATATGTGACTTGTCACAGTAGTTATGGCCAGATACTGTATGTGCCCCCTCACAGTAGTTATGGCCAGATATATGCCCCCTCACATAGGTATGGCCATATATGTGCCTCTCACAGTAGTTAAGTCCATATATGTGCCACCTCACAGTAGTTATGGCCAGAAATGTGCCCCCTTTACAGTAGTTATGGCCAGATATGTGCCCCCTCACAGTAGTTATTACCAGATATGTGCCTCCTCACAGTAGTTATGGCCAGATATGCGCCCCCTCACAATAGTTATGGCCAGATATGAGCCCCCTCACAGTAGTTATTACCACATATGTGCCTCCTCACAGTAGTTATGGCCAGATTTGTGCCCCCCTCACAGAAGTTGTGGCCAGATATATGCCCCCTCACAGTAGTTATGGCCATATATGTGCCTCCTTACAGTAGTTATGCCCAGATATTTGCCCCCTCACAGTAATATACCCAGATATGTGCCCCTAACGGTAGTTATGCCCATATATGTGCCCCTTCACAGTAGTTATGCACAGATATGTGTCCCCTCACAGTAGTTATGTTTAGATAGGTGCTCCTTCATAGTAGTTATGTCCAGATATGTGCCCCTTCACAGTAGTTATACCCAGAAATGTGCCCCTCACGGTAGTTATGCCCAGATATGTGCCCCCTTCCAGTAGTTATGGCCAGATATATGCCCCCTCACAGTAGTTATGGCCAGATATGTGCCCCCCTCACAGTAGGTATGTCCAGATATGTGCCTCATCAGAGTAGTTATTCCCAGATATGTGCTCTTTCACAGTAGTTATGTCCAGATATGTTCCCCCTCACAGTAGTGGCCATATTTATGCCCCATCACAGTAGATATGGCCAGATATGTGCCCCTTCACAGTAGCTATGCCCAGATATGTGCCCCCTCACAGAAATTATGTCCAGATATATGCTCCCTCACAGTAGTTATACCCAGATATGTGACCCGTCACAGTAGTTATGGCCAGATACTGTATGTGCCCCCTCACAGCAGTTATGGCCAGATATATGCTCCCTCACATAGGTATGGCCATATATGTGCCTCTCACAGTAGTTAAGTCCATATATGTGCTCCCTCACAGTAGTTATGCTCAGCTATGTGCCCCCTTACAGTAGATATGGCCAGATATGTGCCACCTCACAGTAGTTATGGCCAGAAATGTGCCCCTCACAGTAGTTTTTACCAGATATGTGCCTCCTCACAGTAGTTATGGCCAGATATGTGCCCCCTCACAGTAGTTATGGCCATATATGTGCCTCCTCACAGTAGTTATTGCCAGATATGTGCCTCCTCACAGTAGTTATTGCCAGATATGTGCCCCCTCACAGTAGTTTTGGCCAGATACTGTATGTGCCACCTACACAGGAAGTAAAAAAAAAAAAGGAAATCTTCACCTAGTTCCTCCGATGATCACAGCTCTCCCTGTGCTCCCCTCAGCAAGGAGCATACACATTGTGTTTGCAGGGCTATGTAGGAGAAGGAGGAGTCCACAGGTTGATTCCTGGCTCCTCCACAGTCCAGCAGAGGGATGTGTGACTGATATGATGCTGCTGGGCAAAGCTGGCAGCTGAGCTGAATGGTGAAGCGGGGAGCGGACGACTCCTGCTTTATCTTTACAGTCAGCTGTCTCTGCCTCCTATGAATGCAGAGACAGCTCCCTGAGAGCGGGACATACGTACCTCAGTTGTTCCAGGACTGCGGGACAGCCACTGAAATCCAGGACTGTCCCTCCAGATTTGGGACGGTTGGGAGGTATGTGAACAGTCTGTGAGCGACTCAGTCTTGAATTAGAGTGGTGCTTTTTCACCCTTCATACTGATGGAAGCGCTTATGTTCTGCCCATTGACAATTTATCTGACAGACGAATGATCGCTTACCTCAGTATGAGAGGAAAGCGCTCAGTGCCTGCAGGTAGCCCACACAGGGCTGAGCTGGTTGGCTGTTCCCCTGGTCACTGATCACTCCCACGCTCCTGGGGTAATTTATTCGGGCTGACAGTAGTTCAGCAGCCAGTCTCCCATACTCTGACAGCACAGCAGCCAGTCTCCCATACTCTGACAGCACAGCAGCCAGTCTCCCATACTCTGACAGCACAGCAGCCAGTCTCCCATACTCTGACAGCACAGCAGCCAGTCTCCCATACTCTGACAGCACAGCAGCCAGTCTCCCATACTCTGACAGCACAGCAGCCAGCCACCACTTCTCCATGCCTTGCACCCACCCGCTGCCCCTACTGATGTTAAGTCAAGACTCAAGACTAGAGATGAGCGAATCAAAGTTGGTGAAGTGGAATTCGATCAGAATTTTAGGAAAAATTTGATTTTTTTCTGAATTCTTACGCTTTGTGTTAACAAATAATATTTTTTCTAAAACGGCTGCTGCACATGTTAGAGAGAGAAGGTATACTCACAAAGACGATGATTAAATACACATTGAACAAACATCCACATTCAAGGATCCGCCCGACCCAAGTTTAGCCTAGTTCGCCCCTGACGAAGCTAACTAGGCGAAACCTGGGTCGGGCGGATGCTTGAATGTGGATGTTTGTTCAATGCGTATTTAATCATCTTCTTTGTGTGTATAATAACACTTTTTAAAAGATTTAATATTTGGTGGACCTTCACTATGTGCACGATACTCTAACCTCCGCAGAAGGATCGTTTGTGATGAAACTATCCCTGTTGGAACTCGGATGTTCGGTTGCATAAGATGTTATTGGGGTGAAACGGTGGTCTGATGCTACAGAATTGGGGGTGTTCACGTTGTTTTATATGTAATTCAATCTGTTAATCCTTGATTGTCTAATTGGGGTGAAATTGCGGCCTGATAGTACACATTTAAGGGTGCTCAAGTTATATTATATATAAGTATATCCGTTAATCCCTAATTGTGGAATTGGTTTGAAATTGCAGCCTGATGCTACAGATTTTCGGGTGCTCACATTCTCATATGTAAGTACACCCATTCATTTTTCTTTTAGGGGTGAAATTGCGGCCTGACACTGCTGCTCTTTTAACCTTACAGTTACTGCTACAGTGCAGTGTGTCAGACAGACAGGTGCTAGGCCCTTCTAAGGGAACGGGCAGTGACTAAAATGTTTGTGGAGCAGGCAGAAGTGGCAGCAGAAGATGGGGGGGTGGTTGAAGCAGTCGCAGTGACAGGACAGAGCTGCCAGTGTCATCCAGTGTCGGGTTTAGACCAACAATCCAGCTGTCCTTGAATGGTTGACTCGATCTTCAACTTCATCTAAAGTGATATCAGGCACCCCCAACCAGGATTCGGTGGGTGGCAGCTTGTGTGTGAGGCAGCAGCTGAGCCAGCATGGGGGTAGCATGGCTGTGAGTAAGAAGGGTGGCAGCAGTGTTAGGTCTGGAGCCGAACGTGTCTGGAGTAGACCATCTGCAACGCAGAAGCCGTTCGGAAAGAACTAGTGGTGCACAGGTTCACGGAGGTAGCAGCAGGAAGTCAGCAGGGAGTGGTGGGGGGAAAATGTCCTACTCGGCAGTGTGGGAATTTTTCATTAAGCTGCCGGAGGACTTCATATGTAGAATCTGTAGACAGAAGGTGAAGCATGGCCAGGGTGCCAGTGTTGGCACTACGACCCTGGTCAACACATGCAGCGTCACCATAAAATGGCCAGGGTACAGCCTGAAGCAGGAACCTCTGCATCGCCCAGTGGCCTGCTCCCCTTCTCCAGCAGTCAAGGCTCCACCAACTCAGCAGAAGGGAGATATGTTTACTTCCCATCATCTACTAGTCATGCTGCTCCACTTCCTCCTCCTCCTATCCTCATCACTTGTTTCGTCAGCAAGCAATCGAACACCGAGGTGATTGTAAAGAGACAACAGTATGTGTGCACTCATCCAATGGATCAAATAACAACAACCGCTGAAAGGCGGTCCACCAATTTAATATTAGACCCAAATGTATATCAACCACAAATCACAATATTAGGGTATCTAAAATTTAACTTTTAATAAGCAATATATTAAAATAGCCCAAATCAATAATAAAATATAGAACTGCTCTGTCGCGATACATAAACAAAATGAACTTCCTAAATGGAGGACCCCTAAAGGGATAGCGGTAATTTGATAGTAGGTTGAAAGGACAGGTAAGATGACACAACGCTGGGTCACTGACCCTAATTGTCCCTCATCCAAATCACACTAAGTGGCCCTATTTATCCCTCCCTCCTATCCGACTGCCCAGCTTCGTCAATATTAAAGGAATGAGTGGGGTACCTCCATTCTTATTGGACTGGATAGTGGATTTGATAATAGCACTTTAAGGTGTACATCCAAATTTTGATTGCTTTGGTATCTCATAGGTCAAAATGTAACCAACAATAGTGAAGATCTGGTTAGGTTCTGACTATACTGAATTCGTAGGAGGAAATCAACTAATATTGATCAGACAATACATCTATACTCCAGCAACTGTCCCAAACGTCCCAACGCGTTTCGTCGGTCCCAACCGACTCCTCAGGGGACAATAAGGATAAACCAAGGTCTATCAAACAGTCTCAAGACTGTGTTTCTTAATAGACCACAACACTGCCCCTAGGTTTTTAGGGTATTTTCAACATATGGAATTATTTCAAACCAAAATGTATAGTCAAATAACAATAAATATAGAAAAAGTGCTCAAAGTGCAGACTCCGGACATACAGCAGGGATCTCCCTGTGGGATAGCAATGTAACCAATGTCCGCAACCTACTTCACCGTGCTCAATATTAACATCCCCTTATACTTATCTTCCCAGTGGGGTTGACATCAGGGTTATCTAGCCGCGGGGTATCGCGTGGCCCCCTACGTGTCCTTGAGCCTGTCGGTGTCTACAAAAGTTCATTGCAGTGCCTATGTGTGGAGCTGTAACACTGGTAATACTGGACTGCATGGATAGATACTGGATATTATACACCTGTGGTAATGGTAGACCGCATGGCTAGAGGCTAGATGTTATACACCAGTGGTAATGGTAGACTGCATGGCTAGAGACTGGATATTATACACCTGTGGTAATGGTAGACCGCATGGCTAGAGGCTGGATATTATACACCTGTGGTAATGGTAGACCGCATGGCTAGAGGCTGGATGTTATACACCAGTGGTAATGGTAGACTGCATGGCTAGAGACTGGATGTTATACACCTGTGGTAATAGTAGGCTGCATGGCTAGAGGCTGGATGTTATATACTGTGGTAATGGTAGACTACATAGCTAGAGGCTGGATGTTATACACTGTGGTAATGGTAGACTGCATGGGTAGAGGCTGGATGTTATACACCAGTGGTAATGGTAGACTGCATGGCTGGGGGCTGGATGTTATACACTGTGGTAATGGTAGACTGCATGGCTAGAGGCTGGATGTTATACACCTGTGGTAATGGCAGACTGCATGGCTAGAGGCTGGATGTTATACACTGTGGTAATGGTAGACTGCATGGCTAGAGGCTGGATGTTATACACTGTGGTAATGGTAGACTGCATGGCTAGAGGCTGGATGTTATACACCTGTGGTAATGGTAGACTGCATGGCTAGAGGCTGGATGTTATACACCTGTGGTAATGGCAGACTGCATGGCTAGAGGCTGGATGTTATACACTGTGGTAATGGTAGACTGCATGGCTAGAGGCTGGAGGTTATACACTGTGGTAATGGTAGACTGCATGGCTAGAGGCTGGATGTTATACACCTGTGGTAATGGTAGACTGCATGGCTAGAGGCTGGATGTTATACACCTGTGGTAATGGTAGACTGTATGGCTAGAGGCTGGATGTTAAACACCTGTGGTAATAGTAGACTACATGGCTAGAGGCTGGAAGTTATACACTGTGGTAATGGCAGACTGCATGGCTAGAAACTGGATGTTATATAATGTGGTTATGGTATACTGCATGGCTAGATGCTGGATGTTATACATCTGTGGTAATAGTAGACTGCATGGCTAGAGGCTGGATGTTATACACTGTGGTAACGGCAGACTACAGGGCTAGAGGCTGGATGTTATACACTGTGGTAATGAAAGACCGTATGGCTAGAGGCTGGATGTTATACACTGTGGTCATGGTAGACTGCCTGGCTAGAGGCTGGATGTTATACACCTGTGGTAATGACAGAATGCATGGCTAGAGACTGAATGTTATAAACTTTGGTAATGGCAGACTGCAGGGCTAGAGGCTGGATGTTATACACTGTGGTAATGGTAGACTTCCTGGCTAGAGGCTGGATGTTATACACCTGTGGTAATGGTAGACTGCATGGCTAGAGACTGGATGTTATACACTGTGGTAATGGTACCCTGCATGGCTGGAGGCTGGATGTTATACACTGTGGTAATGGTAGACTTCATAGCTGGATGTTATACACTGTGGTAATGGTAGACTGTATGGCTAGAGGCTGGATGTTATACACTGTGGTAATGGTAGACTTTATGGATAGAGGCTGGATGTTATACACTGTTGTAATGGTAGACTGCATGGCTAGAGACAGGATGTTATACACTGTGGTAATGGTAGACTGTATGGCTAGAGGCTGGATGTTATACACTGTGGTTATGGTAGACTGCATGGCTAGAGGCTGGATATTATACACTGGTAATTGTAGACTGCATGGCTAGAGGATGGAGCTTATACACCTGTGGTAATGGTAGACTGCACGGCTAGAGACTGGATGTTATACACTGTGGTAATGGTAGACTGCATGGCTAGAGGCTGGATGTTATACACTGTGGTAATGGTAGACTGCATGGCTAGAGGCTGGATGTTATACACTGTGGTAATGGTAGACTGCATGGCTATAGACTGGATGTTATACACTGTGGTAATGGTAGACTGCATGGCTAGAGGCTGGATGTTATACACTGTGGTAATGGCAGACTGCATGGCTAGAAGCTGGATGTTATACACCTGTGGTAATGGTAGACTACATGGCTAGAGCTGGATGTTATACACTGTGGTAATGGTAGACTTCATGGCTAGAGGCTGGATGTTATACACTGTAGTGATGGCAGACTGCATGGCTAGAGGCTGGATGTTATACACTGTGGTAATGGTAGACTGCATGGCTAGAGGCTGGATGTTATACACTGTGGTAATGGTAGACTGCATGGCTAGAGGCTGGATGTTATACACTGTGGTAATGGCAGACTGCATGGCTAGTGGCTGGATGTTATACACTGTGGTAATGGCAGACTGCATGGCTAGAAGCTGGATGTTATACACTGTGGTAATGGTAGACTGCATGGCTAGATGCTGGATGTTATACACCTGTGGTAATGGTAGACTGCATGGCTAGAGGCTGGATGTTATACACCTGTGGTAATGGTAGACTGCATGGCTAGAGGCTGGATGTTATACACTGTGGTAATGGTAGACTGCATGGCTAGAGGCTGGATATTATACACTGTGGTAATGGTAGACTGCATGGCTAGAGGCTGGATGTTATACACTGTGGTAATGGCAGACTGCATGGCTAGAGGCTGGATGTTATACACTGTGGTAATGGTAGACTGCATGGCTAGATGCTGGATGTTATACACCTGTGGTAATGGTAGACTGCATGGCTAGAGGCTGGATGTTATACACTGTGGTAATGGTAGACTGCATGGCTAGAGGCTGGATGTTATACACTGTGGTAATGGTAGACTGCATGGCTAGAGGCTGGATGTTATACACTGTGGTAATGGTAGACTGCATGGCTAGAGGCTGGATGTTATACACTGGTAATGGCAGACTGCATGGCTAGAGGCTGGATGTTATACACTGGTAATGGCAGACTGCATGGCTAGATGCTGGATGTTATACACCTGTGGTAATGGTAGACTGCATGGCTAGAGGCTGGATGTTATACACTGTGGTAATGGTAGACTGCATGGCTAGAGGCTGGATGTTATACACTGTGGTAATGGTAGACTGCATGGCTAGAGGCTGGATGTTATACACTGTGGTAATGGCAGACTGCATGGCTAGTGGCTGGATGTTATACACTGTGGTAATGGCAGACTGCATGGCTAGAAGCTGGATCTTATACACCTGTGGTAATTGTAGACTGCATGGCTAGTGGCTGGATGTTATACACTGTGGTAATGGCAGACTGCATGGCTAGAGGCTGGATGTTATACACTGTGGTAATGATAGACTGCATGGCTAGAGGCTGGATGTTATACACTGTGGTAATGGCAGACTGCATGGCTAGATGCTGGATGTTATACACTGTGGTAATTGTAGACTGCATGGCTAGAGGCTGGATGTTATACACTGTGGTAATGGTAGACTGCATGGCTAGAGGCTGGATGTTATACACTGTGGTAATGGTAGACTGCATGGCTAGAGGCTGGATGTTATACACTGGTAATGGCAGACTGCATGGCTAGAGGCTGGATGTTATACACCTGTGTTGGTGGTAGACTGCATGGCTAGAGGCTGGATGTTATACATCTGTGTTGGTGGTAGACTGCATGAAATACCTGAAATTCACGAGTATGCAGTGCTGTCCAATACTTTTCTTACATATTGTGTGTCTTGAATTGACAGTAATACTGTGCATTGAAGTGGATAAAAAAAAAAACGATTCATGGATCTAAAAGCCCATCTTTCAGCAGATGACACCGGCTGACCTCTTATATGTGCTGAGAAAAATGATGTTTTAAAATACTGTATATTCAGGGAGTGCGGCAGTTGCAGAGAGAGCTGAGCCTGGAATGATGCAGCCGAGCTAAAACTGATGTTTAACGCAGTAAGGAAAGAATGAAGAAAAGAGATAACTAACTTTTAATGGCTTTTATTGTGAGATAACATGACTGCGCCATGTGATATCAGAGTCAATGTTAGCTCGGCTACATCTGTAGGTGTAATGACAACTCCCCCGTTGCTTTTAGAGGCTAATTTGCATATTATAAAAAACATTTGCAATGCGGGCACATATAAACATTGGACCAACATAGACGCCTTCTGCTGCCGAGCGCACATGCACCGGGTCAGCCGGTGTCATAGGGACAGATCTGCTGACAGATGCCCTTTAATGTAGCGCCACAGATTTTTCCCCTCTGTGGATTTTGGACATTTAATGAGGGTCTCGCTCACTGGAATCACTGCAGTTCACTTTTGCTTGGCTTCCATTCAGTATTTTTATGCAGTTTTTGCAGCCAATGCCGAGCGTTGATCCAAGAAGAGTAGAAGACTCGGGCCCTCACTCATATGTGCCCTTCATTGAGGATCTGGGACTGGCTTTTGCCTCAAAAATTGCATTGAACAATAGTCAGATGAGGCATGGAGTACTGTGTAAGGTGCGAGGCGCCACTGTAAAAGAGAGGCATGGAGGAGCCGGTTCAAAGGTGGCAGTAAAAGAATGGGCGGACTACAAGTCCCAGAAAGATTAAAAATATCATGGTTATTTAGTTTACAAAAAAGACAACTAAGGCAAGATCTAATTACTGTGTATAAATATATCAGGTTAACCTATTCAGGACCAGACCCGGGTAAGGTAAATTAATACTTATAAATAGAGATGAGCGAACATAAAAAAAAAGTCCGTTGTTCGGCGTTCGGGTTGTGGTAAGTCGCGCATCCCGTTATGGATTCCACTATAGCGGCATATGGAATCCATAAGGGGCGGCTGCCACCAACCCGAACTGTTGAACAGCCGAAGGACCTGGGGTGACGTCACCGTCATGTGATCAGTGCTGGGGGCGTGGCTCAGCACTGGATTTGACGGTTTGGGCAGCACTGTTAAATAACCCTGAAGAAGCCAGCGTGACTGGTGAAATATGTCGGGGGGCAGTTTTAGGTTTTAAATTAAGTCTATAGTAGTGCTGGTTAGCAAAAGGGGGTTAGTCCGGTTGGACACGCCAACATTGACAATGTCCACACGGCCTACAACACTGAGGTGGAGTCATCCCGAGCTGTTCAGCTAAATAGCTACTTAGTTTGGCTTCTATAACAAGATAAGGTGAACCATCAGAGGGTTAATGTCTAGTTCAATGAGGGTTAATGTCTAGTTCACCGATACAATGTGGCTAAGTGTTAGCAGCGGTTAATAGTAGCAACCTATACACACTGATACTGCTCATCAGCCAAACACAGTGAGGGGATAGAAGTGATTGCTCTTCTACTGTGATAGTATCAGGGTGGGAGAAAGTGCACATCTCCTCACCCTGTCAGTTACGATTGTGAATACTGCCAGCACAGTATGAACTTCAGTTTTTATACAGTTTGTGGCTCTATTATTTAGTTACTTTGTGTATTTTAGTAGGATTAATAAAAGTGACGTTTTGTTATAGGACCTGGGTCAAGATAGGTATAAAGCCTTAGGTGGCATAAGTATTTATAAGTATTAATATATCAGGGGTCAGTACAGAGATCTCTCCCATCATCTATTTATCCCCAGGACTGTGACTGTGACGAGGGGACATCCTCTGCATCTGGAGGAAAGAAGGTTTGTACACAAACATAGAAGAAGATTCTTTACTGTAAGAGCAGTGAGACTATGGAACATTATACTGTAAGAGCAGTGAGACTATGGACTATTTACTGTAAGAGCAGTGAGATTATGGACTCTTTACTGTAAGAGCAGTGAGACTATGGACTCTATACTGTAAGAGCAGTAAGACTATGGGCTCTTTACTGTAAGAGCAGTGAGACTATGGACTCTTTACTGTAAGAGCAGTGAGACTATGGACTCATTACTGTAAGAGCAGTGAGACTATGGACTCTTTACTGTAAGAGCAGTGAGACTATGGATTATATACTGTAAGAGCAGTGAGACTATTCACTCTTTACTGTAAGAGCAGTGAGACTATGTACTCTATACTGTAAGAGCAGTGAGACTATGGACTCTATACTGTAAGAGCAGTGAGACTATGGACTCTTTACTGTAAGAGCAGTGAGACTATGGACTCTTTACTGTAAGAGCAGTGAGACTATGGACTCTTTACTGTATGAGCAGTGAGACTATGTACTCTTTACTGTAAGAGCAGTGAGACTATGGACTCTTTACTGTAAGAGCAGTGAGACTATGGACTCTTTACTGTAAGAGCAGTGAGACTATGGACTCTTTACTGTAAGAGCAGTGAGACTATGAACTCTATACTGTAAGAGCAGTGAAACTATGAACTCTTTACTGTAAGAGCAGTGAGACTATGTACTCTTTACTGTAAGAGCAGTGAGACTATGGACTCTATACTGTAAGAGCAGGGAGACTATGGACTCTATACTGTAAGAGCAGGGAGACTATGGACTCTTTACTGTAAGAGCAGTGAGACTATGGACTCTATACTGTAAGAGCAGTGAGACTATGGACTCTACTGTAAGAGCAGTGAGACTATGGACTCTTTACTGTAAGAGCAGTGAGACTATGGACTCTATACTGTAAGAGCAGTGAGACTATGGACTCTTTACTGTAAGAGCAGTGAGACTATGGACTCTATACTGTAAGAGCAGTGAGACTATGGACTATTTACTGTAAGAGCAGTGAGACTTTGGACTCTTTACTGTAAGAGCAGTGAGACTATGGACTATTTACTGTAGGAGCAGTGAGACTATGGACTCTTTACTGTAAGAGCATTGAGACTATGGACTCTTTACTGTAAGAGCAGTGAGACTATGGACTCTATACTGTAAGAGCAGTGATTCTATGGACTCTTTACTGTAAGAGCAGTGAGACTATAGACTCTATACTGTAAGAGATATGGAAATACTTAATCTTTCCTGTAAAAGCATTTATACTATGGGATCCTTTACTATAAATCCAGTGACATTATGAAACTCTCTGACAGAGGAGGTTGTGATGGTGACTTTGCTTAACATGCTAAAAAAGGACCTGAATGTATTGCAGGAGTGTAATAATATTAAGGGTTATAGTAATTAGAACTGTGGGTATGGGTCAATGTTCCAGAGAGTTATTGTAATTCAGAATATGAATCCTTAACATGAGGAAATTTGGCTTCTATTTTATCTTTCTATTGATTAATTTTGCAGGATGATAGGCAGGACTGGATGGAGAGATGTTTTTATTTTTGGTTCTGCTTGGGAAATGTTAAGGTCACATGAATACTGGATGGCATCTCCCCTTGTTGCCTTAGAGGATGCCCCTATGTTATAGTACATGTATTCAAACAAAAAAGGAGCAAGAAAAAAATGAACTAGGAGAAAATGGAGCAGACAAGAAGCAGGAAAGTAGGAGGCGAAGAAGTAAAGGGAAAAAAAGGGAAAGAGAAGGAGAGAGATGAGGAAGAAAATATGAAAGGGGGAGGGGGAGGGGCACCAGAGGATGCACACTGAAGATGGTCAGTGGATTAGTGTATGGTTAGGCAGCTTCACAATAAACGGCACGTGGATCTGGCCGTACGTATAAATGGAAAGAAGAAAAAATAATCGGAGCGCCAAGAAAGTCAGGGAAAGAAGAGGTTCTCGGGTGATGTGACTCCTTAAGCTATCAGCCAGCTAGGTCCTATAAGGTTACATAAGAACACATAGGATATTTCACAAGTGGCTTCAGTAATTACTCACTTCACCAGGGCGGTGGGTCAAGATAAACTCAAGACACTTGGAGCCCACTACCCCCTCGTCGAGGTCGCCTGTAGGTGGTTGTATTCCTTGGTGTCCTGCAAAAAGATGACGAAGAGGACCTTCTACTTCTCAAGGAATTTTCTTTATTTGAAGCTCGATGCATTTTGGGGTTGCACAAACAAACCCCTTCTTCAGGAGAATATAAAAACATACACGTACATGTGCACTTTAAATACACAAATGTCAAATACCTTACTGGCACGTGGGGAAGGTTCACTTCGGTCACGTGATTCCTGAACCGGAAGTGTGTCTTTTGTCAGTCATACAGGACGTTTATTCTATTAATCTACTCCCCAAGGAAAACTTATATGAATCCATTACTCAGTTGTAGATAGTCCGTTAACTGTAATAGGATCTCCATCTTACAGTTTTGGGTCCCCCGAATAAATCCCTCATGGCCGCAATGTTCGGTCCTGTAACACACATCCGGTCATATGACCCGATGTGCGTTCCAGTGTTTTTGAAGTAAAGAAGTAAAGCTTCAAATAAAGAAAATTCCTTGAGAAGTAGAAGGTCCTCTTCGTCATCTTTTTGCGGGACACCAAGGAATACAACCACCTACAGGCGACCTCGGCGAGGGGGTAGTGGGCTCCAAGTGTCTTGAGTTTATCTTGACCCACCCCCCTGGTGAAGTGAGTAATTACTGAAGCCACTTGTGAAATATCCTATGTGTTCTTATGTAACCTTATAGGACCTAGCTGGCTGATAGCTTAAGGAGTCACATCACCCGAGAACCTCTTTTTTCCTTGACTTTCTTTTTTTTTCTTCTTTCCTGTGTCATAGTGACAGGGATTAAGACTCTGGATATCCTCCTGTGGCGGTGGTCATACAGATGCTGGATATCCTCCTGTGGTGGTGATACAGATGCTGGATATCCTCCTGTGGCGGCGGCGGTCATACAGATGCTGGATATCCTCCTGTGGTGGCGGTCATACAGATACTGGATATCCTCCTGTGGTGGTGGTCATACAGATGCTGGATATCCTTCTGCGGTGGCGGTCATACAGATGCTTTATATCCTCCTGTGGTGACGGTCATACAGAGACTGGATATCCTCCTGTGGTGGCGGTCATATAGATACTGGATATCCTCCTGTGGCAGCGTTAATACAGAGGCTGGATATCCTCTTGTGGTGGCTGTCATACAAAGGTTGGATATCCTCCTGTAGTAGAAGTCACATAGATGCTGGATATTCTCCTGTGCTGATGGTCATACAGATGTGGATATCCTTCTATTGGTGGCGTTCATACAGATACTGTTTATCCTCCTGTGCTGATGGTCATACAGATGCTGAATATCCTCATGTGCTGATGGTCATACAGATGCTAGATATCCTTCTGCGGTGGCGGTCATACAGATGCTTTATATCCTCCTGTGGTGACGGTCATACTGAGACTGGATATCCTCCTGTGGTGGCGGTCATATAGATACTGGATATCCTCCTGTGGCAGCGTTAATACAGAGGCTAGATATCCTCTTGTGGTGGCGGTCATACAAAGGTTGAATATCCTCCTGTAGTAGAGGTCATATAGATGCTGGATATCCTCCTGTGCTGATGGTCATACAGATGTGGATATCCTTCTGTGGAAGCATTAATACAGAGGCTAGATATCCTCTTGTGGCGCCGGTTATTCAGAGATTGAATATACTCCTGTAGTAGAGGTCATATACAGTAGATGCTGTATATCCTCCTGTGCTGATGGTCATACAGATGTGGATATCCTCCTGTGGTAGCAGTCATACAGATGCTGTATCTCCTCCTGTGGTCATGACAAGCTCTTCCATCTTAGAGCTATAGTTCAGACAAGGTCATTATTGGTGGCTGTGCTCAGAAGATCCTTTGCCTCATGCAGTCAGGGAAGCTACCGGGGATCCCAAATAGCATGTTGAATACTTTGAGCAGTGTGTTGCAGGCGTTATCTCTTTGAACACCACATCTCCTAATGGAGTAGAAAAAGCAGTAACACTGGTATCACGATGTACTGGACATATTGAAGGCAGGTCATTGTTTCCTCCAGGAAGATCAGATGGGAACGTCCATAAAGCATGCTTACAGGAACGTGTACGGTATGTGCAGTCAGTTGTCGGATTTATCTCTGGTAGAAATCATGTGTAGAAAGTGAATATCCAGAAATCCTCGCATGCGAGAAGGCGTTGTCGCCAGTCCTCTCCATAAAACGGCTTGATATAACTTTCAATATTAAACAATTCGAAACCTGATCCGTCACCATCATGTTCTCTCAGAAAATGTCTGCAGCACCTCAGGGGTCCCAAACATCCTGATCAGTTACATCCGAAATTCCGATGTGGTGTAATTTCAAGTCTAACTTTTTCTTTTTTTTAAGTGCATGATGTTTTTGCAATGTCTAAAAAAAGTGAAAAAAGAATGTGTCCGATTTCTAACGCATTCCGCTCCGTGGCTTACTTTGCAAGACTGTGGTGCAGCTTTGTAGCAAAATGTTGCTTCTTAAAGGGAATCCGTCAGCTTAACCAAACAAACTTTAGAAAGTGGGGAATAGTGTAAGTGGCGCTGAGTCCAAATATGCAATTTTTATCTTCACACTCAGTTGAATGCCAACACTCCTCCAACAAACCCGCAGTAAAGTGCTTTGAGAAGACTGCTCTTTGCCCCGTGAGCCGGCTCAGGAGTCCTCTCAATGCAATTTACTGTCAGAATGCACGTGAGTATGAAGATATATATATTACATAACCTGACTTGGCGCCACTTACACAATACGCCGCTCACGAGACTCCATGGTGACACCTGGCCTGAAATTGTGCTTTCAAGCTGACCATTTTTGTGTTGTTTGTTACCAGATCTCTGCTCATGGCCACTCTGCAGGGTTTCACGTGGCCACGTTTTTAAAAATTCTTTTTTTTAATTATTTATTAAACTCTTTTTACTGTAACCTCATTTATAAATAAACTTTCAAACTAATTTCACCATGAAACAAGGTTTTTTTTTCCCAGACTTTGCATTATCGGTTGGTGGAGAATGTGGACTGCAATTCCCATGCAAGTAGCGCAGGCAAAAGGATTCTCAGGGCGGTGAGATTTCTTACCAGTCTCTCTTTTGTGGAATTTGGTTACAAACGAGATTGCTGATCTCTCTTTCTCACAGCTAACTTTTTGTTTTTCCTTAAATTATTTATGAGCTCATAAACTGGCTGTAATGTGTGTGGCTGGGATGTCGTTCCATACAGGCAGTAATGTATCATTGGGCTGCAGGTGGTCTTGACCTTGAGATGTCGGTGAGCACCAAACCTATAGCATACCAAAGGGTATATTCGACGGGCAGATACACCCTTAAGATTGTCTCCATGCAAAATTTCCCCTTTACATTTGCTCGTTCCTCGTTCCATCGGCGTCAGTATTAGACTGATGATCGCTACTGAGCTTTACTATGAACTTTTGTTAGCGATCATGGGGCAGAAAATCTGCCCGTCTAATCTACCCTTTAGCCTTCTGGTGCCACTGTCTTATATCACTTGACTTGTGGGAGTTTGCTACTTCACAATTCTGGGAAACCCCTGCCGTAGTTTTTCAATTGTGCAGACATTGATGGGCATGGTGAATATATCTAAAGGATATCTGCATAGGTGGAGGTAGAAAGATCCAGCAACTTCACCTCCACTCCTTCATATCACAGGTGGTGCTAGGTTCAGCAGGTGTACTACACTTGAGCTGAGGAATCTGCTGAACTATATCCAGTCCTTCAGACTAATTCTGATGATGAAACATTTGAGTTGAATGGTGTTACCTTTTATTATCAGTATTAGAAGATCCACAAGTGAGAGACAAGAAGACGGTGGAGCATTATGGGCCGATACAGGGAGCCAGGTTGCACCATTCATGAGCCATGCTGTATTTGCCATGTTGGACAGACTAATGTTGAGCGCGAATATTCGAATTGCAAACTTTTATGGCGAATATCGGCACTTCAAGAATTTGTGAATATTTTTAATATAGTGATTAGTGTTGAGCAAACAGTTCGAGAATAGTTCGGGTTCGTACCGAATTTTGGGGTGTCCGTGACACGGACCCGAACCCGGACATTTTCAAAAAAGTTCGGGTTCGAGTTCGGAGTTTGGCATGTTCTCTCGGCGCATTTTGAAAGTACTATATAGCAGAATAGTACAGGCTTAAAGCTGAAATCGCATTGCGATTACAACTTTGAGTTACCGATCACCATGGGAACGCCTCCTCCAGTAGAATGTACTGTAGGATGTTTGAATTACGTTGAAATCGCAATGCGATTCTTATATATTTGCTTAATCGCATTGCGATTTCAACTTAGCATTGCTAAATAATTCCATCCATATCGTTAACTTACTGACTCAGTAAGTTAACGATATGGATGGAATTATTTAGCAATGCTAAGTTGAAATCGCAATGCGATTAAGCAAATATATAAGAATCGCATTGCGATTTCAACTTAATTCAAACATCCTACAGTACATTCTACTGGAGGAGGCGTTCCCATGGTGATCGGTAGCTCAAAGTTGTAATCGCAATGCGTTTATTGCGGTATATTATCCCTCTGGGTGTCTTTTACAGGTTAATTTTTATTTATTTTATTTTATTTTAATTCATTTTCCTATCTACATTTGTTTGCAGGGGATTTACCTACATTTTGCTGCTTTTTGCAGCCCTCTAGCCCTTTCCGGGAGTCTTTTACAGGCTTTTTAGTGTCCAAAAGTTCGGGTCCCCATTGACTTCTATGGGGTTCGGGTTCGGGATGAAGTTTGGGTTGAGTTCGGATCACGAACCCGGACATTTTCCGGAAGTTCGCCCGAACCTCTCGAACCCGAACATTCAGGTGTTCGCTCATCTCTAATAGTGATATATATTCGTAAAAACGAATATTATTTTTTTTTTTCATATGAATCATTACCTAGTATAGAAAGAAAGAATAAGGCATCTCTCACCAGCATAGAACACCATCTGTGCACGGATGCGGGAGCATATAATCAAGCAGAAAAGAAGGTTCCAGATATCAGAGAGGTCTGAAACGCGTCACTGTTTTTCACATCCTGTATGAAGTTTTTTCACCGCTGGAATAAAGTCACAGAAAAAGATTCACCCGAGCTGAGCTGGATTTTCTTTTCTGCTTGATTATTACCTAGTATACCTACTTGCTTCTTGCTTGTGGGCCAATATGAGAAGGCTGCAATATGTAGTGAATATGAATATGTAGTCTGTAGTGAATTAGAATATTCTTCATTATTTAATTTATTTTCTCTTATGCCTAAAATCTGCAATGTAATGTGAATATTCTAAAACACGAATATATAGCACTATAGAATATAGTGCTATATATTCGTTTTTTAGAATATTTGTCATTTCTTTCCATCTGAAGTCATGATTCTTCGCTGCTTAAGTTGCTTTTGGGCCAATGACTTTTCACCTTAAATTGGAAAAAATGACGAATATTCTAAAAAACTAACATATAGCACTATATTCTATAGTGCTATTCAAGTATATTCGTGTTTAACAATATTCGCATTATGCAAATAGTACATTGCCGATTTTTCGCAATCAATAGAATAATTTCAAATACGAATGTTGCCCCTGCCGCTCATCACTAGAACAGAGCTCTGACCAGGTCTCAGACTAGTGGGCAGGAGGTACAAAAGAGGAGAAAATGGGTCCTTGTCTATTTCCAGGATGCAAATCTATCCAAACATTAAGACAGGTTGTGCTAAAAGAAGATTGAGTTATTGTTAAAATCAGGAAACAATGAAGTTAGGCTTCTTTCACTGCACCGCTGTCTGTTCCTGTTCGAACTGAAGCCAATGGAGCCTAACTGATTCCAATGACAATAATGGGATCTGTTAGGTTTCTGTTCAGCAGAACATTTTTGAAGCGGAGTAAACAGGCATATGCGCAGTTATAAAAATAAAAGGCTAAAAACAGAAAGGTTCTTTATACTTAGCGAATGGCTTGATAAGAGTTAGTTTCTGGTCCTGGGGATAGGTGGAACGTGGAACACAACCCAACTGAGAAATGTCCAAGATCCATCATTTTCATCCCCATTTAATAGAAGGTGGAGTTGAGAGGAGTCTCCCTCTCATTCTTGTCCCAGTCTTCTGGGAAGCCATTCATTACTCCACTTCTCTCACTCAGCTGGCAGATGTGAAATATCCATCAAGTATGGCTCCCTGTCCGCACCAATATGTTTTCATAATGCATGTTTCATCATGCCAATCGTTTTAATACCAAATACAACCCAGAATGGGAGACTCTTATGTGGGAATGCCAGCTGCCGCGGGTGGGGTGTTTAGACTACTTTGAAGCCAATGGTATACCAAAAGTGATTATTTCAGCTATTAATACATTTGTTGTGTGAGGAATGAGTTGAAGCTCATGACATATTTTATTCATTCTCTGATATTCAAGCTCCTAGGATCTAGGATTCAAAGCTGGCTTTGCTCATCTCTAGTCAGGTTCTAGTTCCATTTTCTCCCAAGAGGGATATGTATTTCCCACACAGGTTCAGACTGAGCAGCAACGTACTGACAATATTGAGATGCACGGGAGGCAGGCCTATACTTATCACATAACGTGTTGGGAAGATATGACATTTGGGGATAGAAACAAATGTCAGCAGACATCACTCCACACACTGTAAGCTCCTGCAGAATGTTTCATGTGTTTTAGTCGGTTCTACAAGTTATGATGAATAATAATCAAAAAAACATATAAAATCCCTTACAATCGTATAATTAAACCTTTTATTGGTATGCAGCAAATTATATATTATAAAAGTATCTTATGTTATGTATTGTGTATAATTATCTTTTATAACGATGTAGTAAGCTAAGTACAACAGCTGCTAAGGTGGAGCCCTCCCAAGATATGGCTACTCTTCATACATTAGTTATGGCTATTAGAGATGAGCGAATCGAAGCTGACAAAGTCAAATTTGTTTTGAATTTCAGGAAAAATTTGATTCTGAACAAATACGAATTTCCGCAACTTTTATTACAATGGCGGATAAAATGGCGGCTACACGTGTGAGGACATGGGGCAAGGAACTCTGGGAAGGCGGGATCACCCATAATGCCATGCATGCAGCCAATCAGCAGCCAGCCAGCCCTGTGATGTCACAGGCCCTATAAATACGGCGGCCATCTTAGATTCTGCGGATCACCAGTGTACTTTGTTCAGGGACAGATGTGTATGCCGGCACTAGGGAGAGTCAGTGAAAGAAAAACTAATTGTTTAAAACAAAAGCAAAGAAGCGATTCCCTAGTGCAGGGAAAGGATAGTGAGAGGAATCATTTCACAGGCAGGGAGAGATAGGGAGAATCATAGGAAAAACTTCATTGTGCAGAAACATTACTTGGGGATCCAGATAGTCTCATAATACAGCTCGGTCATTCCAGCAATTAGTTCTTGGGCTGCAAGTGCTATGTTTAAAAGCCTGTAGTGGCTTATATCTGTGGAAAAAGAGAAATATATACTCTGCTTCTCTGTTCACTGCAGCTATATATGGAGGAAGTGTTTAGTGCCCTGTTATAGTACAATACCAGAAAAAAAAACGCAGTTCACATTTGGTGTTATTAGAGCTAAAAGCGTTTATTGCCAGTTCAGTACAACCTGTGAAAAATATACCCTGTTGACATTTGGGTGCTATTTGTGCTAAAAGGGGTTAATGGCCTATTTCTGTCCAAAAAAATAAATATATTCTGGGCTTTTAGGATTTTTTTAATTTGCTTTTAATTAGTTTAGTTCAGCTAAAAGTATGTCAGACAGAGAAGTGCCAGGCCCTGCACAGGGGAGTGGCAGAGGTCTGAATGTTTCTGGCGCAGGCAGAGGTTGCAGCAGAGTAAGGGAGCGTGGCAGCAGTAGTCGCAGCGAGAGGCCTGAACTCCCGGTGTCATCTAGCGGCCGTGTCTTGACCAGCAACCCAGCGGTTATTGAATGGTTAACTCGGTTATCCAATTCATCCCAAGTGACATCGGACACCCCCAGGCAAGAGTCAGTGGGTTCGTCAGACACATCCCGTAGTCGGCATGGCCCGGGAGCAGGCCCTGTGCGCTCACCTGTCCTAACATTTCCTCTGTCCTTTGCTGTTCCCTCAGCCACAGAAGTACTATCTGCTGTGGGCTCAGCTCTACTAATCAGCGAGGACAAGCTACTCGAGGACAGTCAGCAGCTACTGCCCAGCCAAGATTTGGAGGAGACATCCGTCGCTTCCTCCGCTAGGTGTGCAAGTAGTGATGAGGAGAGTGGCGTGGAAGGTGGCATTGCGAGCGGTCAGGCTCCTGACACAGAGTATTGAGGAGGACACCAGTGACTTGCAGACACTACTCAATGATGATAAAGCCGATCTCAATTTGTTGCCGGGTGAAGAAGCAGCTTCATCATCATCGGGAGAAGAGGTTGCCATCTTGCCCACGAGGCAGCGGCTGAGCCAGCAACATGGTAGCATGGTGGGGAGTCAGCAGGGCGGCATCAGTGGGAGGTCGGCAGCCAAACGGGCCCGGGGTAGACCACCCGCTTCGCAGCAGCCTAGCTGCCCGGAAAGGAGTGGTGCACAGGTTAACGCAAGCAGCGGCACTATCAGTCAGTCCAGAGTGTTGGGGGGGAAATCAGCTACTCAGCGGTGTGGCAGTTTTTTGTCAAGACTCCGGAGGAGGTGAACATGGCCACATGTTGAATCTGTTGGCAGAAGGTGAAGCGTGGCCAGGGCACCACTGCCCTGCGTAAACATATTTAACAACACCATAAAGTGGCCTGGGACAATTGTGGCTCTGATGTGGTGGTTCAGCCTGCCGTGGCAACAGCTGCATCACCCAGTAGAATGCACCCCATTGCAAGCCGCAAAGGCTCCACTGGCTCAGCAGAAGGGAGCTGTCTGTCTTTCCCATTGTCTGCTGGTCCTGATGCTCCTGCTTCTCCTTCTTCTACTCCTCGTCAGTCATTCCGCCAGCAATTGATCACCGAAGCCATTGCTAAGAGACAACAGTATGGGACAATACATGTCCTTTACGGCCCACTGGGTGAATGTGGTTTCTGCACAGCCACAACAGCAACTTGGCCAGGTGACGCCGCTTCCAAACTGGATTTGTGGCTGCAACTGGCAGAGTTTGCCCTGGAAAAGCTGTCCTGCCCAGCCAGTAGTGTGCCATCATAGCGGGTGTTTAGTGTGGCAGGAGCCATAGTTATCCCAAGAAGAACTAACCTGTCTCAATAAAATGTTGAGTGACTTACTTTTGTCAAGATGAATTAGGCGTGGATCAGCCAGGATTTTAACCCACCGATGCCTGACACATCAGATTAGATCATCTATCTCCACACTATGTCACCTTGCCACTCATTGGTATTATGCTGCTGCTGCTTGAAGGTCTTGGACTGATCACCTGCCCCACGATCTAATTTGGGTTTTGGAACCAACAAACCCAACTTGCTTTTGAGGGCTGCATTAATCTGCAGGTTACCGTCGTACAGCTCTACAGATGACTTTCCTTCTGCATCTTTCTCAACAATCTGTGCCCTCAGTCTTTCATGCAGACTCTGTCATTGAGCCACTCTGTAGCCTTCATGGCTCTAACATCGACCTGTAAGACACTTGAGCTATTTGGTCAGTTTTGGCCCTGTGACAGCGGTCTTTTATATCTGGAAGAACATATAACTCTGCATGAGCCGACACCAGGCAGCGCAATTATTCAGTGCATTGCAGTGTATGGAGTATTGGGATTATGGTTGGGGTTCAAGGGGATAATATCGAATGGGCAGTGTGGTAAGGTGCAAGGTGTCATATGTGATGGCAGGTACGTGTCACCGAGGTTGCTGGCCTCGGTGAGGTGAGAGCCGGGTTTTTGTCTGCAGCAGCTAGTGCTGTTTGACTTTGTTAAATAGCATGGCTGCAAAGCCGATCCGGGCCGGCTCTTACTGGGAGCAGCTAAAGAGTAGGGTGGGTGGCTGCTCCCCACGGTCCAGTCCGAGTTTTGGGCTGGGTTTATAAACTCAGCCAGCACCACCAGCTGTGAGTGTGATTATCCTGGAGCTGCTAACAGGGCTGGGAGTTCTCTGTCCTGGAGGAAAGCGCTCAGCAAGGAGGTATTTTGTTCCTGGCTACCTGAAGCTGGATTCTCCTGCGGCTGGGCCGACAGCGTGGTGCGAACCTGCACCTACACCTCCCAGGTGACTGAACCTGTGTTGGACTGTTTCTGTTTGGCTACGTTATTTCCGTTGTGTGTGAACTGTCACCAAGAGACTGTTTTTCATTTTGTGTGCAAGTGTGAATAAAACACTGTTTGTTGCACAATCTGGACTCCTTGTTTTGCCTCTAAACGGCACCCGCACCGCTGTCTACCAGAGCGACTCCCCACATTTGGTGTCGGATGCGGGCATGCGCAGTGAGGCTGGCGTGAACGCCGAAGTTTTGTTTTTCTAAAGTGTATGGAATATATTAAGCCAGCAAAGCTGCAAGCAGGAGTTTCTGGCAACATGGAGGCTGCTGTGAAGGCTCTCATAGAGGCTAACGTGCAGCAGCGGGAGACCAACCAACTACTGCTACAACATGTGATGGCGTTACAGGCGGCAGGAGCGTCCCACCACGTCCAAGATGCCCGGAAAGCGGTCCGTGCGGCGATCCCGAAAATGACCCCCGCAGACGACGTTGAGACGTACTTGGCGGTTTTTGAGAAGGTCGCCGTGAGGGAAAAGTTACCCCGTGACCAGTGGGCTGAGGTGGTCGCTCCGTTCCTGGCTTCCGGACCCCAGCAGGTGTTTTTCGACTTGTCGGATGACCAAGCGGCAGATTATGACACTGTGAAAGGAGAGGTCCTAGCCAGACTGGGCGTGAGCGTGCTGGTCCGCGCCCAAAGAGTCCACCAGTGGGACTTTAAAACGACTGAACCCGCTAGGCCGCAGTTCTACGATCTGCTGCACAGGCTGCAAAAGTGGCTGCAGCCCGATCTACTAAGTCCCACTGCCATGCTGGATCGACTGTTGGCGGACATCTTTTGGAGGGCCCTGCCTTATCCCCTCCAGCACTGGATCGGCCAGGTATCGCCCACCAATGCCCTGGAGATGGTCGACCTGGTGGAGCGCTACGAGGCCACCAGAAACCTGCAGGGGACTCTTGCGGGAAGGGGTCAGTCAAACTCCGGAGGCCTCTGCCCCAGTTCCGACGTCCGGCGACAGAGCGGCCTGCCCGGAATATACCCCCTGCGAGTCCGCCTCCCGTGGTATGCTGGAGGTGTCAGGAGCCAGGCCACATCAGGGCCGACTGTCCGCATCGGGATGAGCCGATGGATATGAACTACGGGGTCGTCACTCCCTGTATGCACGGAAGCTGTGCGCAACTGGCACCCGTGAGGTGCAGGACCATAACCACCTGTGTCAGGTAGAGGTGGGAGACTCTCTGGCGGTGGCTCTGCTGGACTCCGGGAGTTTAGTCTCCCTGGTAAGGGCTGCACTTGTACGGCCTGCGGAGTATACTGGCCGTAAAGTCGGGGTCCTGTGCATCCACGGAGACCTGAAAGACTATCCCACTGCACTAGTGACTTTGTCCACAGCGGCTGGTAGGTGGACCCACGAGGTGGCTGTCGCTACTAAACTCCCACACGAACTAATACTTGGGAGGGACTTCCCGGTTTCCGGCGCTGTGGCCGGCAATAAAGGTATCTGAGGGACCCGAGACAGGGGTGACCCTAGTAGAGTGGCCTGATACCGCTGGAAGGCCAGAACCCTGGGAGCCCGAGTCTGAAGGGCCGGCGGTAGGGGTGACCACTGCTCCAGCGGTAGAGGGAGACAACCCCACTGAGTGTAATGGTGGGAGACACGGAGGACTTGCCACGGGACCTGAGTTGGCAGACCTCAATGTCTCCGGGAAAATTTTGGGACCGCACAACACCGGGACCAAACCCTAACCAGGGCCTGGGAGAATGTGCTGGAAATTGATGGGAAACCCCAGAAACCAGGGGCTGAATTAATGTTCCCACGGTTTATTGTTCTGCAGGATATGTTGTATCGGGTGAACCAAATCCGAGGCGAACCTGTTGAACAGTTGGTGGTGCCCACAGCGTATCGTAAGCTTGTCATGGAGCTTGCCCACCAACATGTTCTTGGGGGACACCTGGGGTGGCAGAAAACCCAGGACCGCATACTGCAGCGATTTTATTGGCCCAGTGTGTTCAAGGAGGTAGAGAATTATTGTAAGTCCTGTCCGACCTGTCAGATAACTAGCCCCAGCCACATTTCCGTAGTCCCCTGGTACCTCTGCCAATTATTGAAGTACCGTTTGAGCGAATCGCGATGGATTTAATTGGGCCTGTACCAAAGTCTGCCAGGGGCCACCAACACATTCTGGTAGTTCTCGACTATGCCACTCGGTATCCGGAGGCGGTGCCTCTGCGACATACCTCAGCTAAGCTCATTGCCAAAGAGTTAATGGAGATGTTTTCCCGTGTGGGCCTGCCAAAAGAGGTTCTGACAGACCAAGGGACCCCTTTATGTCCAAAGTAATGAGGGAACTGTGTAAATTGTTGCGTATAAAGCAGTTACGGACGTCCGTTTACCATCCGCAAACAGACGGTCTTGTGGAGAGGTTTAACCAAACTCTAAAAAATATGTTAAAGAGGGTGGTGTCTAGAGATGGGAAGGACTGGGATCTGCTTCTGCCCTATCTCATGTTCGCAGTGCGAGAGGTGCCCCAGGCCTCTACTGGGTTCTCGCCCTTCGAACTGCTTTATGGCAGACACCCTCGGGGCCTGTTGGATATCGCCAAGGAAGCGTGGGAACAACAGCCTGTCCCCCACAAAAGTGTCATTGAGTATGTCGCCCAAATGCAGGACCGGATGGAAAGGGTGTTGCCCTTGGTCCGGGAGCATATGGAGGCAGCGCAACAAGCCCAGAGTAGGGTGTACAATCGTCAGGCTCGGGCACGGGACTTCAATCCGGGAGATCGGGTTTTGGTTCTGGTACCCACCCTTGACAGCAAATTCCTAGCTAGGTGGCAGGGCCCCTATGAGGTGATCGAGAAGGTAGGGGAAGTAAATTACAAAGTACACCAGCCAGGCGGCGCAAGCCGGAGCAGGTGTACCACGTGAATTTACTTAAGCCGTGGAAAGATAGGGACACAGCCGACGACCACAGCCCCCGGCCAGGGCTTCTAGGTGAAAGGGTCCAGCCCCACAGTTCGAGGCCTGTGAAGCAGTAACCACGGTAAAATTGCAGACAGCCTGTCTTCCAAACAAGTTCAGGAAGTCAGGAGTTCATCAGTCGGAACACGGATGTGTTCTCGGACCTCCCTGGCCGCACGTCTCTCATCCAACATGACATCGTCACTGAGCCTCAGGCCAAGATCCGGTTTAAACCATACCGGGTACCCGAGGCTCGGCGACGGGCCATCGCGGAGGAAGTACAGTTAATGTTGAAGCTCGAGGTCATTGAGGAGTCGAAAAGTGAGTGGGCCAGTCCCATAGTCCTAATACCCAAGCCGGATGGGACGTTGCGGTTCTGCAACGACTTTCGCAAGTTAAATGAAGTTTCCAAGTTTGACGCGTATCCCATGCCCCGAGTAGACGAGCTGGTTGAAAGTTTAGGACAAGCCCGTTATTTTTCTGTGCTGGACCTCACTAAAGGGTACTGGCAGGTACCCTTAACGGAGTCGGCTAAGGAAAAACCGCATTTGTTACCCGCAGGGCCTGTATCACTACAAGGTGTTACCCTTTGGCCTGCATGGCGCCCCGCCACTTTCCAAAGGTTAATGGACATAGTGCTGCGACCACATCGTCGGTACGCCTCGGCCTACTTGGATGATGTAGTCATCCACAGCACCGACTGGGAAAGCCATTTACCCAAGGTGCAGGCGGTAGTGGATGCCCTGAGGAAAGCCGGACTGACCGCTAACCCAAAGAAGTGCTCCATAGGCTTAGAGGAGACAAAATATCTGGGATATGTAATTGGGCGGGAGTCATCAAACCTCAGGTAACCAAGGTAGAGGCCATTCGTAACTGGCCCCGACCGGTCACCACCAGGCAGGTAAAGTCGTTCCTGGGGATTGTAGGTTACTACATGAGGTTTGTGCCCCACTTTGCCACAATAGCAGCGCCATTGACAGACCTGTTGAAGGGGCGAAAGTCTGGGAGGGTTAGCTGGAGTGAGAAGGCGGAGGAGGCTTTCTCCGCGTTGAAGTCGGCCCTGTGTGGGTCCCCGGTTTTGGTGACACCCGACTTCAACAAGGAGTTTGTCGTACAGACCGACGCCTCGGAGGTAGGCCTCGGTGCGGTACTGTCGCAGGAGGTCAACGGGAAGAACATCCCGTTGTCTTCCTGAGCCGTAAGCTCAGTCCCGCCGAGTCCAGGTATAGTATAGTGGAGAGGGAGTGCCTGGCTATCAAGTGGGCACTCGAATCTCTCCGCTACTACCTGTTAGGGAGGAGGTTCCGTCTGGTGACCGACCATTCCCCCTCAAATGGATGAGTCAGGCCAAGGAGAGGAATGCTCGGGTCACCAGGTGGTTCCTATCTCTTCAAAATTTCAAGTTTTCCGTGGAACACAGGGCAGGCCGCTTGCAGGGCAACGCAGATGCCCTGTCCCGCGTCCACTGCCTCACGTGTGTTCACCCCTCAGGGTTGAACAAAGGGGGGTATGTGGTAAGGTGCAAGGTGTCATATGTGATGGCAGGTACGTGTCACCGAGGTTGCTGGCCTCGGTGAGGTGAGAGCCGGGTTTTTGTCTGCAGCAGCTAGTGCTGTTTGACTTTGTTAAATAGCATGGCTGCAAAGCCGATCCGGGCCGGCTCTTACTGGGAGCAGCTAAAGAGTAGGGTGGGTGGCTGCTCCCCACGGTCCAGTCCATGTTTTGGGCTGGATATAAAACGCAGCCAGCAGCTGTGTCTGGGGAGTGTGATTATCCTGGAGCTGCTAACAGGGCTGGGAGTTCTCTGTCCAGGAGGAAAGAGCTCAGCAAGGAGGTATTTTGTTCCTGGCTACCTGAAGCTGGATTCTCCTGCGGCTGGGCCGACAGCGTGGTGCGAACCTGCACCTACACCTCCCAGGTGACTGAACCTGTGTTGGACTGTTTCTGTTTGGCTACGTTATTTCCGTTGTGTGTGAACTGTCACCAAGAGACTGTTTTTCATTTTGTGTGCAAGTGTGAATAAAACACTGTTTGTTGCACAATCTGGACTCCTTGTTTTGCCTCTAAACTGCACCCGCACCGCTGTCTACCAGAGCGACTCCCCACAGCAGAAAAGAGCTACATTAGGAATGTCGGAGGCCTGCCTGAAGAAATGTGTTTAAACTGAGGACGTTGGGAATAAATCTAATTGTCCGGGGCAATGCATTCCAGAGAACTAAGTGAAGCACAAGTAACGTCTTGTGGACAGAAGAAGGAAGCTCCGATTTTAGAGGATGTCAGTCTGAGAAATGAGAGAAGAGTGTGGATAGGATGGCAGATGGGGATGAGCGAGGAGATGTAGGGCGGTGAAGGGGAGAGCATGCTGGGTGAGAGTCAGGAGTGACGCAGTTTGATAGGAAGATGAGCCTGACTGCTGAATTCAGGATGGATTAGAGGGGAGAGATTAATGACCAACCAGCAGTGAGTTGCAGTAGTCCAGATAATGGATCAGGGCAAAAACTAGAGTTTTGTCTGTCTCCACACTGAGAAAATGGTGGATTCTAGAGATGTTTTGAGGAGCAGATGGCTGGAGTATCCAAGGGACTGAATATTGGGGGTGAAGGTAGCCAAAGTCAAACATACCCCAATACAGTGGATGTGCTGCCCAGGAATTATGGCTGTGTTGTCCACTGACATAGACATATCACATTTAGGTACAGTAGGTTAGTAGGTCAAGAAAAAATTGAAATTCAGTTTTTGAATTAATAAGTATCAGAACTAGAGAAGACATGATGTTAGAGACAGCAGGCAGACAATCTCTGATATTCAGTAGCAGTGCAGGGGTAATGTCGGGGGATGGAGTATATAACTGGGTATCATTGGTGAAGAGATGGTAATGAAAGCCAAATCATCTGCTGATAGTTTGTCCAGTTGAGGTGGTGTACAGAGAGAACAGAAGAGGACCAACGGCAAGGGGAGAAGAAGTAGAGCCAGCAAATTAAACCCTGAAAGACCCGCCAGAGAGGTAAGAATAAAACCATCTTTAGCAAAGTCAAATAATCTCACTAGTCCTGCAGCTCAAGACTAGAGATGAGTGAAGTTCTGAAAAATTTGATTTGGCTGCTTCACCGAAATTTGATTTGTGATGAATTACTTTGTCATGATGCACATTACTTTGAATGTAGCGGGCGCAATGATGGGGAATGGCCTCGTTCATTGCTGATCGCGGCATCTGAGATTAAAATTAAAGGGGTTGTCTAGGTTCAAAGCGGAACATGGACATACTGTACCTATATTTTCACCCATGCAGCCCATCTAATGTAAGCATAGGAGCAATTCCTGCAGGATCGCGCAGGGCAAGGGCTTTCGTCCAGCAGTGAGCCCGGTGATGTCACCAGCTCTGATGGGCTGGCTTTAGCGCTGCTCAAGCCGTTTTACAGGCTAGGGCAGCACTAAAGCCCACCCATCAGTGCCGGTGACATCACTGGGCTCACTGCTGGGCGGAAGCCTCCACCTGGAAGACCTAAAGAAAGCCTGGTACGTCACCGGATCAGCGCAGGGCAAAGAAGAGCATGCTCCGATGCTCTTGTCGGGGGGCCACCTGGGTGGAAATATAGGGGTGTACGGGTTCAGCTCTGAACCTGGACAACCCCTTTAAGGACTTTCAGGGGCTAATACAATAAAAAGAAAATTACATGCTCCGCTAATCCATTTGATCGCGGAGAGGCCATCTCAATCATCTTGATTGAAGACACAGCGCAAAATCTCATGCGGTGACGTGATGAGATTTTGCATGGTTTCTACAATCAAGATGGCCACGACGGCCTCTTGGAGTGCAAATGGATGAGCTGAGTATGTTTTGGTTTTTTTTTGTGCCAATTCAGGAAAAATAGATTCATTACCATGAAGCACAAGAAGATTCAGCTTCGTGTCAAATCTGAAGTTCAGATCGAAGTCCACTTCGGATACTTCGATTCGCTCAACACTATGGAGGAGTATTGAATACTGATATTACTGTATTTTCACACAACCCTTGATAAAACTCCAGATGCGTTTCAGCGCTACTTTGCTCCTTTCTCAGTGGCAATCAGTGACCTATAGAGTGTGCCCACCCCGTCTCTATATGGACCATTGTTATACTGACCTTAATACAATTTAAGTATAATAATAATAATAACATAAAATAAAAATAGAATAAGAAGACACCAAAGAAATGTATATACCGATATATATTTATCCTCTATTAGACAGCCACTAGTCAGAGATCAAGTAGGAATGGTTCGGAATATAATTCTAAAGAAACATATGCATTACAAAAATAAGATTAAAGTGATGGATAATGTTGATAACAATGACAGTAAATATGCGAGGGCGTATAGCCGGGGGCGTCAGTACTCTAGTCAATGAGCCTTTAAATAATCGATACATTTCAGGTAATAAATTCTTATTATTACAGTAGTTAGCAATCCCCACATTATGGCTTGCAGAGCCAGGTAAACGTCTTCTCTATTACCTTATATATTGCACTGACGAGCTCTCGTCTTACCACTGTCAGCCGATCACTTCTGCTTTACAACGTTTAGTGTACGCCGTCATGTATGATGGATATTAAATAATGTTCATGTAAGAGACCAAGCGCACGTGAGATTCCTGAGGGAGGGTGGAAGAATAAGGAATCTAGTCTTCCACTGATGGTGTGTGACCTCACATCTACCTCTCAAGGAGAACCTCACCAGCACACCTACCTCTCATCAAGAACCTTACCAGTGCACCTACCACTTACAGGAAACATTACTAAAACATCTTCCTGTCAAGGAGAACCGTAATGACACATTCAAGACAAACCTTACCAACACGCGTCTGCCTCCCACAACAAATCTAACCAACACACATATCTCTCATGGAGAACCTTACCAACAATAATATATCTGAAAGAGAACCTCACAAACACACCTACCTCAAGAAAAACCTTACCAACACACCTACCTTTCAAGGAGAACCTTACCAACAATAATATATCTGAAAGGGAACCTTACAAACACACCTACCTCAAGAAAACCCTACCAACACACCTAGCTTTCAAGGAGAATCTTACCAACACACCTACCTCTCATGGAGAATTTTACCAGCACACCTACCACTTGCAGAGAACTTTACTAACTTATCAACACACCTACAGTACCTCCCAAGGAGAACTTTACTAACACACCTATTTCTCATGGAGAACCTTACTAACACCTACACTTACTTGTCAAGGAATACTTTACCAACACACCCTCCTCCCACAGAGGTCCCTACCAGCACACATATTTCTCAGGACATACCTTACCAACACATCTACTTGTCAAGGAAAACCTTATCTATCAGCACACCTAATTCCCGCAGAAGGACAGATAATAAGTATGTGATTTGCTCTATGGGTAGGTAGAAGATTGGATAATATCTGCACATATTTCTGGGTAGAGACTGTCACAAGTTACCAGCTTGTATTAAAGCAGATATCCTGCTAGATGGTGGATAACATAAGTACACAAATCTATCCCGTACCCAATATTTTCCGATGTACTCAGGAAAGTAAAAAGGTCAACATTCTATGAAGTAAACACGAGTTAATACATTTACAGCATGAACTGGTTCACCGTGGTCAAAGTGCATGTCACTGTGTATGGCGAGAACCTAGGACAGCTCTCACGGGGCACGTTAATATTATCAGGACTTTATTTGGGCAACTTTACAAGGTTGTGTGCCAAGGCTCTGGCAAGTGCCAACAGACGTAGGACACTTCCATCAAATTTTAGCAATCTCATAGTAACAGCCTATATTTATTATATAGTATTTTATGTAATTTTTTTCTATAAAATTTGGATAGATGGTTCCTGCACAGAAATCTGCGGATCTGAAAACGTCAGCATGTCCATTTATGTTGGCTTTCACCGGTTGCAATGTACAGGATGAATTCTGCAGCAAATCTACGGTGTTACTGCAGCGGGTGATAGTGAAGTGCAGGACACAGCAGTGGATGAAGAAGTACAGCGCTTGTTTGTGGCACTGATGAGACTAACCCTCGAAGGAGGACTGCGGTGGTTGACAACAGGCTTTATATTTTGTGTAAAGTCTCTAATAGTGAGGTGTATGGATGCATCCCTGAGATCTGCACTACTAGAGATCAGAAGGGCTTCATTATGGGGTGTTGTGAAGTGAAGAGCACGGGTTGTAGACGCAGGGACACCGCTGTGACTCCTGAGAATCCAACCTCTGTGTCCATACTTATACATAAAAAGCTTCTTGGCCTAAGTTCAGTGGGACTCGTTCTCAGGGATGATGTCATCTGGGACCTGGTCAAGTGACTCTCATTCCTAAACCAATTCTTTGCTCTCCTCGTTCTTATTCTGCTTGGATATGTCGCATTTTTATCCTGCATTTGCAGTCAGTATTTTTCTCAGAGCTTATGAAGGCAGCCATTACTCCCTGCGATACCAGTCACAGTAATTATGTAATTAGCAAAACGAGGGAGGTGATGATGAAAAGCCACCAATATTATCTTCTTCATGCACTCTCTATACCAGTGGTGGTGGTGAACCTTTTAGAGGTCGAGTGCCCGAACTGCAACCTAAAATCCTCTAATTTATCACAAAGTGCCAACGCAACAATTTACCCTGAATACTACAGTCCAGTATACTGTATCTTCCATGTACTTTATCATTTAGCCTGCCTACATACAGTGCGCTGCCCGTGCCGTACATAGTGCGCTCTGCGCTGCCTGTGCCATACATAGTGCGCCCTGTGCTGCCTGTGCCATACATAGTGCACCCTGTGCTGCCTGTGCCATACATAGTGCACCCTGTGCTGCCTGTGCCGTACATAGTGCGCCCTGTGCTGATGAATGGCAGGGAAGGTCTAAGGCATATTGGTGCACCATAGACTTTTTCCAGGGTGCGGGTGCCATAGGTTCGCCATCACTGCTCTACACATATATTTATCTATTTCTCATGAGTTCATTCATAGTTACCAACTCTCCTCAAAAAAGGGGAGACCTTCCAGTCCCCCAGAGCAGCTGGTAAATCTCCAGACGGCTGCCTTCACCACAAGCTCAGGAAAAGCGGATGATAGAAGTGGTAGTGTTTCTGGCTGTAACAGTCACTCACAGTGGCAGTCCTCACACTGAAGGCAGCAACAGAAGAACGCACCCTTTCTTCTCGCTGGGAACACTCTAATGTTATGACACCTGCCTAATAGTACTTGGGACGCCCTTGATGTTGTAGGTTTAATGCGGGTGCAAGACAGGAGATGTTGGGTGCAATCGCTGACGTACGGTGAAGGATTCATTCACCAGGCCAGATGTAGAAAACAAACGACTCTCTTTAGTAAAGTGCACAATGGGAGTTGTAGTACATCCAAGGGTATCAGAACACAATCCCAATAATTGAAAGTGCAAATCTTCCCAGTTAGCAATGTTTGGATTTGACCAAGAATGGGGATTGTAGTACTCTTTCCTTGCTCTGCAGAATCTAAGGCTGGTAATATTACTGTTGCAATGGCAGCTGTCATTACTAGCTGAGGAATATGGTGGGAGAGACCATGTACAGGGGTGAAGGTTGTATTAGCAATGTCCCTGCAGTAATGGCTATCAGCCTTGATCAGCAAATACCTTACTGACTGACTCCAGTGCTCGGCCATAAAGATTCTGGACCTTCTGGCTTCTCTCATTCTCCCATTTCTAAAGTGATGTAAACCTGGTAAGGTCTTTCACTTGAGTAGATAATCCTCAGAGAACTCTGGTCCAGTCCAGTGACCAGTGGAGCAAATGTAGCAGGTTCTTCCTCTAATAGTGTTGAGCGCGAATATTCGAATAGCGGATTTTTTTAGCGAATATCGGCACTTCGCTA
Source organism: Bufotes viridis (assembly GCA_033119425.1). Taxonomy (NCBI): domain Eukaryota; kingdom Metazoa; phylum Chordata; class Amphibia; order Anura; family Bufonidae; genus Bufotes; species Bufotes viridis. Next base: position 6,728,137 of record CM065593.1, on the reverse strand, counting down.
ATTCGCGAATATTTCGAATATAGCGCTATAAATTCGCTATTTCGAATATTCGTTTTTTTTTTTTTGTTTTTTTTTTAGTTATATTTTTTTCTTTCCCACTTCCCAAAAGTAGTTCTTACCTGTCCTGAGGATTCCTGGCTTCCTGGCTGCTCTAGTCAGTGCCCGTTGCCGCTTCTGCCGACTTCCGTGCTCATGGAGCGTCCCCATCACCATGGGAACGTCTCCATATACTAAAATGTACTGTCGGATTTGAGGAATTACGTTGAAATCGCAATGCGATTAATTCAAGTTATATTAATCGCATTGCGATTACAACTTAGCACTGCTATCTTACATAGGCTAGAATTAACGAATATGGAATATAGCACTAGCAGTGCTAAGTTGAAATCGCAATGCAATTACTTCAAGTTAAATTAATCGCATTGCGATTTCAACTTAGCACTGCTGCTATATTCCATATTCGTTATCTTCGTTAATTCTAGCAAGCTGACCCATTATAATTAAACCAGGTCTAAGTTGAAATCGCAATGCGAATAATATAACTTGAATTAATCGCATTGCGATTTCTACTTAGACCTGGTTTACTATGGTTGGCTTGGTAGTATTAGCGAATATGACGAATGTATTCGTCATATTCCTCAAAACGAAGATAACGAAGTATTCAATCTTCATCTTCGTTTTTGCTCCATATTCGTCAACTTCGATAATTCTAGCAATCAAATAGGAAAGTTGACTATAGAGACAGCTGTGTTTAATTCGCTATGCGATTATATTAGTCATAGTAGTGAATAAGTGGTGCGACCATAAGCAGCGCCATGTCCATTAGGCCTCATGCACACGGCCGTTGGTGTTTTGTGGTCCGCAAACCGCGGATCCGCAAAAACACGGAAGCTGCTCAGCGTTCTGTTCCGCAATTTGCGGAACGCGGCCCATTATAGAGAATGGATGCCTATTCTTGTCCGCATAACGGACAAGAATAGGACATGCTCTATTTTTTTCACGGAGTGCTGTCCGCATCTTTGCGGCCCCATTGAAATAAATGGGTCCGCGGCCGAGCCGCGAAATATGCGGCTTGGACACGGACCCAAACAACGGCCGTGTGAATGAGACCTTACTCTGTTTCCATATAACGGCGGCTGCTGTATGTATTAATAATGAATTATTACTTTGGCCCCGACTAAATTGTCCGTACTGTAACCCCATTGGTTACAATAAAACAAAACACAACAAATTTTATAGAACAATAAAGTTTTATAAAACAATCTTTAAATAAAGAAAAATATTAATAACATAAATAACAGAAGCCCAAAAAAACAAATGAAAAAAATTATGGTAAATGTTTCATTTTTTCTGCTCTTGGAGCAGTTCATCCATTGCCTTTTGGTTGGCCTCCTCCATTACGGTCAGCTTGTGTGAGAATTGGAGCTTCATCTCACTTATTTTTTCATCTGCAGCGCCCTTAACTTTTTCATTCGATCGCACTGCTCCTGCTGCACTTTTTCATTTTTTTATCATGTTGTTGTGCGCTGTAAAAGTAAAGGAAATAAAAATTTTAAATGTACTATGACAATTATTGTTTTGTGTATAAAGCAGATGAATTCCTGTCTGACCCAAGAAGAAGTACATCAGCGACTTAAAAATATTAAAATAGACAAATCGCCAGGACCGGATGGCATACAGCCCCGTATCCTAAGGGAATTAAGTAATGTCATAGCCAGACCTTTAGTTCTGATATTTGCGGACTCTATACTGACAGGGAATGTTCCACAGGATTGGCGCATAGCAAATGTGGTGCCAATATTCAAAAAGGGTCCAAAAACAGAGCCTGGAAATTATAGGCCGGTAAGTCTAACATCTGTTGTGGGTAAACTGTTTGAAGGGTTTCTAAGAGATGCTATCTTAGAGGATCTCAATGGAAATAAGCAAATAACGCCATATCAGCATGGCTTCATGAGGGATCGGTCATGCCAAACGAATTTAATCAGCTTCTATGAGGAGGTAAGTTCTAGATTTGACAGCGGCGAATCAATGGATGTCGTATATCTGGACTTCTCCAAAGCATTTGACACTGTACCACATAAAAGGTTAGTATATAAAATGAGGATGCTCGGACTGGGAGAAAATGTCTGTATGTGGGTAAGTAACTGGCTGAGTGACAGAAAACAGAGGGTGGTTAGTAATGGTACACACTCAGATTGGGTCACTGTCACTAGTGGTGTACATCAGGGGTCAGTACAGGAGGTTGTCACTGTCACTAGTGGGGTACCTCAGGGGTCAGTACTGGAGGGGTCACTGTCACTAGTGGGGTACCTCAGGGGTCAGTATTGGAGGGGTCACTGTCACTAGTGGGGTACCTCAGGGGTCAGTACTGGAGGGGTCACTGTCACTAGTGGGGTACCTCAGGGGTCAGTACTGGAGGGGTCACTGTCACTAGTGGGGTACCTCAGGGGTCAGTATTGGAGGGGTCACTGTCACTAGTGGGGTACCTCAGGGGTCAGTATTGGAGGGGTCACTGTCACTAGTGGGGTACCACAGGGGTCAGTACTGGAGGGGTCACGGTCACTAGTGAGGTACCTCAGGGGTCAGTACTGGAGGGGTCACTGTCACTAGTGGGGTACCTCAGGGGTCAGTATTGGGCCCTATTCTCTTCAATATATTTATTAATGATCTTGTAGAAGGCCTGCACAGTAAAATATCTATTTTTGCAGATGACACTAAACTGTGTAAAGTAATTAACACTGAAGAGGACAGTTTTCTGCTACAGAGGGATCTGGATAGATTGGGGGCTTGGGCAGAGAAGTGGCAGATGAGGTTTAACACTGACAAATGTAAGGTTATGCACATGGGAAGGAATAATGCAAGTCACCCGTACATACTAAATGGTAAAACACTGGGTAACACTGACATGGAAAAGAATGTAGGAATTTTATTAAACAGCAAAATAAGCTTCAAAAACCAGTGTCAGGCAGCTGCTGCCAAGGCCAGTAAGATAATGGGTTGCATCAAAAGGGGCATAGACGCCCGTGATGAGAACATAGTCCTACCACTTTACACATCACTGGTCAGACCACACGTGGAGGACTGTGTACAGTTCTGGGCTCCTGTAAACAAGGCAGACATAGCAGAGCTGGAGAGGGTTCAGAGGAGGGCAACTAAAGTAATAACTGGAATGAGGGATCTACAGTACCCTGAAAGATTATCAAAATTAGAGTTATTCACTTTAGAAAAAAGACGACTGAGGGGAGATCTAATAACTATGTATAAATATATCAGGGGTCAGTACAGAGATCACTCCCATCATCTATCTATCCCCAGGACTGTGACTGTGACGAGGGGACATCCTCTGCGTCTGGAGGAAAGAAGGTTTGTACACAAACATAGAAAAGGGTTCTTCACGGTAAGAGCAGTAAGACTATGGAACTCTCTGCCTGAGGAGGTGGTGATGGGGAGTACAATAAAGGAATTCAGGAGGGGCCTGGATGTATTTCTGGAGTGTAATAATATTACAGGCTACAGCTACTAGAGAGGGGTCGTTGATCCAGGGAGTTATTCTGATGCCTGATTGGAGTCGGGAAGGAATTTTTTTTCCCCTTAAGTGGGGAAAATTGGCTTCTGCCTCACAGGGGTTTTTTGCCTTCCTCTGGATCAACTTGTAGGAAACAGGCCGAACTGGATGGACAGATGTCTTTTTTCGGCCTTATATACTATGTTACTATGTTAATCCATTATATATTGGTTTAGTTAGGATTAATAATAGTTTCTTTAGACTTTTGGGTTATGGACCTAGTAGTTAAGTTAATGCCTTTTATGTAGATTAATTACTTTATAGTGTTCATGTTTTAAATTACAGCTGTGTGTTGTACGTTCTTTATTGACTGTTTCATAGTTTTTACAACATTTTTTAGATATTAATATTATATTTATAATATTAATATGGTTTTGTGCACTTTATTTTTTAGTCTAAGAAAAATTTTATATATTGGATGCTCGTTACATCTTAATTAAATAGTATGCCTCATTGAGATACTTTACGGAAATCAGTACACCAGTAACATCAGCTAGCTGTAAAAAAAACTTTTTACATGGATAATCATTTAATTAAGGTCCGGGTTTTTGAACTGAGTGCCCAGAAAGATATAGTGGCACAGGTCACTCCCGTACTCCATCAAGCCTTTTTAATAAAGTTTGGATTAAAAATGCTGTTCTTTTCAAGTGTGGAAAGGAGATGTGAAAACTGAACCTGCAGAGAAATGAGGATGGTCTCTGACAGACCCTAAAGAGTGGTTATATACTAATATTTTTGTTACACTGCTTGGAGTGAACACAAAGTGTTGGACTTTAGGTTATGTAATATTTAAAGTCTGAATAACAATTAGAGGTTGAACTTGAACTTGTTTATAATTGCTTTCTTGAATAAAATCTGCCTGTGGTAAAGACTAAACTGACACCTTTGTGTCGTGTTTGGACATTTTTTAAATTAAAACACCAACAGAATATATTTACCCTCCTGGCGGGGGGTGTTCACCACCTCATCTTCTTCCTCCTCATCATCCTCCTGGACCTCATCTGCCTCAGGTGGGCTATGGGCTTGATGCCCTGATGGTCCTGCCTGTTCCTCTTCCTGCTGCTCATCCTCCTCATCCTCCCCCAGCTCCTCTTCCAACACGACCTTCTTATTAGAGCGCTTAGCTCTTAATTTAGGAAGAGGCACCCCTGAAATGAACACATTTTCCAAAAAAAACAAGATAAACAAGGAAAGCAAAAAAAAATAAGGTAACAGTACACAAATTATTCTATGGTGGGATCTTGATGGGATAATCATTACCCCTATGTTTGATTTAACATGATATGGTCTTAGATGTAACTATGAATGAAGTCTTTCAGATGGTTTACAGTTGAGTACGTTAATAGTTAGGAATAGGTAACAGGGGGGATTGGTTCGCAAGGTACTGTTGCAGGGTTATTGAAATTAGGTGGACCAGGTCAACTGTTTTGACATTTGATAAGGGTTTACATCATATATCTGTATCTCGCTGTGAGTGTATGTATATATTTTAAAGGAATAATCAGCTACGTGTCCCATCATGTACTAAATCTGTGCTGGAGAACTTTTAGGCAGAAGAGAAAACCAACTAAATTATTCATTGCAAATTTCCAACGTTACCATTGTACCTGAATACCAGTATAGTCTGTCTTCAACACAATTATCATTTTGCTGTAACAGCCTGCCTACATTCAATATGCTGACTGTGCTGTTAGTAGTGTGCCTGCGACACTGTATGGTAGGAAATGTCTAAAGCCGATTAGTACGCCTTAGACCTTTTCAAGGGTAATCGGCCCACAGAGAGGGCCCTGAGTGCCACCTCTGGCACCCGTTCCATCGGTTCAACACCACTGAACTAAGTAATCAGTTGTAAAGGAATAGAAATACTTATTTGCATAAGTGAACACATAAATAACAATAGGTGGGTGATATAAAAATAATGTAAGCATCGTACCTGGACAATTTTTGTCTCTGACCTCTTTGACGAGATCCATCCTATGCCGTTTTAGGTCAGACCATTTTTTAGATAGGCATTCTTGGAATGCCTCTTGCCATTCTTCTGCCACAGAGTGTGGGCTAATCTACGTACAACATTTTGTTTTTCTGTACGAGAATTTAGTTGATCATAATTTTTTTCCAACATAGTCTGCAAGATAACAATTAAAGGATATAATCCCAAAGTTGTAAAATACAATTATTAGTAATTATAGTCATCTCAACCATAAAAAATTAAAATTTATATGAAAATGGTAAAATAATAGATTTATATAGTCTCCTATGGAACTATATGAAAGTAAAGTAAAAATAAAAACATTTTTATTCAAAGCAAATATAAGAATTAAACTCCACAGTGGATGCCACTTAAACAGTGACTTTGACAACTGCCTCCCCTTTAACAGTGACTAGAACAGTGGCTGCCCCTTTAAGAGTAAGTTGAACAGTGCCCTCCCCTTTAACAGTGACTTTGACAATGACCTCCCCTTTAACAGTAACTAGAACAGTGCCCTCCCCTTTAACAGTGACTAGAACAGTGGCCGCCCCTTTAACAGTGACTTTGACAACTGCCTCCCCTTTAACAGTGACTAGAACAGTGGCTGCCCCTTTAAGAGTAAGTTGAACAGTGCCCTCCCCTTTAACAGTGACTTTGACAATGACCTCCCCTTTAACAGTGACTAGAACAGTGCCCTCCCCTTTAACAGTGACTAGAACAGTGGCCGCCCCTTTAACAGTGACTTGAACAGTGGCCGCCCCTTTAACAGTGACTTTGACAACTGCCTCCCCTTTAACAGTGACTAGAACAGTGGCTGCCCCTTTAAGAGTAAGTTGAACAGTGCCCTCCCCTTTAACAGTGACTTTGACAACGACCTCCCCTAAGACAGTGACTAGAACAGTGGCCGCCCCTTTAACAGTGACTTTGACAATGAACTCCCCTTTAACAGTGACTAGAACAGTGCCCTCTCCTTTAAGAGTGACTTGAACAGTGGCCTCCCCTTTAACAGTGACTTTGACAATGAACTCCCCTTTAACAGTGACTAGAACAGTGCCCTCTCCTTTAAGAGTGACTTGAACAGTGGCCTCCCCTTTAACAGTGACTTTGACAACTGCCTCCCCTTTAACAGTGACTTGAACAGTGGCTGCCCCTTTAAGAGTGACTTGAACAGTGCCCTCCCCTTTAACAGTGACTTTGACAATGACCTCCCCTTTAACAGTGACTAGAACAGTGGCCGCCCCTTTAACAGTGACTTGAACAGTGGCCGCCCCTTTAACAGTGACTTGAACAGTGGCCGCCCCTTTAACAGTGACTTTGACAACTGCCTCCCCTTTAACAGTGACTAGAACAGTGGCTGCCCCTTTAAGAGTAAGTTGAACAGTGCCCTCCCCTTTAACAGTGACTTTGACAATGACCTCCCCTTTAACAGTGACTAGAACAGTGGCCGCCCCTTTAACAGTGACTTTGACAACGACCTCCCCTAAGACAGTGACTAGAACAGTGGCCGCCCCTTTAACAGTGACTTGAACAGTGGCCGCCCCTTTAACAGTGACTTTGACAACTGCCTCCCCTTTGGCAGTGACTAGAACAGTGGCTGCCCCTTTAAGAGTAAGTTGAACAGTGCCCTCCCCTTTAACAGTGACTAGAACAGTGCCCTACCCTTTAACAGTGACTAGAACAGTGGCCGCCCCTTTAACAGTGACTTGAACAGTGGCCGCCCCTTTAACAGTGACTTTGACAACTGCCTCCCCTTTGGCAGTGACTAGAACAGTGGCTGCCCCTTTAAGAGTAAGTTGAACAGTGCCCTCCCCTTTAACAGTGACTAGAACAGTGGCCGCCCCTTTAACAGTGACTTGAACAGTGGCCGCCCCTTTAACAGTGACTTTGACAACTGCCTCCCCTTTAACAGTGACTTGAACAGTGGCTGCCCCTTTAAGAGTGACTTGAACAGTGCCCTCCCCTTTAACAGTGACTTTGACAATGACCTCCCCTTTAACAGTGACTAGAACAGTGGCCGCCCCTTTAACAGTGACTTTGACAACGACCTCCCCTAAGACAGTGACTTTGACAACGACCTCCCCTAAGACAGTGACTTGAACAGTGGCCGCCCCTTTAACAGTGACTTGAACAGTGGCCGCCCCTTTAACAGTGACTTTGACAACTGCCTCCCCTTTAACAGTGACTAGAACAGTGGCTGCCCCTTTAAGAGTAAGTTGAACAGTGCCCTCCCCTTTAACAGTGACTTTGACAATGACCTCCCCTTTAACAGTGACTAGACCAGTGCCCTCCCCTTTAACAGTGACTAGAACAGTGGCCGCCCCTTTAACAGTGACTTGAACAGTGGCCGCCCCTTTAACAGTGACTTTGACAACTGCCTCCCCTTTAACAGTGACTTGAACAGTGGCTGCCCCTTTAAGAGTGACTTGAACAGTGCCCTCCCCTTTAACAGTGACTTTGACAATGACCTCCCCTTTAACAGTGACTAGAACAGTGGCCGCCCCTTTAACAGTGACTTTGACAACGACCTCCCCTAAGACAGTGACTAGAACAGTGGCCGCCCCTTTAACAGTGACTTTGACAATGAACTCCCCTTTAACAGTGACTAGAACAGTGCCCTCTCCTTTAAGAGTGACTTGAACAGTGGCCTCCCCTTTAACAGTGACTTTGACAACTGCCTCCCCTTTAACAGTGACTTGAACAGTGGCTGCCCCTTTAAGAGTGACATACTTGTTAGGTAGAATTACTTACAGTGATCAAATATTCCAGCTCTTCTGGATCGAAATTGCTTTTTGCCATTTTCTTCTAATCGCGATTCGTCTGTAGAATCTGTCTCTGACTCTCTCCACTCTCCTTGCGATCCAAAGACAGGCACGCACGTACAGACGCACGCTCACGTTTATTTAAATTACGTATTATCGAGATAACGAACCAAACATAGTAGACTGCATAGGCAGGCAAATTTCATATTGGTTCCTTGCTCTAAGTTGTATTCGCATACGAATGAAACCTAATTCGATTGAGCCAACCAATGGGGTAACTCAGACTAATAGCTCTAAGTTGTATTCGCGTACGAATGAAACGTAATTCTATTGAGCCAACCATTAACCCAATAGTAAATCAGACTAATAGCTAATGTTCCATTCAAACGCGATTACAACTTATAGTGGGGGACTAATTGGAAAGTTGACTAATGTGACTGAACAATTGACTAACCAGGTCTAAGTTGAAATCGCAATGCGATTTATTTAAGTTATATTAATCGCATTGCGATTTCAACGTAATTTTCTCAAATCCGACAGTACATTCTAGTATGGAGACGTTCTAATCTTGGCTTGGTAGAATTAGCGAATATGACGAATGTATTCGTCATATTCTTCAAAACGAAGATAATGAAGTATTCTCCATCTTCGTTTTAGCAACCTATTCGTCAACTTCGCTAATTCTAGCAATCAAATAGAGAAGGTTGACTATAGAGACAGCTGTGTTTAATTCGCTATGCGATTATATATCTATATATTTTTTTTTAATAAATAGAATAATTAATTATAATAATTATCAAGTAATATAATCTATTAAGAAAAGCAAAGTAATATAATCGCATAGCGAATTAAACACAGCTGTCTCTATAGTCAACCTTCCTATTTGATTGCTAGAATTAGCGAAGTTGACGAATAGGTTGCTAAAACGAAGATGGAGAATACTTCGTTATCTTCGTTTTGAGGAATATGACGAATACATTCGTCATCTTCGCTAATTCTAGATATTAAACCAATAGAAAAGTAGTCTTAAGTTAAAATCGCAATGCGCGATTATTTAAATCGCATATTAATCGCGATAACGAGAATAATGACGAATATTCGATTTCGACGAATATGAAACGAATATTCTTTCGAATATTCGCGAATTTCGTCGAAATCGAATATGGCACCTGCCGCTCATCACTATCCTCTAACTCTAGACTCTCTACTGAATAACTGAGCTAGTTGGTTAACTCCGTCACTTCCATACATAACCATACTGGGAGTATAAATGGCATAAAATGACGTAACATTAAGTAACAAAAATTTTTTTGCAGGTACTCTGGTCTGGGGTATTACACGCTCTCCTAGGAAGTGGCAGTTCATATATAAGAACTGTACATGGAGTCGGGGGGCTTCATCATTAGAAGGGGCTACAGCGCCTACAGTAAATGGCTAAAATCGATGAAGCACCACATGAAGAGAGTGACACCAGGGACGTGCACACATAGGGCTCAAAGGGGGCTTGAGCCCCTGCCCTTTTCTGCCTCTGCCCCTTTAATGCCCTTCTTTTTTTTTTTTTTTCGGGGTCGGCGGCGCTAGGCGGAACAAGTGGCTGCCTTTTTTTCCACTTTCACAAATGCTGGGCAGCGGTCACCCGCCTAGCTTGCGTGTGTGGGGCAGGGCCCGTGCGGCGCATGCACGCAGCACTATTCAGCGCTGCAGTCAAGTGCCTAAGTAGTAGTCACGTGGGGGTGGCGTGCGGGAGTCTGGAGCTGAGCTGACTTCAAGTTCAGAGCCTGTGACTGCGTGCAACTACTAGTGGTGCTCATCACCGGTGAGTGAGCTTGTGTGGTGCTCGAGTGTGTGCCATTGCTCTCAGTCTGTCACTGTGCCATCATGGAGGGGGTCGCCCGGTCGGAGGAGAAATGTACCATGGGGGGGGGGGGAGGGGGACGATTCAAGATGTGCTGCAGTGCTGCCAGTGCCAGGCCGAGAAATGTGTGGGGGAAACTACTGTGTGTGGGGACAAATTACTATGTGGGGGCAGTGTGGGGTAAATTACTTTGTGGGGGCAATCACTGTGCGGGGGCAGTGTGGGGTAAATTACTGTGTGGGGGCAATCACTGTGTGGGGGCAGTGTGGGGTAAATTACTGTGTGGGGGCAATCACTGTGTGGGGGCAGTGTGGGGTAAATTACTGTGTGGGGGCAATCACTGTGTGGGGGCAGTGTGGGGTAAATTACTGTGTGGGGGCAATCACTGTGCGGGGGCAGTGTGGGGTAAATTACTGTGTGGGGGCAATCACTGTGTGGGGGCAGTGTGGGGTAAATTACTGTGTGTGGGCAATCACTGTGTGGGGGCAAATTACTATGGGGGAATTACTATGGGGGGCAGAGTGGGGGAAATTACTATATTGGGGCGTTTCTATTGGGGAGGCACTGTAGGGGCAATGCTATTATTTTTGGGGATACTATACAGGGATTATTGCCTGGAGCACAATATAGGGTGTTATTATTACTGGGGACACTCTAGGGGACATAATAGTTGCTGTGGACACTATAGGGACATTTGGGGTAATTTATCAAACCGGTGTAAAGTAGAACTGGCTTAGTTGCCCATAGCAGCCAATCAGGTTCCACCTTTTATTTTTGACAGCTCTTTTGGAAATCCACTTCTCTTTTACACCCCTTTGATAAATGACCCCAATTATGTCTATTGTGGTCACTATCTTTCAGCAGTATAGTACCTGGGACATTGGTGAGTTCCACGGGCGCAGTATTGGGAGTGGCAGCAGGATGGGGAGGGGGATAGAAACATTGAGAAATCTAACGTGTCTGTATTATAAACTCTGTAGAGACGAGATGCGGCTGAAAGAATTTGCCATGGCGGTCTGGTTCAAATGCAGGAGAAGAGGAAAAAGAAGGTCTACATCACAGGAGATGTCACTGGATGTAAGAGGTATGTGGTCCATCCCGCCAGCAGCAGCGCAATTTATTCACAGATACAATTGATTCAACAGTCTGCCCGCTCACCAGTGCAGGTTTAGGGTGACAGGGTCCTTTAAGGCTAGCGCAGGGGCTGGACGTGCGTGACGCACGTCTGTTACGTCACGTGACAAGTGCCCTTTTTTTATTTAAGCCCCTGACCTTCAAAATGTCTGTGCACGTCCCTGGGTGACGCTATGTAAAAAAAGAGGGCACGGCCTGTAAAAGGAGGCCTGGTACCGACAAATAGTGTGTTGGCAAGTGTGAGTAAATTTCATAATGTTACTGAGCTTGTTCTGGAACAATCTGATTCCTCCGGGCACAAGGAAGAGGCCGTCCTGAGACAAATGATTTTCTAGAAACATATTCCTTGAAAGTTGATTCATGTAAACTCTGACAAGATGGATGTGTTACTCTGGCGGCCTGTGTCCTCCACTCCACTCGCTAACTGCATGTCCGGGGAGTATGTGAGAAGAGGAGCTTAGTTCAGTATATCTCACCTCAGGTTCAGCGCTGCAGAGGTCACACCCTTTCTCTCTGTGCTTGTTGTGTTTCTGTTCAGATGCCTAGTGATGAGCGGGAGGTGCCATATTCGATTTTGCGATATTTCGCGAATATTTGATTGAATATTCGTCATATATTCGTTGAAATCGAATATTCATCATTATTCTATATAATGCGAATGTTACGCAAATTTATATTCGCATCGCGAATTAAACTTAGGCCCCTTTCACACAGGCGAGTTTTCCGCGCGGGTGCAATGCGTGAGGAGGACGCATTGCACCCGCACTGAATCCGGACTCATTCATTTCTATGGGGCTGTGCACATGAGCGGTGATTTTCACGCATCACTTCTTCGTTGCGTGAAAATCGCAGCATGTTCTATATTCTGCGTTTTTCACGCAACGCAGGCCCCATAGAAGTGAATAGGCTGCGGAAAATCGCAAGCATCCGCAAACTGGCGCGAATGCGCTACGATTTTCCCGCATTGTTGCTTAGCAACGGGACCCAATCTCTATTATTTCCCTTATAACATAGTTATAAGGGAAATAATAGCATTCTTAATAAAGAATGCATTGTTAAATGAAGAGGAAGGGTTAAAAATAATAAAGTTAACTTACCTTAGCCACTTGATCGCGTAGTCGCGACCTGTCCTCTCTTTCCTGCAGCATCTATGATCTAAAGGACCTGTGATGACGTCACATCACATGGTCCAATCACATGGTCCATCTTACCCTGGTGATGTGACGTCATCACAGGTCCTTTAGATCTTAGATGCTGCAGGGAAAGAGAGGAGAGGTCGCGACTACGCGATCAAGTGGCTAAGGTAAGTTAACTTTTATTATTTTTAACCCCTTCCTCTTCATTTAACAATGCATTCTTTATTAAGAATGCTATTATTTCCCCTTATAACCATGCTATAAGGGAAATAATCAATTCTCCAGTAGACCCGAAACTGGACTTTAGTGATGAAGTCCGGCTTCGGGTTGGATACCAAACATGGCGTTTTTTCTCACGCGCGTGCAAAACGTGTTGCAAACGTTTGCACCCGTGCGGGAAAAACGCACATATTCCCGCAGCGCACCCGCCTCTTATCCGGGCGTCAAACATGACGCCCGTGTGAAAGAGGCCTTAGAGCTGAGTTCCTAATGGCTGTAACTTGTTTTGCTGGAATTGATGAAGATAACAAATATCACGAATATAGCGCTATATTGTCAATCTTCGTTATATTCTAGCAACGACCATTAGGAACTCAGATCTAAGTTTAATTCGCAAAGCGAACATATAATTGTATTGTGAATTGATCTTAGAGCTGAGTTCCTAATGGTTGTAATGCTAGAATATAACGAATATCGCAATGCGAATAATTCAGGTTATATTAATCGCATTGCTATTACAACTTAATCAAATTTGTGAGATCGTGATTCTCACATCGCACAGTACATTTTAGCATGGAGGTGTTCCCATGCACACGGGAAGTCGGCAGAAGCGGCAATGGGCATTAACTGGAGCGGGCAAGGAGCCAGGAATCCTCCGGACAGGTAAGAACAGCTTTTGGGAAGTGGAAGACAACAAGAGAGCAACAAGGATTAACAGCAAAAAAAAAAAAAAATATCGAATATTCGAAATAGCGAATATATACCGCTATATTCGCAATATTCGCGATCAACACTAATGCTGACTAACTAGTTCATCAACTCCCCTGTATATTCCTTTTATCTGTCAGTACACTAACAGTTACCTTCCTGGACTTTGACTTCAGCCTGTTCCTGACTATGAGCTAGTCTAGATCCTCTGGTACTCAACACTTGTGTTCCTGATCCCTGTGGGTCAGCAGCCTACTACTCCTGGGTGGTTGGCACAGTGGATCCATATCCACAGATCATGACAATCCGTAATCTGTACTGAAACTCCGTGGTGGCACTTAGCCAGAAATGTAGTGGTTTGATCTTGTGATCCGATCTCTCCTGACTCATTACTCCATCGCTTCAGTTCTGTGGTTCTGGGTGTCTTATCACCACCACTACTTCACAGGCCGAACATAAGACTTTCATTTATACCGCTGCTTCACTTCTATAAAATACCATCATCCACATCAGAATTACTGTACCAACCATTCTTCCCGAGGCAGGTATTTTTCATTTTTGCACTTTTTTATGCCACGCTTTTCAAAAGCCATAATCTGGATTTCAAGCTTTTTTTTTTTTTTTTGCTGGGCAATTTGCAATTTCTAGGCTCCATTTATTGTTCCCTTCAAATAAACTTTGATGGAACTGAAAAAAAAAAATAAACTGAACAATAGTTTTTTTTTAACAGTGTTCACAGTGCAGTATGTATGACATGTTTTATTTTGTGGGTTAATAATAATAAAAAATTGAAAATTTATTTAGTTTTTTTATAAAAAATTAACGAAAAGTTGATTCTTTTTTCAGTTGCATTGTCGTTTTCTGACCCCCATAACATTTTTATATTTGTTTTAACGAGGCATGTAAGGAAACAGTAAAGTCTGTATTAGACAGGACCATTTTTCAGCAGATCATCGCTAATGAGTGTTAGTATGACTGCTCGTTAGCGGCCATCTTGCAGAGTAATACTGTCTGATTGCCTGATGTACGAGCAAACACTTGTTCATCGGGCAATACAAATCTTTTCAAAAATTATAGGCTTAACACACACTGGTTGGTAAGGCCAAAAAAAGACATCTGTCCATCCAGGTAACTCTACTACCCTGAAATGTTGTTCCAGAGGAAGACACATAAATGTAGATGTCAATGTATCTCATATTAGGAAAACAATACTTCCTAACTCCAAATGTGGCAATCAGAATAACACTCTGAACCAAGGAAACATCTACTGAAATATAAAACTCAGCCCAGCTCTGTTTTCTTTCAATGAGCTCACAATCACAGTCTGGAATAGTCTCACTGCTCTTACAGTAAAGAGTCCATAGTCTCACTGCTCTTACAGTATAGAGTCCATAGTCTCACTGCTCTTACAGTAAAGATTCCATAGTCTCACTGCTCATACAGTATAGAGTCCATAGTCTCACTGCTCTTACAGTATAGAGTCCATAGTCTCACTGCTCTTACAGTAAAGAGTCCATAGTCTCACTGCTCTTACAGGAAAGAGTCCATAGTCTCACTGCTCTTACAGTAAAGAGTCCATAGTCTCACTGCTCTTACAGTAAAGAGTCCATAGTCTCACTGCTCTTACAGTAAAGAGTCCATAGTCTCACTGCTCTTACAGTAAAGAGCCCAGAGTCTCACTGCTCTTACAGTATAGAGTCCATAGTCTCACTGCTCTTACAGTAAAGAGCCCATAGTCTCACTGCTCTTACAGGAAAGAGCCCATAGTCTCACTGCTCTTACAGTAAAGAGTCCATAGTCTCACTGCTCTTACAGTATAGAGTCCATAGTCTCACTGCTCTTAAAGGATAGAGTCCATAGTCTCACTGCTCTTACAGTAAAGAGTCCATAGTCTCACTGCTCTTACAGGAAAGAGTCCATAGTCTCACTGCTCTTGGAGTAAAGAGTCCATAGTCTCACTGATCTTACAGTAAAGAGCCCATAGTCTCACTGCTCTTACAGGAAAGAGTCCATAGTCTAACTGCTCTTACAGTATAGAGTCCATAGTCTCACTGCTCTTACAGTATAGAGTCCATAGTCTCACTGCTCTTACAGTAAAAAGTCCATAGTCTCACTGCTCTTACAGTAAAGAGTCCATAGTCTCACTGCTCTTACAGTATAGAGTCCATAGTCTCACTGCTCTTACAGTAAAGTGCCCATAGTCTCACTGCTCTTACAGGAAAGAGCCCATAGTCTCACTGATCTTACAGTAAAGAGTCCATAGTCTCACTGCTCTTACAGTAAAGAGTCCATAGTCTCACTGCTCTTACAGTATAGAGTCCATAGTCTCACTGCTCTTACAGTAAAAAGTCCATAGTCTCACTGCTCTTACAGTAAAGAGTCCATAGTCTCACTGCTCTTACAGTATAGAGTCCATAGTCTCACTGCTCTTACAGTAAAGTGCCCATAGTCTCACTGCTCTTACAGGAAAGAGCCCATAGTCTCACTGATCTTACAGTAAAGAGTCCATAGTCTCACTGCTCTTACAGTAAAGAGTCCATAGTCTCACTGCTCTTACAGTATAGAGTCCATAGTCTCACAGCTCTTAAAGGATAGAGTCCATAGTCTCACTGCTCTTACAGTAAAGAGTCCATAGTCTCACTGCTCTTACAGTGAAGAGTCCATAGTCTCACTGCTCTTACAGTAAAGAGTCCATAGTCTCACTGCTCTTACAGTAACGAGTCCATGGTCTCGCTGCTCTTACAGTAAAGAGTCCATAGTCTCACTGCTCTTACAGTAAAGAGTCCATAGTGTTACTGATCTAATAGTAAATAATCTTATTATATGTTTATGTATAAACCCATTTTGCTCTAAAGGATATCCAATCGTCACAGTCACAGTCCTGGGGATAAATAGATGATGGGAGTGTTCTCTATACTGACCCTTCATGTATTTATACATAGGTATTACATCTCACCTTAGTGAATAACCCTAATTTTGATAACCTTTCGGGGTACTGTAGATCCCTCATTCCAGTTATTACTTTAGTTGCCCTCCTTTGAACCCTCTCCAGCTCTGCTATGTCTGTCTTGTTCACAGGAGCCCAGAACTGTACACAGTCCTCCATGTGTGGTCTGACTAGTGATGTGTAAAGTGGTTGGACTATGTTCTAATCAATAAATGAAAAAAGGGGGTGCAAAAATCTAAAACGTAACGTTTACTTCATTAATTAAAATAAATCAGTACATGATCAGCGCAAACCAAACAAACAAACATAAATTCACAATTAGTCAGAGCACCAATTTAGGGGGTTGGAACATGTAGCTCGTCCGGTGAGGGGGGGGATTGGGACAGACGGATACTCCAGAGGGAGTGCTGGTGGATATTCAAATTGGACACCTCAAACCCGAAAGGTCTGAATGAACAATTACAGTTTGGGTGTTTCCTATAGCGCCCCTCTGGAGCTCTTCTGTCCCTCCCTGCCCCTGTATCAAACAGTGGCCTGTTAATCCTCCCTTATTCTCTAGGCTATGACACATGGCTAAAATGTAATGAAAATATTAATTGATTCCTTTTTCATTACCTATAAAAATATCGGGGACCTCTTGTGATATACTAGGTCCCGGCAGGTATAGGTCTGAGTGTGTGGATCTGTTTAAATATTCTATCTTTACCTCAAACAGGTTGAGCGCTTGGACTCCCTGTACTTCTTTTGATAGGTAAAAGAGAAAGATTTTTCTTTCTCCTTACCTGTTTCTTCTGCATGCCACCGGGCATACTCGAGTAATCTACTACCGGCGGGGGCGTGTGCGTCGCGTCTCACAAGAGGCGGTGACTCTCTGATGATGCGAACTTAGCTCCTGGCAGACTGACATTCGTCGGCTCTAGGACGCATGCGCCCGCCCTTCTCGAACGGCGTGACGTCACTACGCTGACAGTCACGTGATTACGTCACCCCCGCAGCGCCTGAAGCCGCGGGAGCTTTAAATACGGGCACAGCGGTGACTGTGATGAGCGCACTCCTTCTAAACGGGCGCACGGGACACACCGGTCCCTGTAGGAGCTCCACTTGACCGATCGGGACCATACGTCACACCGGTCTATTGTAAGTAATTTAATTAATACTATCGTTCTGACCTCGCCATACGCTTGGGGTGAATATGTTCCTTATATATTGGTCGCTCCTCTTGTTTTTATATTACAGATCAAGAGGAGCGCATTTGAGTTTTTAAACTGCCATACCCAATGGTGGCCCTATGCCCCTGAAGAGACTCTGGGCCACATTATAAGCCTGACTAGAGTTGAAACGCGTCGGGATTGCAAATGCAGGCTGACCTAATCAACTGGGATGGAATTTGATACGCCAAAAGAATTACCAATCGATAAGTATTGATTCAATGTATCTGGATATGATAAGTGTTACCATGCTCCATTTAGACCTCTTGCAATATCAATGAAATTAGGGGTCCATGGTACCACTTAGCAGCAAGGTTAATGCTTATATCGGGAGACTTGGGCCTTTTGTCAGGACCTTACTAGGGACGGTGTTTCCAGGGACAGGATCCGGTAACGGTGCTGTTCCTTGCGGAGTAGGACACTGTTAGTAGGACCAGGGACTGTGAGGCCAAGTAGGGCTTTACTAGGGCAGATTGTATACTGATCATCCCCTTTGCCCTCCCGTATACAAGGACCGAAATTGGTGCTCTGACTAATTGTGAATTTATGTTTGTTTGTTTGGTTTACGCTGATCATGTACTGATTTATTTTAATTAATGAAGTAAACGTTACGTTTTAGATTTTTGCACCCCCTTTTTTCATTTATTGTTCAATTTTGGTTGCAAGTGGCCACCTGCTCTATGAGCACAGATTGGCCACTGAGGTAGATACCGATTATTTCTATGTTCTAATCACCAGCGTCTATGCCCCTTTTGATGCAACCCATTATCTTATTGGCCTTGGGGGCAGCTGCCTGACACTGGTTTCTACAGCTTAGGCTACTTGCACATTAGCATTTTCGATTCCGCTATTGAGATCCTTCATAAGATCTCAATAGAGGAAGAAAACACTTCAGTTTTGTCCCTAGTCATTGTCAATCCATCACGGACAAAATTACGCTGCAAGCAGAATTTTTCTGTCCGCGGTGTGGTACGGAGCAATACCGTCCTGACACAATGTAATTGAATGGGGACGGAATCGTTTACTCTGACACAATAGAAAATGACTTTTAATGGTGTTCCGTCATGGCTTATAGGTCCTGCCTATAGAAGACATCCGGATCCGTTCATGACAGATGCATGCGGTTGTATTATTGTAATGGAAACGTTTTTGCAGCTCAGTGACGGATCCGCACAAAACGCTAATGAGAAGGTAGCCTTAGTTTGCTGTCCACTATAATTCCTAAGTCCTTTTCAATGTCAATGTTACCCAGTGTTTTACCATTGCCATCATACCGGACAAACATAGGAGAGCATAGAGTCCACCATGTTCTTGACTATGATCTCCTGAGGGTGGATGTCCATGGGCAGGTAATGGCAGGAGGTCATCTGCCAGGCATCTATTAATGCAACTGGAAGTCCGGAGAAGACGGCCCTCATTAGAGTGTCCAACTGGAAGGACAGCCAGTCGCTGGCGAATTCATACCGGAAGCCGGTGTTCCCTGATTTGATGATGACCTTGGTCCGGGGGCTTCGCTCAAATAACCGGACAACAGCATATCCTCTGCAGATAAAATTTTACCGGGAATGGGAGGAAGTGCGCCATGCAGTTTATGACAATCACCAGGTCATTGTCCCCCCCTCCAATGTTATCCAGCTCGTTGGCGATGTAGCGCAGCTCCTTTACACGCATGCGATTCATACTGAGTGGCCTCTCATGTGTCTGCCATTGCACTGTATAGCCGTGATCAGCATCTCGGGCCGGCAAAGGTCCAGGGGCATAGCTGGCATTATGGTTCACCCTCTGAAGAGCTGCCAAAATAAAATACACAACTATAATTCATGAAATCGACCTTCTATCTAATAAGAGGCGCAGGCTGCAGTCCTCTACCCCAGACAGGTGCTCCTCAGCCTGAGTGGATTCTAGTTCATTGGCCTTTGTTCATAGGTTTAAAATTGATGGCAGATCTAATCTGCTGATGGTCAAAGTGGAAAGACATACAACAACTAATTGTATGACCAATGGTCTCACAGACATCAGTCTCATCTTCCTCTAGCATTGCTAAGTTTTGCTAAGGTACCAATAGGGTGAAGTCATTTCCAGTGACGGTGGCTGCCCGTAGTCTAAGCTGCATTCCAGCGTAAAGTGTTTATCACCTATCCACTTCATGGTTGATAAACGTTTCATTGGGTCCCACCACTTGGACCTCCACTAGAACATGGTTCCAGATTGCTAAAATAGTTCCCTGGTACTTAGATAATAATGACCTCTCCTCAGAACAGGCCATCAATATTAGACGGGTGAGGGTGCCAACACCTGGTATCCTCACCGATCAGCTATTATAGACATTGCTGGGCCTGGGGGCTATATGGTGGATGGAAGGTGCAGTCCACTGTGTAGGACTAACATACAGAATCTCAGCTCTCAATCGCTCAGTACTTCAGAAGAGCCAACACACAGGGGACAGAACCTTGTGCTTCTGACCCCATTAACTGTATCGTTTCTAGTGCCAGTGAGCAAAGATGAGGGAAGGTCATGTAGCTCATCAGTACTTAGCCACTTTGCAAGGTCCAAATCCCAGGATAATGTGATGCCACATGGAAAAGGTCCAATAGTGGTAAGGGAAATCCAGTCCTGCATCCCGATAAAACAATTCTTTATTGGTCACTTCTTTAAAAGATCCATAAAGTGCAAATCCACCTGCTACACGTTTCTGATGAACACATGGCGTCCTTCATCATGGCATGGACTTACAATGTGCAAACAGACATTTAATAACCAGAAACTGGTTGGGTCCAATTACATACACAGTAAAACAAAGCACGCCTGCAGGATCTAATTGTACTGAACACCAGTGTTAGAGAAGAGGCAGTGCCATATGTGCTAAGAATTGATTATGAGTTCTTGTCCAGAAACTAATGATAAGTTGTTTCACATGTAGTTTAGCTGTCTGAAGTAGCTGATTGGTGGGGTGAGTGGTGTTAAACCCCCACAGATCAGATGTTGCTAACTTGTTGTAAGGGTAGGCTTTCAATATCTGGGTACCAGAGAACAACTTTTGCTCAGCTGTAGTGTTGTATATACACAAACCAACTGAGAGGTGGCATGAAACAGGATGTGCTCAACCCAAAAATGCAGTTGTGCATATATATACAGGGGAGCAGATCCTGCACTTGTGGCCCATTGCTAATGGCGATCCCCAGCAAAAATGCATACGTGGAGGATGCCCGCAGCGGACCACAAGTACCACAATAAACATCCTACACAAGATGGCAATAGTGTGGATGTGATAAATAATATAACAATATAGCAATAACAAATAACAAAACAGGTGCACACTGCGGTCTTACTAAGCCCTCAAACTGATGTTAAAATTGAGAGGTTAGTCAACATGTCCTACAGTAGAGGACATGTCTTAAGCCCGTGCACCACGCCAAGGTCTCTCAAGTAGCTCAGGACCTAACACTCACCTACCTGTAACGTATGGGAAATAACAGGGGCAAAATTACAGGAATGTATTAGGCCGCCTCGCAGCAGACTCCTCAGTGTAAATGTAGCCTTTTTTCCATCCACAGGCTATATTTAGGTGCACCTGTGAGGCCTGGGCCATATCAGCCAGTCTTGGGTGTGGCTCACACCCGTCTCCCTCCTCCCATTGCAGGCATGGTTACATGCTGGAGGTAACTGAGGAGTCTGCTGCGAGGCGGCCTAATACATTCCTGTAATTTTGCCCACTGGCCCCTGGTATTGCCCATATGGCACAGGTAGGTGAGTGTTTGGTCCCGAGCTACTTGAGAGACCTTGATGTGGTGCTCGGGCTTAAGACATGTCCTCCACTGTAGGACATGTTGACTAAACTCTCAATTTTAACATCAGTTTGAGGGCTTAGTAAGACCGCAGTGTGCACCTGTCCTGTAATTTGTAATTGCAGCTGTAGTGTTGGCTTACCATTCTTCATACATGTCCTGCCATTAGAAATGCACAGATGATACTAAGATACGATGCTCAAATAATACCTCCAGGTATGGCTCTGATAATACTATGAAATAATGTTGCAGACTCTACATATGTGCACACAAACATATACCGATCAGACATAACATTACAAGCATCTGACTAACATTGTCTGGATCATACTCTTGCCACTAAAACAGCTCAGACCAGTGAAGACGTGGACTCTACAAGACCTATGAGGTGTCCTGTGATATCTCGCACCGGTACATGAACAACAAATCCTTTAAGATGTAAAGTGGGGTTCCCACTGATCTGACATGCATCAATGAGTCTTGGTCGTCCATGTCTCCAATTATGGGTTGTACAGTACTTACTTGGAACTGGTTCTGGGAGGTGCTAACCACAGCATACTGGGAGCACTTGTTTAGCCATCACTGCTTGACCAGTGTCAGAAGTCTACTTCCGTATACTTGACCATTTTCTTGCTTTTAATACATCAACTTCAAAAACACTTGTTACATAATATATCCCACCCATTGAAAAGCACCATCGTAATGAGATAATCAATGTTATTCACTTAACTAAAATATGGACACCCACACACGGTGCACTTACTGTACTTACAGGAAAAACTCAGTTCCCTGTGGACAGAGATATTACAGACATCATAATATGAGCATAATGACAAATTGCTTTCTTGTAGCAACTCACAAGGAATGAAATGTAGAAGGTATTGCCACCATTGACGAAGCGTTGAATCTCCAACCTTTCCCTTCAGGCAGGAGGTGACGTTGGATGAAGAAGTGAAGCGCCTGTTCCTGCACACACGAGACTGCCACACGTCCTGATAATAATACCCTGAGGGGTCCGGAATGGGGAGTCCGGGACTACAAACACTTCTTTCATCTGCAACGACATTGTACAATGACTGCTCATGTTACCAAAAGTAATACATCCATGAGTGTTCTACCTTCTGAATACTCCGTCTCACCTCTGCCCGAGGTCTGAGGAAGGATGGTGATTTTTCTCACAGTTGATGAAATCATCTGATCAGTGACCGACCTGTGAGGATTCAACAGATAGACTCGGATCTGGTAGTTCTTGACTTCAGACATAGTTTTTTTTATACAGTGGTTGCCCCATTGAGATCCACAAAACCCCAATACATTAAATCTCTTCATATACATTGAGAGGTGGTAGAACAATCTAGCATCAGTCCTTCTAAATGTTTCCACACATGTGCACCTGAATCACCCGAGAAAATAGTCAGATGGTCCAAGTGCTAACTGGAAAAACAAAACATCCAACTGACTGATGATTCTTCTGGGACCAGTTGACCATGATGTCTTCAATGATGCCTATAGATGTGAGGACTGCTGAGCAAGCCCAAAGAAGTCAACTGAACTGGGTAATATTTATCATCTCCTTCCCCCAATAAATGTTCCTTGTACATCTAATACATTCAGCATAAACCAATACCCGCCATATTCCCTATGTAAAGCCGGGACTTATTAGAAAAGATGAGTTCAGTGGCCCTTGAGAAACAGTGATAAATGAGACGTGTTGTGATGCCCAATGTCCATTCTTACTTGTACTCACTTTTGTAGGAGTTGCTGTTCAGTGGCATTGAGTATTGGGCGTCTGTCACCTGCTGAATGCTCCTGGTAGGCACTGCAGGGAAAACCTTTTGGCCGGTTGCAGAACCATTCCTCTCTGGATTGGAAGTCCCGGTATGTACACACGTCAGCTCCTGGAGGTTGCACATTACACTCTACCGTAGCGCTGCTTCCATTGTGGGTGAAATATCTATGGAAGTAAATCTGTTGAACCAAAACGGTCAGAGTGAGCACTTATTTTGCAGCACATTTTAATACAGTAGTAGGAATTGTTTTGGGAATCATTGCAATGAATTCTACATGTCCCTGATTGAAAAAGTAACATGGGCCCCCAAAACAAGATTTGAGGGGTGCATCTAGTTTTATGCTGTCACTGTACTGTGCTAATGACTCAAGGTCCCTGTACATAGTGTTACTCCCTGACCAGTGACATGTAGAGAACACTCGGTTGTTTGACCCTTTTTCCATGTAAGAGTGTGTCCCTTGGGTATACTGATTGACTCACTATTTGCAATTTAAAGTACTTATTAATTGCACTCCTACATGCATTTTGTTATTTTCTATTCTGCAATGCCTGCTCCTTGTAGATAATGATGATGATATGTACAGTAGTGAAAAAAATAGCAGTCCAAAATCATTAACCTGATAAATCACTGTTTTTGGTAGATGCAAAATTAATACAAACAGATAATTTACTTATAAGTGTAGTAGAGTAATAGAAAATAACAGACCCAACCATCAGGACCTGCATGCCAGTTTAACGGAAGTTGGCTCGAAATAATAGCAGCGAGGACGGAAACTGGTGAAGTCATTCATTCTGTGGAATTTAATGTTACACAGATACTGGTTATAGAGCATTTCCTCCTGAAATACTGAAAACAATGGGTAGTTCCAGATATTGTTCTGATGAAGAACAAGCATATATAGAAGTGCAGCAAATTCTTGGCTGCTCATAGAAAATTATCTCAAATGTCTTGAAGTGGCAACCAAAACCTGAAAGACGTGGAAGAAAGCAAGGCACTACTGTTCGAATGGAATGAAGAATAGCCAAAATATGAAAGGCTCAGCCAATGATCCCCTCCAGAAAGATAAGAGAAGATCTGATTAAAATTAAAGAACAGTAGGGAGCAGGGAGAGCTGGGCATGCGTGGGGAGAAGTCTGTTCTCCCCACACATGCGAGTGAGTCTGTTGTGTTCTTTTCCCCCCCTAAAATAAGTAAGAAATTGAGCAGTTTCTCACTTGATCACCACTAAGCACTTAATTTATTAACTTTGTGACCCAAAATAAAAGGTGTGATAGGCTGAGTGCACACATATCCCTCGGTGGATATATAAGGAGTGTGATAGGCTGTCTGCACACATATCCCTCCGTGGGTATATGAGGGGTGAGATAGGCTGTCTGCACACATATCCCTCGGTGGGTATATAAGGTGTGATAGGCTGTCTATACACATATCCCTCGGTGGGTATATAAGGGGTGTGATAGGCTGTCTGCACACACATCCTTCCGTGGGGATATAAGGTGTGTGATAGGCTGTCTGCACACATATCCCTCGGTGGGTATATAAGGGGTGTGATAGGCTGTCTGCACACATATCCCTCGGTGGGTATATAAGATGTGATAGGCTGTCTGCACACATATCCCTTGGTGGGTATATAAGGCGTGTGATAGGCTGTCTGCACACATATTTCTCGGTGTGTATATAAGGGGTGTGATAGGCTGTCTGCACACATATCCCTTGGTGGGTATATGAGGGGTGAGATAGGCTGCCTGCACACATATCCCTCGGTGGGTATATAAGGGGTGTGATAGGCTGTCTGCACACATATCCCTTGGTGGGTATATAAGGTGTGATAGGCTGTCTGTACACATATGCCTCGGTGGGTATATAAGGGGTGTGATAGGCTGTCTGCACACATATCCCTCGTGGGTATAAAATGGTGTGATAGGCTGTCTACACACATATCCCTTGGTGGGTATATAAGGGGTGTGATAGGCTGTCTGCACACAAATCCCTCGGTGGGTATATAAGGGGTGTGATAGGCTGTCTGTACACATATCCCTCGGTGGGCATATAAGGTGTGATAGGCTGTCTGCACACATATCCATCGGTGGGTATATAAGGTGCGATAGGCTGTCTGCACAGATATAACTCAGTGGGTGTATAAGGAGTGTGATAGCCTGTCTGCACACATATCCCTTGGTGGGTAAATGTCACGAACCAGCGGGTGTGAACCCACTCTGCAACGTGTCCTATCTCCTCTAAGGGCATTGTCTAAGTGAACCCCTCGATCTTCACAGTACTTCTGATGGTGGGGATAGACTTTCCCGAGGGGAACACCAGGTCGATACCTCTTGAGGAGGATAGGTACACGAGGCAGCTGGTCCAGGCAGACCAGGAGGTACATGAGAAAGGTACTAGAGGTACAGGTGTTGTCAGCAGGCTGAGTCATTACCCGGAGCAACAATGCAGGACTGAAGGATGAGGCAGAGGCTAAATCAGACAGACAAAAGGTCAGGGCAGAGGGCACAGGTACAGGTCAGGCAATCTGGGTCGGCAACAGGAGAGTTAGGACCAGCAGGCAGGGATCAAACGAGTAGCAGAATCCAGGAACACAAGTACGAGTAAGGAACACAAGCAGATATGAGTAACCTTAGCAGGACACAAGGACCTTGACACTAAAGCATCTGGAAAGGGGGCTGAGCCACTTATATTTATGCAGGAGGGCAAGAATTGGCTGGTGAGGTCACATGATCAAACACAAAATACCCTGGAAGTGACACACACCAGTCCTTAAGGAAATGCTGCAGAAAACAAGCAGCAAGCATGCTGTGGCCAGGGCTGAAAGAAACAACTGGCAGCAGATCACAGCTAAGCACCGCGCCTGGGACCATGTTGGTAAGCAGGGGAACAGCGGCACACAGCAGCTGCTGTTACAGTATAGAAGATGTGATAGGCTGTCTGCACACATATCCTTTGCTGGATATAAAAGGTGTGATAGGCTTTCTGCAGACATATCCCTTGATGGGACTATAAGGTGTGATTGGCTGTCTGCACACATATCCCTCGCGGGATAGCAACTAGGTCTGGATGCCGGGAAAAGGGAGCTGGTCACCTCCTAGAGCATCCCTAAACCTCGTCCTGACTCCTTTCCGAATGAGCGAACCCAGATGGTAGGAGGCTCATACACAGTAACCTAGGCCCTACCTGACCCGAAAGATCCCTCGAATAATGTCAGGACTACGACAACCTGTTCATCCAACAACAAGGATGAACAGGAATCTCTGCAGGCCTAGCAGCAAGAAGAGGAGAAGACATTGATGTCAAACTAGGTGGCCCTCACACTGAACAGATGGAATCTCCAGGACAGGAGCATAACTCCAGCACACATCAAGGCTGGAGTACAACTACCTGACTACCAGCAACAGGCAATATAGGCACCTAGTGACCACACTGCCAGGTAGTTAACCCCACATACACCAGACAGGGCAGGGAAACAAACCTTAAAGGGGAAGTGTACAATCATGCTGAAAAATACATGTTGCCCCTGGCAATAACAACACGACCGTGACACAGCAGTGACAGCAGTAGCTGCTGACTGTCCTCTAGTAGCTCTTCCTCGCTGTATAGTGGGGCTGAGCCCACAGCATATAATACTTCTCTGGCTGAGGGAACAGAAAAGGACAGAGGCAGGTTAAGGACAGGTGAGGTCACAGGGCCTGCTCCTGGGCCATGCCAACTAGGGGTTGTGTCTGATGAACCCACCAACTATTGAACAGGTGTGTCTGATGTCACTTGGGATGAAGTACATGACCGAGTCAACCTTTGAACATCTGCTGGGATGCTGGTCAAGACACGGTAGCTATATGACACCGGGCGCTCAGGCCTCTCGCTGCGACTCCTGCTGCCATGCCCCCATACTCTGCTGCGACCTCTGCCTGCGCCAGAAACATTTAGGCCTCTGCCACTCCCCTGTGAAGGGCCTGACACTTCTTTGTGTTACATACTGTTAGATCAAATAAATAAAAAGGAAATTAATACACCCCAAAAAGGGCGGTCATTTTCTCACTTCACCACACAACGGCTAATAAGCACCTCTTTTTTTTCCACTTATACATGCCAAAAAAGGCTGTAGAATACAGTTGTGTTCAAAATTATTCAACCCCCAATGCTGTAAAGGGTTTTAGGGAATTTGGTGTACATTTGTAATTGTGTTCAGAATGAAATCTTACAAGGACTTTTTAAAGAACCAAATGCAACTAAAATGACATCAATTGTTTTTGTAATACAGTATTAAATGTTTTTTTTTTGTGATTTCTTCATTGACACAATTATTCAACCCCTTAAAGACGACCACTCTTAAGAACAGAGGTTCATTCAAGTGTTTTCGATCAGGTATTGAAAACCCCTGTGGATGTCAAGGAGCAGCAATCAAGCAGAATAAGCCCCAATTAGGCAGATGTAAAATGACTGTGATACTCAGCTCCTTCTAGACATTTACTGGTGTGTTTACAGACATGGTGAAGTCAGGAGAATGGTCCAGGAAGACAAGAGAAGAGGTGATTTCTCTTCACAGGAAGGGCAATGGCTATAAGAAGATTGCAAAGATGTTAGACATACCAAGAGACACCATAGGCAGCATCATTCGCAAATTCAAGCAAAGGGCACTGTTGAAACGCTACCTGGTCGTGGCAGAAAGAAGATGCTGACTTCGACTGCTGTGCGCTACCTGAAGCGCAAAGTGGAGAAAAGTCACCGTGTGACTGCTGAGGAACTGAAAAAAGATTTGTCAGATGCGGGTACTGAAGTTTCAGCTCAGACAATAAGGCGCACACTGCGTAATGAAGGCCTCCATGCCAGAACTCCCAGGCGCACCCCCTGCTGTCTCCAAAGAATAAGAAGAGTCGACTGCAGTATGCCAAAAGTCATGTGGACAAACCACAAAAGTTTTGGGATATTATTCTGTGGACTGATGAAACAAAATTAGAACTGTTTGGGCCCATGGATCAACGCTATGTTTGGAGGAGGAAGAACAAGGCCTATGAAGAAAAGAACACCTTGCCTACTGTGAAGCATGGCGGGGGTCAATCATGCTTTGGGGCTGTTTTGCTTCTACAGGTACAGGGAAGCTTCAGCGTGTGCAAGGTACCATGAATTCTCTTCAGTACCAGGAGATATTGGCTGAAAATGTGATGCAGTCCGTCACAAACCTGAGGCTTGGGAGACGTTGGACCTTTCACCATGACAATGATCCCAAGCATACCTCCAAGTCCACTAGAGCATGGCTGCAGATTAAAGGCTGGAACATTTTGAAGTGGCCATCGCAGTCACCAGACTTAACTCCGATTGAGAACCTCTGGTGGGACTTAAAGAAAGCAGTTGCAGCGCGCAAGCCTAAGAATGTGACTGAACTGGAGGCTTTTGCCCATGAAGAATGGGCGAAGATACCCGTAGATTGCTGCAAGACACTTGTGTCAGGCTATGCTTCACGTTTAAAAGCTGTTATAACTGGAAAAGGATGTTGTACTAAGTACTAAGATTGAATGTCACTTGGGGGTTGAATAAAACTGATAATGATGTGAGCACAGAAAAGACATTTGTGGTTATTTCATTATAAATATTATGTTTTATTTGTCTGACTTACAAGGGCCTCTTTGATTTAATTGTAAACAAGATGACGGAAATGATCAAAATCAATGTCAAACTGGAGAAAACACTCAATTTCAGTGGGGGTTGAATAATTTTGAACACAACTGTATATAACTGCACCGCACAAGGGCTAATAAGACATAGAAATCTTTACTAGTAATGCACCCTGTTAATTGCTGTATCACACAGCACTTACACCCCAATAACAAGAACGGTTTGCTGCAATTACAGAGCTCTATAATGGTAATTTGGATCCCCAGTCAGTGCAGCAAGGTGTAATAGAATCGCTCCAATTACCCAGGCTGTTACCTCCCCTACTGAACCCTGTTCTGCTTCAATACAGTGGAATAATTCCTACCTATCCTTTCCCTACACTTCTAATGCTCGTTCTCTGAGCTTCTTTTTTAAACATTCGTTTTTATTGAAATGCCATCAAATATACATAAGGCAACAACAGGTATCCTGGTATTCTTTTCAGTTATACAGTTTACATCAAAATGCAATGGAAATGAAAAGACAAAGAAAACTTTCCATAACCTGAGGGAATCGAGATGTCGGTTCTTATATAAATTGTAGTCTTTGCTAACTAATAGCCAATATGGCATTTCTCAGACAATACTGCGCATCTGATTAAGAGAGAGAGCAATAAATCAAAGGGGTTTATGAAAAATAGAAGTGATCCAAACTTCCCATCTAGATTGACATTGACGTGACGCGTTGAAAGCCGAGGTGGACATCCTTTCGTACCAGCATTGTTCATTAATGGACTGTAGAATGTTTGAGACGTGTATGGGCGTTCTTGCTTTCCAATAAATTTTTTGTCGCATAGCTATGCATGCATGAGAAACTATAGTAGAATGTATAAAGGAGAACTGTTTGATAGCAAGGGATAAAAGAGCTAAAGCCGGGTCTGGGACAATTTGAAATTGTATCGGATAATATAGAAAAATTCTGGTGCCAAATTTTCTTTATTAATCCACATTCCCATCACACATTTATATATGAACCAATTCCACTGTCACATCTCCAACACAGATCTGATATGTTGGGGAAAATACGTGACAGGCGGCACGGTGTGAGGTACCATCTATAGAATACTTTTCGATGAGTTTCCAAGTGGGATAAACACTTAGAAAATTTGCAAAGGTAAGAGCAGATTGCCATTCATCATCCGTAAAGCTTTGATTTAAATCATGGTGCATCTGAGGACGTTTTAGATCAAATTGACAGAATGAAATATGAACCCCATATGTTTTCAGACCATTCACCTATGCTAGTGGTTTGTAAAGATCTAGAAGTACAATCTAATAATAGAAGCTTCAGACTTAAAGCCTTAATCCTGTCGTTGGATGCCTCTACAAATGCCTCTGACAAATAATGGACAGAATGAACTTGGGCGATAATTTTATAAGGTGGGTAAAGCTTTTATATCATCACCCTGTAGCTAGTATAAATATAAATGGGAAAAGAACTGATCCAATTATATTACATTGCAGTACTAGACAAGGCTGCCCCCTATCTCCCCTATAATTTGCCATTTTTATGGAGCCTTTGGCCTGTAGAATTCGGGCAGATAATAATATAATGGGATTTGGAGGTATGGGAATACATGATAAAATTAGTTTATATAAGGACGATGTATTACTCCTCTTAAAAAATGGTGCCTTGATGGTCCCTTATGTGATGAAACTGATTAATGAGTTTGGAAGCATCTCGGGTTTCAAAGTCATTGGGACCAAATCAGTCTTGCTCCGGTTAAATAGAGCCTTTTGTAATCAGGAAGCTGAGGTACACAATAGAGTATCTAGGAGTTAGGATCAGCCCTATAATAAAGGACTATTGTAAATTGAACATCATTCCTATGATTGAAAATATTAAGGGCAAAGTCAGAGTCTGGCAAAAATTACACCTCACTTGAGCAGATAGAATACCAATGATAAAAATGGTTTTATTGCCGCAAATTTTAAATAAAATTACGCCTTGCCTTGTATGGATAGAGGATGCTCTTTTCAATTAGTTTGAACAACTTTTTTAATGATTTAATTTGGGGCCGTTCTAGGGTCCGTATCAAACAGAAGTTCCTCTGGCTTTCTTATGAAGATGAAGGATTATCTTTGCCATTTTTGCAGGGTTATTATTTAGCTGCCCAGATTCAGTGGTATATGAATGGATTAGATATTATATATGACCATCTTATTGGAGAATGTGCAGGTCAACAACGTAATGCATTCAGTATATTGGAAACGGGGTATATGGGAATAAGAGGCAAACAATATCCCATCAGTAACACTATGCACTTTATATGGAAAAAGATTCACACCGTTATGGCACAATTCTAATCTTAAAGAATTTATGTTAATAGAAGATTATAGGTATTGGGAAAAACATGGTATCACTTTGGTTGCTCATATTGTTTCTGACCGGCTTATAAAAAGAGAGGATAGAGATGAGCGAACACCTGGATGTTCGGGTTAGAGAAGTTCGGCCGAACTTCCCGTAAATGTTCGGGTTCGGGATCCGAACTCGACCCGAACTTTATCCCGAACCCGAACCCCATTGAAGTCAATGGGGTCCTGAACTTTTAGGCACTAAAAAGGCTGTAAAATAGTCCAGGAACGGGCTAGAGGGCAGCAAAAGGCAGCAAAATGTAGGTAAATCCCCTGCAAACAAATGTGGATATAGAAATGACTTAAAATAAAATAAATAACATTTAACCAATATCAATTGGAGAGAGGTCCCACTGCAAGGAATCATGCGTCATATCAACCACCACCGGAGAAGGCCACTTTCAGTTATTTCGGCACCAGCACCCAGACAGAGGAGAGAGTTCCAACAGCAAGGAATCATGCGTCATATCACCCACCACTGGAGAAGGCCACTTTCAGTTATTTCGGACCCAGCACCCAGACAGAGGGGAGAGGTCCCACAGTAAGGAATCATGCGTCATATCACCCACCACCGGAGAAGGCCACTTTCAGTTGTTTAGGCCCAGCACCCAGACAGAGGAGAGAGGTCCAACAGCAAGGAATCATGTGTCATATCAACCACCACCGGAGAAGGCCACTCTCAGTTATTTCGGCCCCACCACCCAGACAGAGGAGAGGTTCATTCAACTTTGGGTTGCACCGCAAGATCATGGTAAAGTTAAAAAAATGAGGATTCAATAAAGAAGTGCCCCGGAGTAGAATAATACATGGTTGAGGTGGAGGCAGTTATAAATGTCTATTCTGCACAAGGGAGGCACATGCCTGGTTCATTTTTATGAACGTCAGCTTGTCCACGTTGGCTGTGGACAGGTGGCTGCGTTTGTCAGTAATGACGCCCCCTGCCATGCTGAATACACGTTCAGACAAAACGCTGGCCGCCGGGCAGGCCAGCCCCTCCAAGGCATTAAATGCTAACTCTGGCCACGTGGACAATTTGGAGACCCAGAAGTTGAATGGGGCCGAACCATCAGTCAGTACGTGGAGGGGTGTGCAGACGTACTGTTCAACCATGTTAGTGAAATGCTGCCTCCTGCTAACACGTTCCGTATCAGGTGGTGGTGCATTTAGCTGTGGCGTGGAGACAAAACTTTTCCACATTTCTGCCATGCTAACCCTGCCCTCAGAGGAGCTGGCAGAGACACAGCTGCGTTGGCGACCTCTTGCTCCTCCTCTGCCTTCGCCTTGGGCTTCCACCTGTTCCCCTGTGACATTTGGGAATGCTCTCAGGAGCGCCTCTACCAGCGTGCGCTTGTACTCGCGCATCTTCCTATCATGCTCCAGTGCAGAAAGTAAGGTGGGCACATTGTCTTTGTACCGGGGATCCAGCAGGGTGGCAACCCAGTAGTCCGCACACGTTAAAATGTGGGCAACTCTGCTGTCGTTGCGCAGGCACTGCAGCATGTAGTCGCTCATGTGTGCCAGGCTCCCCAGAGGTAAGGACAAGCTGTCCTCTGTGGGAGGCGTATCGGCATCGTCCTCCGTATCCCCCAAGCCACGCACCAGTGATGGGCCTGAGCTGTTTCGGGTGCCACCCCGCTGTGAACCTGCTTCATCCTCATCCTCCTCCACCTCCTCCTCATCCTCCTCGTCCTCCAGTAGTGGGCCCTGGCTGGCCACATTTGTACCTGGCTTCTGCTGTTGCAAAAAACCTCCCTCTGAGCCACTTCTAACAGACTGGCCTGAAAGTGCTAAAAATGACCCCTCATTCTCCTCCTCCTGGGCCACCTCCTATTCCATCATCGCCCTAAGCGTTTTCTCAAGAAGACATAGAAGTGGTATTGTAACGCTGATAACGGTGTCATCGCCACTGGCCATGTTGGTGGAGTACTCGAAACAGCGCAACAGTGCACACAGGTCTCGCATGGAGGTCCAATCATTGGTGGTGAAATGGTGCTGTTCCGCAGTGCGACTGACGCGTGCGTGCTGCAGCTGAAACTCCACTATGGCCTGCTGCTGCTCGCACAGTCTCTCCCGCATGTGCAAGGTGGAGTTCCACCTGGTGGGCATGTCGCATATAGGGTGGTGAGCGGGAAGGCCGAAGTTCCGCTGTAGCACAGACAGGCGAGCAGCAGCAGGATGTGAACGCCGGAAGCGTGCACAGACGGCCCGCACTTTATGCAGCAGCTCTGACATGTCGGGATAGTTGTGAATGAACTTCTGCACCACCAAATTCAGCTCATGCGCCAGGCAAGGGATGTGCGTCAAACCGGCTAGTCCCAGAGCTACGACGAGATTTCGCCCTTTATCGCACACCACCAGGCCGGGCTTGAGGCCCACCGACAGAAACCACTGGTCGGTCTGTTGTTCAATACCCCGCCACAACTCCTGCGCGGTGTGGGGCCTGTCCCCCAAACATATAAGTTTCAGAGTGGCCTGCTGACGTTTACCCCAGGCTGTGCTGAAGTTTGTGGTGAAGGTGTGTGGCTGACTGGATGAGCTGGTGGAAGCAGAGGAGGAGGAAGCCGAGAAGGAGGAGGAGGCTACAGGAGGCAAAGAATGATGCCCTGCGATCCTTGGCGGCGGAAGGACGTGCGCCAAGGAACTCTCCGCCTGCGGCCCAGCCGCCACTACAGTTACCCAGTGTACAGTTAGGGAGATATAGCGTCGCTGGCTGTGCTTACTGGTCCACGTATCTGTGGTTAGGTGGACCTTGCCACAGATGGCGTTGCGCAGTGCACACTTGATTTTATCGGATTCTTGGTTGTGCAGGGAAGGCACGGCTGTCTTGAAGAAGTAGTGGCGGCTGGGAACAACATACTGTGGGACAGCCATGGACAACAGCTGTTTGAAACTGTCTGTGTCCACCAGCCTGAATGACAGCATTTCAAAGGCCAGTAGTTTAGAAATGCTGGCATTCAGGCCCAGGGCTCGAGGGTGGCAAGGTGGGAATTTACGCTTTCTCTCCAAGGTTTGTGAGATGGAGAGCTGAACGCTGCCGTGTGACATGGTGGAGATGCTTGGTGACGCAGGTGGTGGTGTCGGTGGCACATCCTCTGTTTGGTGGGAGACAGGTGCCAACATTCCTCCCGAGGCGGAGGAAGAGGCCGAGGCAGCAGCAGAAGAGGGAGCAGGGGAGCCAGAGTGAGTTCCTTGTTTTTAAGGTGTTCATGCTTTGCATGTAGATGTCTGGTCATGCAGGTTGTGCTAAGGTTCAGAATGTTAATGCCTCGCTTCAGGCTCTGATGGCACAGCGTGCAAACTACTCGGGTCTTGTCGTCAGCACATTGTTTAAAGAAGTGCCATGCCAGGGAACTCCTTGAAGCTGCCTTTGGGGTGCTCGGTCCCTGGTGGCGGTGGCCAGTAGCAGGCGAACTCTCTTGGAGGCGGCTGTTCTGCTTTTGCCCCCTGCTCTCTCTTTTGCTACAATGTTGGCTCGGTCTCACCACTGTCTCTTCCTCTGAACTATGAAAGTCAGTGGCACGACCTTCATTCCATGTGGGGTCTAGGACCTCATCGTCCCCTGCATCGTCTTCCACACAGTCTTCCTCCCTGACCTCCTATTCGGTTTGCACACTGCAGAAAGACGCAGCAGTTGGCACCTGTGTTTCGTCATCATCAGAGACGTGCGGACTCCGATGAGGTGGTATTCCCATGTCCTCATCATCAGGAAACATCAGTGGTTGTGCATCAGTGCATTCTATGTCTTCCACCACTGGGGAAGGGCTAGGTGGATTCCTTGGGAAACCCTGCCAGCAGAGTCTTCAAACAGCATGAGAGACTGCTGCATAACTTGAGGCTCAGACAGTTTCCCTGATATGCATGGGGGTGATGTGACAGACTGATGGGCTTGGTTTTCAGGTGCCACCTGTGCGCTTTCTGCAGAAGACTGGGTGGGAGATAATGTTGTGAACATGCTGGATCCACCCAATTGACTAGCGCCTGTACCTGCTCAGGCCTTACCATCCTTAGAACGGCATTGGGCCCCACCAAATATCGCTGTAAATTCTGGCGGGTACTGGAAC
Organism: Bufotes viridis; assembly: GCA_033119425.1. NCBI lineage: Eukaryota > Metazoa > Chordata > Amphibia > Anura > Bufonidae > Bufotes > Bufotes viridis. The sequence continues at coordinate 6,692,989 of CM065593.1, read as the reverse complement.
CTGAGGTAGTTGGTTCACTAGGACGTGTGGCTGTGGCAGAATGGCCACGTCCTCTCCCAGCACCAGAGGGTCCACTAACATCACCACGACCGCGTCCGCGTCCCTTACTAGATGTTTTCCTCATTGTTACCGTTCACCAAGCACCACAATAAGAAAAAAAATATTTGGCCCAATGTATTGATTTCAAATTCAGGCCTTTTTTTACAGGCACCTAACACTATCTGCCTATTTATTTATGTAGCGTATTACACTAATCCAGGCACAGCAGTAACCACTGATTTAGGGGAATATCTCTTTTAGGGCTAGTATTTAGGCTCTGGATGAAAGGTATCCTTATATGGACAGATTTTCACTAGGCCTGCAACAGCTCGAACACCAGATTCAGGGTATTGCTATTTTGGCAATTGAATTTCACCCGAGAACAAAATATATGTTTTGGCGGACAATATTATAGTTTGCCAGCCAGTGCTGGTACACCAGATTCAGGGTATTGCTATTTTGGCAATTGAATTTCACCCCAGAACAAGATATATATTTTTGCGGACACTATAAAACTTGGCCTGCAACAGCTGGGACACCAGATTCAGGGTATTGCTATTTTGGCAAGTGAATTACACCCCAGAACAAAAAATATGTTTTTGCAGGCAATATGAAACTTGGCCTGCAACAGCTGGGACACCAGATTAAGGGTATTGCTATTTTGGCAAGTGAATTACACCTTAGAACAAAATATATGTTTTTGCGGACACTATGAAACTTGGCCTGCAACAGCTTGAACACCAGATTCAGGTTATTGCTATTTTGGCAAGTGAATTATACACAAGAACAAAATATATGTTTTTGCGGACACTATGAATCCTGGCCTGCAACAGCTGGGACACCAGATTTAGGGTATTGCTATTTTGGCAAATTAATTTCACCCCAGAACAAAATATATGTTTTTGCGGACACTATGAAACTTGGCCTGCAACAGCTCGAACACCAGATTCAGGGTATTGCTATTTTGGCAAGTGAATTACACCCCAGAACAAAATATATGTTTTTGCGGACACTATGAAACTTGGCCTGCAATAGCTGGGACACCAGATTCAGGGTATTGCTATTTTGGCAAGTGAATTACACCCCAGAACAAAATATATGTTTTGGCGGACACCATGAAACTTGGCCTGCAACAGCTGGGACACCAGATTCAGGGTATTGCTATTTTGGCAAATTAATTTCACCCCAGAACAAAATATATGTTTTTGCGGACACTATGAATCCTGGCCTGCAACAGCTGGGACACCAGATTTAGGGTATTGCTATTTTGGCAAATTAATTTCACCCCAGAACAAAATATATGTTTTTGCGGACACTATGAAACTTGGCCTGCAACAGCTCGAACACCAGATTCAGGGTATTGCTATTTTGGCAAGTGAATTACACCCCAGAACAAAATATATGTTTTTGCGGACACTATGAAACTTGGCCTGCAATAGCTGGGACACCAGATTCAGGGTATTGCTATTTTGGCAAGTGAATTACACCCCAGAACAAAATATATGTTTTGGCGGACACCATTAAACTTGGCCTGCAACAGCTGGGACACCAGATTCAGGGTATTGCTATTTTGGCAAATTAATTTCACCCCAGAACCAAATATATGTTTTGGCGGACACGATTATACTTTGCCAGCCAGTGCTGGGACACCAGATTCAGGGTATTGCTATTTTGGCAAATTAATTTCACCCCAGAACAAAATACATGTTTGTGCGGACACTCTTATAATTTTCCAGCCACAGCTGTGACACCAGATTTATGGTATTGCTATTTTGGCAATTGAATTTCACCCCAGAACAAAATATATAATTTGCAGGACACTATGAAACTTGGCCAGACACAGCTGAAACCACTGATTTATGGTTATTGCTATTTTGGCAATTGAATTTCACCACAGAAAATAATCTATCCTTTGCCAGACAGCAGACAGTATTATACTTGGCTAGCCAAAGCTGGAACACCAGATTTAGGGGATTGGTATTTCGGCAATTGTATTTAACCACTTAATAAAATATAGAAATTGCTATCCTGAGTTTCTAGGGGTGACAATTAGCACAGCCAAGCCCCTGATGTAGGATATAGCAAAAAAAAAACTAGTATTGATGGATTGATGGACTTGGTGGCAGCTTGTTCTGGTGCACCACAAGTCACAAAATGGCTGCCGTCACCCCAGAAAATAAGTGACAGAAAAACACTCTGTGCGGCCTAAAAACCAGTGAGCAAGTAACTAGCATAAGTTCAATCATTCACAGCTGTAGATCGATCAGTTCATTAGGTGCTGTTGCTGACTTTTCCCTGCCTAATCTCGCCCTCACAGAAGCTGCGTCCTCTCCCTACACTAATCAGAGCAGTGTGACGTGCGGCGCTATGTGACTCCAGCTTAAATAGAGGCTGAGTCACATGCTGCACTTGGCCAATCACAGCCTTGCCATTAGAAAGCATGGCTGTGATGGGCTCTTAGGGCAAGAAGTAAAACGCTAGCTGATTGGCTGCTGCGCAGCCCTTCAGAAAGCTGATAGTAGTCGACAAACAACGAACCCGAACCCGAACTTTTTTGAAAATGTCCGGGTTCGGGTCCGTGTCCCGGACACCCCAGAATTCGGTACGAACCCGAACTATGCTCGAACTTTTCGCTCAACACTAATAGAGGACACAAATGGGGATAGATTAGTTAGTCCACTGATAAAGTATAGATATAATCAAATGAAACATGCCTATTTATACACAAAAAATAAGAGTTATTTTCATGTTTGCACAAATGATTTTATGGATTTTTGCTATACATTCAAAGGTGGTTGGTAGGGTATCTATCGCACAGATATAGGCCCCTTTCACACGGGCGAGTTTTCCGCGCGGGTGCAATGCGTGAGGAGGACGCATTGCACCCGCACTGAATCTGGACCCACTCATTTCTATGGGGCAGTGCACATGAGCGGTGATTTTCACGCATCATTTTTGCGTTGCGTGAAAATCGCAGCATGCTCCAGTTTCTGTGTTTTTAACGGAACGCAGGCCCCATAGAAGTGAATGGGGATGCGGGAAAATCGCAATCATCCGCAATCATGTGCGGATGCGTTGCGATTTTCCCGCATGGTTGCTATGCAACCATCGGGATGTGTAACCAGTTCAGTATTATTTCACATTATAACATAGTTATAATGTAAAATAATACCCTTGGCCATCTTCCTAATGTTGAACACGGTGCAGAATGGGTTAAAAATAATAAACTGATCATAACTTACCTGGTCCATTTTATCGAGAAGCCCGGCATCCTCTCCGTTAGCTTGCTACTAGGTAAAGGATGAAAGAAAAAGAGAGTTTTTGAGGGTTAATCGGATCTAGTGGACAATGTCCAATAGACTCGAGAAACTAGAGGCGCCCGGGGATGGTGAATAAACGTTGTGATAGGTGGATGGTTAAAATACAGAGGCTGCTGTAGGGTTCATCAAGCAGACTGGGTTGTCTGCAGGTTGTGAAATGTGTAGGGTGGGAAGAGATAGGAGGACGAGTGGGTGTGAACCTTCACTTCAATCACGCCTATTTCAAGAACCCAAAGTGAGCGCCAATGTTTTAGTAGATAAGGGTATCTATAGATAACATGGTATATTCCATAATAATAGAAATACTAAAAAGTAGTTGGTACATATACTACAATGACTAAAATTAAAATTGAAATTAAAATCAAAAAGTCAAAGTAATCGTATATTTCAACTTACTTCACGAGGGGGGTGGTTTACTAGGATAAGCATAAAACACCCGTAAACCAGTTACCCCCCCAGCCAGGATCGCTTCAATGATGTTAACAAATTGGAGGCAGCCAACTCAAGGGGGCTTCTGTTCAATTGTCTTTTATTCCAATAAAATCCGGCTCAATGCGTTTCGGGACAGGCACGTCCCTTCATCAGGAGCTATAACATTTAGTGGGTGTATTAGGGGTATATATAACCCCAAGGGAATGGGAAACAAGTGAAAAAGACCGCCAAATGGGGAGGGGAGGGGCCGCAAGGATCGCGGCGCCTCGAGGTGCGCATAACCGGAAGGGTGCGCGATGTTCATGCGTGTCAGCCTGGAGCGCATCTTGTATCTTGTGCGCATGTCCAGGTTATTGTCATTGCGCTCCGACCGGAGCGTTTCGGTAGCTTCTGCGCAGGTCCGGAAGTGTCATTGTATGTGCGTTCCACAGTGGAACGCTCGTTTCTGTTCCGACCTGTGTTGGTCTTGCGAGTCATGGGTAGCTCTGTACATATTCTATATGTTGGCCCAAAAGTAGGCATTTGTTGTGGGGCCGTATACAGAAGCCCCTCCTATTGAGGATTGGGGGTAATGTCTTTAAAAATAAATTAATTTTTGTGTGATATAATCTAGGGGATTATAAGTGGTGGCGCTTTTATTTTATAAATAAAAAATGTTTATAGTAAAGGGGATGTGTTAGAATAGGTTGAAAAAATGATATTAATAGAAAGATTAAAATAGTAAAAATTAGTAGAAATTAAAAGATAATAATAATGGAATTTCACTGCAATTTCTGCAGGAATTACATAGAACTCAAAGCTCAAACAATGGAGGTAGGTAGGGAGTGGGTAAACCTATTTCTCTCTTTATCCAGGGATTGGGATTGGGTTTATAGGGCTATCGATTGTGTATCGACTGACCCGGCCATGTTTGGGTTTTGTTGAGAGACTTGAAGTATTGAGGTGTCTTCATATTATATTGGGGGAAGGGATAAGTGTGACGTGGTGGACGTTGGTTCCCATCGGTAGATAGATTGGGAGTGATTGATCGGGTGTTTAATAGTTAACGTGTTCAAGTGTCTCGTTGAGACCGTAAGGGGTGAGGGTGTTAAGCTGGTATATCCAGAACATCTCCTTCTGACATAATTGCTGGAAGGAGGAAACTTGTTCTAGTGGGGTCACTTTGAGATCTGCGGGGTTACCCTCATGTAGTAGTGCAAAATGGCGTGATACACTGTGTGTCAAGATTTTCCTTTTGATGTTAGATCTATGTTCATTCATCCGTTCTCTGAGGGTTTGTGTGGTGCGGCCTACATAGTATAAATTACAAGGGCATTGGAGTAAGTATATTATGTTTCTGCTGGCGCAGGTCATTGGTTGTTGGAAGGATATTTTTCCTATAGGGTGCGGGAGGTGAAATTCCTTACTGGCAATGGTGATCATTGGGCAACATTTGCATTTTTTGACACCGCAACTAGAGGAGCTGTTCTGCTCTCTTTTGTGTCTGTCCTATTTTATTTGGTTTGTGTTTTTGGGGACATGAGGGGGCCAGAATATTTTTTAAAGTTTTCGCTCTCCGAAATGTGAGTCTTGGTATTTTGGGTATTTCTTTACCTAATATGGGATCTTTTAATAGTACAGACCAATGCTTGGTAAGTATTTGTCTAATTAGTTTGTGGTCACGATTGTATCTCGTTATCAGGCCGGGTTTAAAAGAGGTTTCTTTTGTGTCTTTTGTTTTTGGTTCAAGGCTTAGTTTCTGATCTATTAGTGAGATCTTTTTCTTAGAATCTTTGATAAGTTGTGGGGGATAGCCCTTCTCGATAAACCTTTTACTTAGGGTATCTAATTGTTCTCTCATGGTATCGTTGTTAGTGCAGTTGCGTCTAATTCGTTTCATCTGGCTGAATGGTATATTCGGTTTCCATTTGTGATAGTGGCAGCTTTTGAAATCTAGAAAGCTGTTAGCATCCACACTTTTGAAATGTGTGTTGGTGGAGATGATATTATCATTACTGATCAGTTTAAGATCCAAAAAAACGGCGTGCCTATGGTCTGCTTCTAGTGTGAAGTTGAGATTACAATCGTTAGTGTTGAGTGTGTCGATATAGGTCCTGAGGTCATTAATATTACCCTGCCAGATGAGGATGATATCGTCTATGTACCGTTTATAAAATTTGATATCAGGGTGTGTTAGCAAACCGTGTTGGTTTTCGAAAGCACCCATAAATAGATTGGCATATGAAGGCGCAAACTTTGTGCCCATTGCTGTGCCATTTACTAGGATATAGAATTTCTCCTTATATGAAAAGTAGTTACGGCATAAGATAAACTCTATGGATCTGAGAACAAAGTCTTTCTGTGCAGATGGCATGGTTGTATCAGTGTCTAAAAATGTTTTCGTCGCTTTGAGGCCTACTTTATGTATAATGTTGCTATAGAGTGATGTTACGTCTAGTGTGGCCCAAACGAAGTCATCTTGCCAGGTTATTTTTTCTAGGGTCTGGATAAGGTGTGTCGAGTCTTTAAGGTGGGATGGTAAAGTGTTAACATATCTTTGGAGGATGCCGTCTATATATTCGGATAGATTGGAGGTTAGAGAGTCGATGCCCGATATTATGGGTCTTCCGGGGGGGTCTACTATGGATTTATGTATCTTGGGGAGGAAGTAGAAACGTGCGACAGCGGGATGAGTTTTTTTGAGATAGTTTTTTTCTTTTTTGTTTAAAACACCTAGGGATGAACCTTGGTCTATAAGGTCATGGAGTTGGATTAGGAACTTTTTGGTGGGGTCTTCTGTGAGAGATCTGTAGTAGTATGTATCAGAAGGGATCCTGTTGGCTTCTTTTTCATAGTGATCAGTGTCAAGGATGACTATCCCTCCTCCCTTATCGGCATTTTTTATAACAATATCTTGGTTTTCTTTGAGGTTTTTTAATGCTTTTTTGAGGTTGTTACTCAAATTATCTGCTGAAGGTTCAAAGGATATTGATTTGGATTTTTTGGATTTTTTCTTTGGTGGCGATGTTTTGTTAACGGAAAAAGCTTCTTTAAGGTCGTCTAGGACCATATTATAATAGCTTTCTAGATGTGGACCTCTGCTCTCTAGGGGGTAGAACGAGGACTTGTTATTTAATGGCGGTTTGATGGTGTTGATAGGTTCTGGGAGGTGTGTTCTGTGATCTTGTGTCTGTGTTGTTGCAGTGAGGGCGGTATTGTCGTCTATTGGGTGAGGACGTAGGTAGTTGTTTGTGATGGAGTGTTTAATGCTAAAATGACGTTGGAGGGTGAGTCTTCTAATAAATTGGTTTAGATCTACAAATAGCTCAAATAAATCTGGTTTGTTGGTTGGGCAAAAAGAAAGGCCTCTACTTAGAAGTTCTATCTCATTCTCTTTTAGGGTGTAGCTTGATAGATTGAAGATGCCTCTACTCTTAAGGAATTCGAATTCTGAATTTATAATGGTTGAGTTTTTGGCTTGTGTTTTTTGTTTGAGGGTGGGTCGTTTGCTACCACCTCTGCATCCTCTGTAGCGGGATTTGGTCTTTTTTTGGGGTTCAAGATTGGGCTGTAGAAGTTGGTGATCTTTAGAGGTTCCTGTGGTTTGGGTTATGGGAGATGAGAGGGCCCTGGTGTTGAGTGTTTGCAGAATCTGTGTGCTGGATAAGTTTAGGCGGGGCGGGGATTGTAAATGGGATGGTGAGTGCCCCCAGTGTCCTGTCTGGTTGAACATTGTTAGCTGTTCTATAAGAGGACTTTCTGTTAGATTGGGGGGCAGGTCTAAAAAATGTTGGTCAGGACTAGGGTAGGATGGACTGACTGAGTGAGTGGTGATATTAAGCTGGGATAAGGAGTGGGATCTATCCTTGTTTTGTATAGCCGATGGTAGGTCTGGATTAGTCACGGTTGGTGGTGTGTCTAAGACGTGGACTTGGCTTCTAGGTTGTGGGCAAGCAGGAGAAATGAGAGGTGTTTTGGTGGGATTGTAGGATCGTGATGGCTTATTGGATTCTGAGGGTGTACTGTATATAGATATGTCAGTTTCCCCTATGGGTAAAAGGGTGGGGGGATGGGGGAGTAAGGGAATGGGTACTTTGGGATTTTTTGATGGAGGATTTGTGATCGTGAGAATCTTCACTTGTGTGTTTTTTTGGGTTAAGGGAGGGGCGGTGTGTTTGATGGCATTGTATTTACTATTATAGATTGTTCTTTCTTTTCTTCCAGGTTTGGCAACTGCCTCTGCGTAAGTGCTGGATCTATTTGGCTTATTACTTTTTTCGTTATATCTAGGGAATAGGGAAACTGGTTTACTAATCGTCATAGGTTGGGAGGGAATGTTGGTGGTATAGGGGAGGTTGGGGTAGGTGGAGTGGAGTGTTTGGCGGGTAGTGTCTCTATATTTGTGGTGGGGTTTCCTTTCCCAGATTCTGATTAGGTTGGTTTTGTAGTCTTTGATGTCTCTGAGTAGTTTTGTACATTTGGACCTAACCTGATTGTATTCATAGGTCCTCAAATGTTCTCTCAATTTCAATAAGGGTGGGCTTTTTTCTGGGGCATTTTTGTTGTTAATGAGGTGGTTAAGGATGGTGTGGGCAAGATTCAGACTTGTTCTTTTACGCTTGGCTATGAGAATTTTTATATAGGATTGGGAGCAATTATCGCTAATGTGTAGCCAATCTGTATAGAAAGTTTGATCATTTGGAAAGGTTGGTTTCAGTGACAGTCTTAGGCCTCTGGGAATGAGGTCAAGGGCTAAGTATATGTTTAGAAAAAAATGGTCTATTTCATTATGGATATAGTTTTTTGTGTCGTTAATGATGTTCCTGTGGAAAGAATCTTCTCGGGTTTCTGAGGGGACAGTTGTGTTGATAGTCCAGGGGTTGGTTTGAATAGTTTTGACAGTCACATAATCCTCTGGATTCAATAGCAGGGAGACTTCTTTTTTGACTCTCGGTATCATATTTCGAATGTCGTCTCTTAGGTAGCTCCATCCTGTGTCAGCCTCTTTTCCTCTGATCGTTGAGGGTGGTGTCCTCAATCGATCCATATGAAGTATGAAAGAAAAAGAGAGTTTTTGAGGGTTAATCGGATCTAGTGGACAATGTCCAATAGACTCGAGAAACTAGAGGCGCCAGGGGATGGTGAATAAACGTTGTGATAGGTGGATGGTTAAAATACAGAGGCTGCTGTAGGGTTCATCAAGCAGACTGGGTTGTCTGCAGGTTGTGAAATGTGTAGGGTGGGAAGAGATAGGAGGACGAGTGGGTGTGAACCTTCACTTCAATCACGCCTATTTCAAGAACCCAAAGTGAGCGCCAATGTTTTAGTAGATAAGGGTATCTATAGATAACATGGTATATTCCATAATAATAGTAATACTAAAAAGTAGTTGGTACATATACTACAATGACTAAAATTAAAATTGAAATTAAAATCAAAAAGTCAAAGTAATCGTATATTTCAACTTACTTCACGAGGGGGGTGGTTTACTAGGATAAGCATAAAACATTCCCTCCCAACCTATGCCGATTAGTAAACCAGTTTCCCTATTCCCTAGATATAACGAAAAAAGTAATAAGCCAAATAGATCCAGCACTTACGCAGAGGCAGTTGCCAAACCTGGAAGAAAAGAAAGAACAATCTATAATAGTAAATACAATGCCATCAAACACACCGCCCCTCCCTTAACCCAAAAAAACACACAAGTGAAGATTCTCACGATCACAAATCCTCCATCAAAAAATCCCAAAGTACCCATTCCCTTACTCCCCCATCCCCCCACCCTTATACCCATAGGGGAAACTGACATATCTATATACAGTACACCCTCAGAATCCAATAAGCCATCACAATCCTACAATCCCACCAAAACACCTCTCATTTCTCCTGCTTGCCCACAACCTAGAAGCCAAGTCCACGTCTTAGACACACCACCAACCGTGACTAATTCAGACCTACCATCGGCTATACAAAACAAGGATAGATCCCACTCCTTATCCCCGCTTAATATCACCACTCACTCAGTCAGTCCATCCTACCCTAGTCCTGACCAACATTTTTTAGACCTGCCCCCCAATCTAACAGAAAGTCCTCTTATAGAACAGCTAACAATGTTCAACCAGACAGGACACTGGGGGCACTCACCATCCCATTTACAACCCCCGCCCCGCCTAAACTTATCCAGCACACAGATTCTGCAAACACTCATTTCAACACCAGGGCCCTCTCATCTCCCATCACCCAAACCACAAGAACCTCTAAAGATCACCAACTTCTACAGCCCAATCTTGAACCCCAAAAAAAGACCAAATCCCGCTACAGAGGATGCAGAGGTGGTAGCAAACGACCCACCCTCAAACAAAAAACACAAGCCAAAAACTCAACCATTATAAATTCAGAATTCGAATTCCTTAAGAGTAGAGGCATCTTCAATCTATCAAGCTACACCCTAAAAGAGAATGAGATAGAACTTCTAAGTAGAGGCCTTTCTTTTTGCCCAACCAACAAACCAGATTTATTTGAGCTATTTGTAGATCTAAACCAATTTATTAGAAGACTCACCCTCCAACGTCATTTTAGCATTAAACACTCCATCACAAACAACTACCTACGTCCTCACCCAATAGACGACAATACCGCCCTCACTGCAACAACACAGACACAAGATCACAGAACACACCTCCCAGAACCTATCAACACCATCAAACCGCCATTAAATAACAAGTCCTCGTTCTACCCCTAGAGAGCAGAGGTCCACATCTAGAAAGCTATTATAATATGGTCCTAGACGACCTTAAAGAAGCTTTTTCCGTTAACAAAACATCGCCACCAAAGAAAAATCCAAAAATCCAAATCAATATCCTTTGAACCTTCAGCAGATAATTTGAGTAACAACCTCAAAAAGCATTAAAAACCTCAAAGAAAACCAAGATATTGTTATAAAAAATGCCGATAAGGGAGGAGGGATAGTCATCCTTGACACTGATCACTATGAAAAAGAAGCCAACAGGATCCCTTCTGATACATACTACTACAGATCTCTCACAGAAGACCCCACCAAAAAGTTCCTAATCCAACTCCATGACCTTATAGACCAAGGTTCATCCCTAGGTGTTTTAAACAAAAAAGAAAAAAACTATCTCAAAAAAACTCATCCCGCTGTCGCACGTTTCTACTTCCTCCCCAAGATACATAAATCCATAGTAGACCCCCCCGGAAGACCCATAATATCGGGCATCGACTCTCTAACCTCCAATCTATCCGAATATATAGACGGCATCCTCCAAAGATATGTTAACACTTTACCATCCCACCTTAAAGACTCGACACACCTTATCCAGACCCTAGAAAAAATAACCTGGCAAGATGACTTCGTTTGGGCCACACTAGACGTAACATCACTCTATAGCAACATTATACATAAAGTAGGCCTCAAAGCGACGAAAACATTTTTAGACACGGATACAACCATGCCATCTGCACAGAAAGACTTTGTTCTCAGATCCATAGAGTTTATCTTATGCCATAACTACTTTTCATATAAGGAGAAATTCTATATCCAAGTAAATGGCACAGCAATGGGCACAAAGTTTGCGCCTTCATATGCCAATCTATTTATGGGTGCTTTCGAAAACCAACACGGTTTGCTAACACACCCTGATATCAAATTTTATAAACGGTACATAGACGATATCATCCTCATCTGGCAGGGTAATATTAATGACCTCAGGACCTATATCGACACACTCAACACTAACGATTGTAATCTCAACTTCACACTAGAAGCAGACCATAGGCACGCCGTTTTTTTGGATCTTAAACTGATCAGTAATGATAATATCATCTCCACCAACACACATTTCAAAAGTGTGGATGCTAACAGCTTTCTAGATTTCAAAAGCTGCCACTATCACAAATGGAAACCGAATATACCATTCAGCCAGATGAAACGAATTAGACGCAACTGCACTAACAACGATACCATGAGAGAACAATTAGATACCCTAAGTAAAAGGTTTATCGAGAAGGGCTATCCCCACAACTTATCAAAGATTCTAAGAAAAAGATCTCACTAATAGATCAGAAACTAAGCCTTGAACCAAAAACAAAAGACACAAAAGAAACCTCTTTTAAACCCGGCCTGATAACGAGATACAATCGTGACCACAAACTAATTAGACAAATACTTACCAAGCATTGGTCTGTACTATTAAAAGATCCCATATTAGGTAAAGAAATACCCAAAATACCAAGACTCACATTTCGGAGAGCGAAAACTTTAAAAAATATTCTGGCCCCCTCATGTCCCCAAAAACACAAACCAAATAAAATAGGACAGACACAAAAGAAGCCAGAGCAGAACAGCTCCTCTAGTTGCGGTGTAAAAAAATACAAATGTTGCCCAATAATCACCATTGCCAGTATGGAATTTCACCTCCCGCACCCTATAGGAAAAATATCCTTCCAACAACTAATGACCTGCGCCAGCAGAAACATAATATACTTACTCCAATGCCCTTGTAATTTATACTATGTAGGCCGCACCACACAAACCCTCAGAGAACGGATGAATGAACATAGATCTAACATCAAAAGGAAAATCTTGACACACAGTGTATCACGCCATTTTGCACTACTACATGAGGGTAACCCCGCAGATCTCAAAGTGACCCCACTAGAACAAGTTTCCTCCTTCCAGCAATTATGTCAGAAGGAGATGTTCTGGATATACCAGCTTAACACCCTCACCCCTTACGGTCTCAACGAGACACTTGAACACGTTAACTATTAAACACCCGATCAATCACTCCCAATCTATCTACCGATGGGAACCAACGTCCACCACGTCACACTTATCCCTTCCCCCAATATAATATGAAGACACCTCAATACTTCAAGTCTCTCAACAAAACCCAAACATGGCCGGGTCAGTCGATACACAATCGATAGCCCTATAAACCCAATCCCAATCCCTGGATAAAGAGAGAAATAGGTTTACCCACTCCCTACCTACCTCCATTGTTTGAGCTTTGAGTTCTATGTAATTCCTGCAGAAATTGCAGTGAAATTCCATTATTATTATCTTTTAATTTCTACTATTTTTTACTATTTTAATCTTTCTATTAATATCATTTTTTCAACCTATTCTAACACATCCCCTTTACTATAAACATTTTTTATTTATAAAATAAAAGCGCCATCACTTATAATCCCCTAGATTATATCACACAAAAATTAATTTATTTTTAAAGACATTACCCCCAATCCTCAATAGGAGGGGCTTCTGTATACGGCCCCACAACAAATGCCTACTTTTGGGCCAACATATAGAATATGTACAGAGCTACCCATGACTCGCAAGACCAACACAGGCCGGAACTGAAACGAGCGTTCCACTGTGGAACGCACATACAATGACACTTCCGGACCTGCGCAGAAGCTACCGAAACGCTCCGGTCGGAGCGCAATGACAATAACCTGGACATGCGCACAAGATACAAGATGCGCTCCAGGCTGACACGCATGAACATCGCGCACCCTTCCGGTTATGCGCACCTCGAGGCGCCGCGATCCTTGCGGCCCCTCCCCTCCCCGTTTGGCGGTCTTTTTCACTTGTTTCCTATTACCTTGGGGGTATATATACCCCTAATACACCCACTAAATGTTATAGCTCCTGATGAAGGGACGTGCCTGTCCCGAAACGCGTTGAGCCGCGTTGAGCAGTTGGCTGCCTCCAATTTGTTAACATCATTGAAGCGATCCTGGCTGGGGGGGTAACTGGTTTACGGGTGTTTTATGCTTTTCCTAGTAAACCACCCCCCTCGTGAAGTAAGTTGAAATATACGATTACTTTGGCTTTTTGATTTTAATTTCAATTTTAATTTTAGTCATTGTAGTATATGTACCAACTACTTTTTAGTATTACTATTATTATGGAATATACCATGTTATCTATAGATACCCTTATCTACTAAAACATTGGCGCTCACTTTGGGTTCTTGAAATAGGCGTGATTGAAGTGAAGGTTCACACCCACTCGTCCTCCTATCTCTTCCCACCCTACACATACTAGGTAAAGGACCTGTGATGATGTCACATGGTCACATGGCTCAATCACATGCTCCATCACCATAGTGATGGAGCATGTGATTGGGCCATGTGACCATGTGACATCATCACAGGTCCTTTACCTAGTAGCAAGCTAACGGAGAGGATGCCGGGCTTCGCGATCAAATGGACCAGGTAAGTTATGATTAGTTTATTATTTTTAACCCATTCTGCACCGGGTTCAACATTAGGAAGATGGCCAAGGGTATTATTTTACATTATAAATATGTTATAATGTGAAATAATACCAGCGGGACAATTTCTGACCCAAACATGCACTTCTGTGAAGAAGTGCAGGTTCGGGTCTGGGTACCAAAAGTGCAGATTTTTCTCCCGCGCGTGCAAAACGCATGACAGCGCTTTGCACTCGCAGGGAAAAATCGCAACGATTCCCGCAACGCACCCGCACTGTTTGACGGAGTGCACCCGCAACGCCCGTGTGCAAGAGGCCTTATAGGGGAATTAGAGGGAATCTGGTCACAGTTATTACATTTAGGAGTGAATTAAGATGGGAACAAGAACTTGGTCCAAATGTCACTATCAAATGGAAAGATATTAAAAAGTCCTCTTTATCAAATAATTATAGACTAATCCAATTTAATATACTCCACCAGTTAGGATTTATACAATCTTCTTTGAAGCTTCGGGAACGAGATGATCTACTCTGGATGAAAGCTCTTTTGTTACCCTGGGTAATAATGGTAAGAAATTGGGTCTCAGAGCGGCACCCCGAGATTTCTGAATGGTTCCTCTTAGTTAGGAAAATTAAAAGTTATGAGAGATGTGTGTTTCAGAGCCAACGACAGAAGGAAAAGTGAGAGAAGATATGGGCATTATAGAGCTAGGATATATACTCAATTTTTCTTTTCCTTTTCCCACTCTGTCTCTCATTTTCCTCTTCCCTCTCCCGGATGGGTTCCTGATAGATATTATAGTTAAAAAGGAGATATATTTAGCTAGTGGGGCTCCCCGAGCCATTGCAGGGTGGGAGGGTTAATTATTTGTTTTTTTTTTACTGGGAAAATAATTATATCTAATAGTGATTTTGTCTTGAATCATTGGAGAAATGTTTTATATTTGTACTTTTTTTTTTTCTCTTTTTGTTTCCAGCCTTGTATAATTATGTGCTATTGAAAACACTCTCTGATGGTAATTCATGATGCAATGTTATGTTGATTTTTATAAGAAAATTAAATAAAAATTATTAAAATAAAAAAAATAAAAAAATCATGGTGCCAGCAGTCTTTAATTTTACCCAATTTGTCCCCTTCCTCCATTAGCAAATTTCTGTAGCAGAAGGAAATGCTGTTGGAGTTAGAGTTAGGATTGGAAATCCATAGCCTTAATAAAGGAAAATTAGAGGATTGAGCAAAGGGAATCAACCCAGAGCTAAGCATATGTCTAAGTTGCATGCACCGGAAGTACTCTGAGGGTGGCAGGTTATGTTTGGCAGCTAAAATTGATGAAGAGTAGGAACACCCAGATCTTTCAAGAAGTGGAGGCCTTTCTCGGCCCAGGGTGATGCTGAGAAGTTATGAAACAAACAACTCAAAAATAGATATAGGGATATCCATTAATTATATGGTGTCAAAACATCTATGGAAGGATGGGTTAGTCCACAGCCGTATCACAGCTGAGATCGGGGATGTTAAGTATGGAAAAATATAAGGGAACATAAGAAAGTGCGAATGCTGTGTCCCCGTAATAGGCCAAGCTCAATCTGACCCATTTTTTAGAGACATCTCCAATCCACAATTGTTTCAGTTGGGCCAGTATAATGGATTTATAGCATAAAAACAGAGATGGGCAGTTCACCCCACGCTGATGAATATGGGAAAACAGGATGTCCGCCTTGACCCTCGGTCTCTTCCCACCCCACACAAACCGCATAAGCAAGTTTTGCAAGGTTTGGGTATAGGAGATAAATATTGGCACACTTCTAAAAATATATAGGATCTTTGGTAGAAGTACCATCTTGGCCACAGCAATCCTCCCCAACCATGAGATGCCAAACAGTCTCAAGGAGGATATTTTATTCTTAACCTCCTCTAATAATGTGAGATAGTTAGTTTGGAACAGTGTGGATGGTGTCACTATTCCTAAATATGGCAAGTCAGTTTTGACCAATTGAAATTGTGTTTTCAAATTTCGGAGTACTTTATGGTCTATATTCATCGGTAATATTTGTGACTTGTTCACAATAATTTTGTAATAGGAGGCTTCGCTAAAGCGATTAATAATACAACTTACTGCAATCAAGGATTGGTAGGGATTGGATAAGACCAAAATAGTGTCATATGCAAATAGACCAATTTTATTAGTAACGTCTCGAGATTTAATCCCAGTGATCTCGGGTGAGCTTTGAATGCTTTCTGCTAGGGGTTCCATGATCAAAGTGAAAATGAGAGGGGACGTGGGACACCCTTGTCGGGTTCCATTCGTAATGTCAAACCTAGAGGATAGTACCGTCAGATGTCTGTCTATTTTTCATAAATCCAACCTGGTCATTATTTATGAAAGTAGGAAAAATATCTACCAATCTATTGGACAATAATTTAGAAAAGATCTTGAGATCGGAATTGAGTATTGACATGGGGCGGAAATTTGCTGGAGTGGAGTGTAGGGAGGTTTGCCTGCTTTGGGAAGTGTGACTATTAGGGCTGAGAGCATTTCCTTGGGAATGGGATTGCCTTTAAAGAATTGCTGAAAAAATCCTTTCAGGTATGGAGAGAGGATTGGGGAAAATGTCTTGTAGTACTCATTGGTTAACCCGTCTGGCCCTGTTGATTTGTTTAGTTTGAGAGGTTATTACTTGAGTGATTTCATCAATATGGATATCTCCGTTTAATATATCTAATTGTTCTGACGATAATTGGGGATAAGAGATTATTCAGGAAGGTGTTAATTATCTCTTTAGTAGGTTGAGGAGTATCGGCGTCTAGGGCGAGATTATACAATTTAGCATAGTATGAGGCAAATTCATCAGCTATTTCTTGTGGATTCATAATTTTCTTACCTGCTCAGCCATATAAAAAGGGATCCTAGATTTGGCAGATTTAGCCTTAATCCTGTTTGCTAAAGATTTATTAGCTCTGTTTCCTCAATAGTAATATTTGGATTTGCGGTGGTAGAACTCAAATCTGGATTGCATTAACGCATGTAGCTCAAATCTTAAATTTTTCAATTGGGTTGCGAAGGTAATTTTGGGAGATCTTAGGATGTCACACTCTACTTGTCTAATCTGGCCTATGAGTTGTTCGATCTTTTGATTTCTTTTGTCCAAAGCAGAGTATTTTAGAAAGATACCCCTCATGACCGCTTTGTCAGCGCACCTGATCCCGGCAAACGAGACCTCACATGAGGTATTAAGAGTAAAATATTCCTGCAGAGCGGTGCGAAATAGAGGTAAGTATTCAGGGTTATTCAAAATGTAAATATTCAATCTCCACGGGGCTCGCGAGGGAGAGTATTGTAGGTTAATGAGTATAGAGGTAGGGGCATGGTCAGTCCAAGTTATGGTACCGATATCTGATGAAATTATATTTTGTAGTAGTCAATGGATGTCGTATATCTGGACTTCTCCAAAGCATTTGACACCGTACCTCATAAAAGGTTAGTATATAAAATGAGGATGCTCGGCCTGGGAGAAAATGTCTGTATGTGGGTAAGTAACTGGCTGAGTGACAGAAAACAGAGGGTGGTTATTAACGGTACACACTCAGATTGGGTCACTGTAACTAGTGCGGTACCTCAGGGGTCAGTATTGGGCCCTATTCTCTTCAATATATTTATTAATGATCTTGTAGAAGGTCTGCACAGTAAAATATCTATTTTTGCAGATGACACTAAACTGTGTAAAGTAATTAACCCTGAAGAGGACAGTTTTCTGCTACAGAGGGATCTGGATAGATTGGAGGCTTGGGCAGAAAAATGGCAGATGAGGTTTAACACTGACAAATGTAAAGTTATGCACATGGGAAGGAATAATGCAAGTCACCCGTACATATTAAATGGTAAAACACTCGGTAACACTGACATGGAAAAGGATCTAGGAATTTTAATAAACAGCAAATTAAGCTGCAAAAACCAGTGTCAGGCAGCTGCTGCCAAGGCCAATAAGATAATGGGTTGCATCAGAAGGGGCATAGACGTCCGTGATGAGAACATAGTCCAACCACTTTACACATCACTAGTCAGACCACACATGGAGGACTGTGTACAGTTCTGGGCTCCTGTGAACAAGTAAGAAGACATAGCAGAGCTGGAGAGGGTTCAGAGGAGGGCAACTAAAGTAATAACTGGAATGAGGGATCCACAGTACCCTGAAAGGTTATCAAAATTTGGGTTATTCACTTTAGAAAAAAGACGACTGAGGGGAGATCTAATAACTATGTATAAATATATCAGGGGTCAGTACAGAGATCTGTCCCATCATCTATTTATCCCCAGGACTGTGACTGTGACAAGGGGACATCCTCTGCGTCTGGAGGAAAGAAGGTTTGTACACAAACATAGAAAAGGATTCTTCACTGTAAGAGCAGTGATACTATGGACTCTTTACTGTAAGAGCAGTGAGACTATGGACTCTTTACTGTAAGAGCAGTGAGACTATGGACTCTTTACTGTAAGAGCAGTGAGACTATGGACTCTTTACTGTAAGAGCAGTGAGATTATGGACTCTTTACTGTAAGAGCAGTGAGACTATGTACTCTACTGTAAGAGCAGTGAGACTATGGACTCTACTGTAAGAGCAGCGAGACTATGGAACTCTCTGCCTGAGGAGGTGGTGATGGTGAGTACAATAAAGGAATTCAAGAGGGGCCTGGATGTATTCCTGGAGTGTAACAATATTACAGGCTATAGCTACTAGAGGGGGGTCGTTGATCCAGGTAGTACTTCTTTCCTCTGGATCAACTAGCAGGATAACAGGCCGATCTGGATGGACAGATGTCTTTTTTTGGCCTTATGTGCTATGTTACTATGTTACACTGACTAACTCCCACTAACTATCTGTATTATATATATAAGCTAACTAACTAACTAACTAACTAACTAACTAACTAATGTAATGTGACATCACAGCGCTATGTATGTAGCATGTATGTATGGACAGCAGAACCTATCACACTACCTAACACCCAGCACTGGAACCTATCAGCTACACTATATCACTATCTAACCCACACTGACTATCTCCACTAACTATCTGTATTTAATATATACGCTAACTAACTAACTAACTAACTAACTAACTAACTATCTAATGTAATGACACAGCAAATCACAGAGCACAGCAATGACACTGCTCTCTCTCTCATAGAACTGCAAGATTCTGTAGAAAATGTCTGCTGGGGAGGTTCTTATATAGTAAGGGGTCGGCAAATTTCCTATTGGTTGCTAGGGATGTTGCTAAGCTCAGACAAACACATTGAAGCCTTCTCATTGGCCCACAAGCAAGAAGGGAGGTTACTGATGAAAAAAAAATCTAGAATATTCAAAATTACGAATATATATCACTATATTCAATATATTTGCGAATTCTCAAAATGCCGATATTCGCAATTAATATTCGCGATTCGAATATTAGCGCCAAACACTAGTCTTATATCAACTAATACTATATCAATGCGGGAGTATGAGTTATTGGTAGAGATGAGCGAACTTTAAAAAAAAGTCCGGTGTTCGGCGTTCGGGTTGTGGTAAGTCGCGCATCCCGTTATGGATTCCACTATAGCGGCATATGGAATCCATAAGGGGCGGCTGCCACCAACCTGAACTGTTGAACAGCCGAAGGACCTGGGGTGACTTCACTGTCATGTGATCAGTGCAGGGGGCGTGGCTCAGCACTGGATTTGATCCCGTGCTGAGCCACGCCCCCTGCACTGATCACATGACAGTGACATCACCCCAGGTCCTTCGGCTGTTCAACAGTTCGGGTTGGTGGCAGCCGCCCCTTATGGATTCTATATGCCGCTATAGTGGAATCCATAACGGGATGCGCGACTTACCACAACCCGAACGCCGAACACCAGACTTTTTTTAAAGTTCGCTCATCTATAGTTATGGTGGCTTGATAAAAAGTCTTTTTCAGACGCATGGAATATGCGGTATGGGTCAAAAATCTCCTCTTTGTGCAATTACTCTCTTAATGAGAAGTCCCTGTCCTTACTGTCCACGGGTGTCTTGTCAATCGTAGGGTCAATAACTTTATTATAGTCGCCGCAGAGTATTAAAACCCCCGTCTTATTGGTGTCAGTTTGTTGAAGAAGCGGTGAAGGAGGTGAAGCTGTGATTTATTAGGTGCATATATGGATGCTATAGTGTAAAGCTGTGATTTATTAGACAGATAATGATAATGGAGCGGCCTTGGCTGTCTGTAGTCTAAAAGAGACCACATATTTAGCATCACCTCTGTTTTTTTCTTTCCAGGATGTGAGTGAAAAATATGAGGAAAGCGCCTATTTTGAATCATGAAACTATCTTTAGGCAATAATTACGTTTCCTGGGGGCATGCTCTTTTGAAGAGGCTGTTTAACCCTTTCACATTTAGGAATGAGATGTTTAATGCCATATCAGGTACCTAAGAACACGCCCATAAACCCCTGGAATGCCATATAAAATGTACAATGCTACATTGAACAATAGAGTGCATCCCTGAACTTCTAGTCAGAAAAATTAAAGTTTTAAAGTCTTTCCTTTCACTGTCCCTAGCGCCTGCTGACGTCTCTCCCTGCACTAAGTGCACTGGAAAATGCCTGAATCCAAGATGGCTAAGGCTATTTATAGGGCTATGACATCACAGGGCTGGCTGGCTGCTGATTGGCTGCATGTATGGCATTATGAGTGATCCCGCCTTCCCAGAGTTCTTTGCGCCATGTCCTAACAAGTGCAGCAGCCATTTTAGGAACAAATGTGATACGTTACCACGAAGCGTGAGGAAATTCGGATTCGGTACAAAATAAATTTTTCCTAAAATTTGGATCGACTTCCACTTTGTCAACTTCAATTCACTAATCTCTAGTGACAACCTCCCGAGACCTTAACTCCTAGCTTGAGTAACTCCTAGCCCGTCTAGCTTCTGCCTATGCTGCACATGGTGGTTACTCTGGATATTAGTTGCTAGTCATAATAATGTGACTTTACCATGTAGAACAAGATCAGAATAATATAAACCCACTGGAAAGAAATGTTTCAGGCAAATATCTAGCAACCAGACTTAAGTGAGGTCTGGGTATAAATAGACCCAACAATCAACATTTCCACCTTAATCTGGCAGGCAAAGCTAGGCAATAACCAACCTAGATTTAGATGTAAGGAAGTTATAAAGAAACTGCCTAAACGAGGTGAAAAACTTGGTGAACTCGATACAACAGCAGAACCCCGTTGCTCATAACATCTGCTACACAATGGGTTGTGTCTGGGGTCATGTGTGAAGGATGTGAAGTCACAGAGAGACATTTCTTGACACTTCTACACTTTCCTCTGTGTGCGTCTTGGGGATGAGTATGAGCAAGTAGCATATTGATCCATTCTCAGAGGTTTCTGAGGTGCACGTGGAGCCGATCACTGTCCTCAGCAGTGATGTGTCCTAAGCAGCTCATGACCCAGCAGTGATCTGGGGGTCAGTCATTGTCTTCAGTGACACACATGACCTTGTCCATACTGGACTTTTATTTGCAGGGACCCAAGTGCAGTGAAGACAGCTGAAGAACCATGGAGCCAAAATTTAGCAGCAGGAAGCAGGTAATCTGTTTTCCTTCACAGATCCAGCGAGGGTGGTATTGAAAAAGCATTATTATAATGATCCAAATTGAAAAATGTCCAGCAAATGCTTAATGCATTAAAACCTTGTAAGCTTTATTTTCGTAAGTTAAAATAAAACAATTTACAAATCAAAAACCAACGCGTTTCGGACACTTGATTTGTTGTTAGTCTGCAGCTACCACTAAAAATACATCAAATGTCCAAACTTTTTTATGTTTACTTTTTGATTTTTACTTACAGAAATAAAGCTTACAAGAGTTTTCGGGATAATTTTTCTTTTGGAACATTACTATACTGATCTAGGAGTGTCACATGCAACGCCTGTTATTCAGAGCACTTCATAGCAATTGAAAAACAAGTTAGTTCTGAAGAACCCCAGTGTATAGATATTTCAATGAATAAAATGCAAGTAATCTAACATGCAGACCACAGATCAGACTGGATGTTTAACCCTACAAGGCACCTCGAACAAAACCAACGATATCTGCCTTGAAACAGGAAAACAAAATCAATTGACTTACGGTGTCAACATTAGCTCTACTGTATGAAGGCTCAGCACAGTGATGCTAAGTTCAAATCTCCGTCAAGGAGATCAGGAAGGCTGTTTCCGAACTTCAGGTACTTCACCTGCCAGAGCCCCATTGGTTGTAATAAAGTCTGGCGGTAATCCAGCCTCTCCCCTGCATAAATGTCAGGTTTTGGCCAACATTCATGTTGAATCAGGCAGCCAAAATTAAAGAGGTTCTGTCACCCAGTTGAAGCCTACCCTACCAGACATATACTGTAGCCTGGTAGGGCTGTTGACACAGAAAAAATATACCTTTATTTCTCATGTAGTAGGTACGGTATGGCCGAAAAAGCAACTTTAACCCCTTAAGGACGAAGGGCGTACATGTACGCCCTTCGTCCGCACTTTAAAGATGGCGCCCGCTCCCGCACGGAGCGGGCGCATGAGCTGCGGGTAAATGCTTGATTCATCAAGCTGACACCCGCAGCTCATGTCCGTGACCGGCAGCGATGCCGATCGCGGACATTTAACCCCTCAGATGCCGTGGTCAATCCTGACCACGGCATCTGATGGAGCACAAACCGAAAGTTTCACTTTCGGTTTGTGCTCCGGCTCCCCTGATGGCCACAAGGGGGAGCCGGAGCATGCATTTAGTACCCTAGGTTTCTGTGAATGAAACCTAGGTTACTACATAGTATTCCTATGGAGCCTATGACTGTAATAGGCTCCATTGGAAATATGCGATTTTTTCATATATTCCAATGCTATTGCATTGGAATATATGAGAATAGCAATCTGATGATTGCATCTTATAGTTCCCTATGAGAACTATAAGAAAGTGGTAAAAAAAAAAAAAAAAAGTTTAAAAAATAAAAATAAAATAAAAAAATATAAAAATTAAAATCACCCCCCTTTCCCCAAAATGAAAATAAAATAAATAAAAAAATAAAAAAATTACACATAATGGGTGTCGCAATGTGCGAAAACGCCCATACTATAATAATATTAAAAATATTCACCATACGGTAAACATAAAAACGAAAAAAAGCGTCCAAATGGCTAATTCGCCATTTTTGGGCGCTTCATTTCTAAAAAAATGAATAAAAAGTGATCAAAACATCATACGCACCCCATAATGGTATCAATTAAAAGTTCAGATTGCCCCGCAAAAAATGAGCCCCTACACTGCTCCGTATGCATAATTACAAAAAAAGTTATAGGGGTCAAAACATGGCGACAAAAAAATAAAATAAAAAAATTCCCACTTTTAATTTTTTTCACTATCAAAACACAAGAAAAACTATACATATTAGGTATTGCTGGATTCGTACTGACCTGAAGAATAAAATTAACCAGTCAGTTTTATCACAAATCGAACGTTGTAATTTAAAAACCCGTAAAACTGTGGTGAAATTGCTTTTTTTTTGCAATTTGACCCCATTTGGAATTTTTTTCCCGTTTCCCACTACATCACATGCAAAAATAAATGGTAGCGTTAAAAAGTACAACTTGTCCCGCAAAAAACAAGCCGTCATATGGCTATGTGAGCGGAAATATAAAAATGTTATGGCTTTTGGAAGGCAGGGAGCGCAAAACAAAAACGCAAAAATCCCAAAACCCCCGGTCCTTAAGGGGTTAAAAAATATGCAAGTGAGGAATTCGAGCACTCGGAGGCGAGCTTATGCCTTCCGAGCACTGCTTCTGAGACACCCCCGTTCCTTGCAAATGCCGGTGTTCTGTAAAAATCTGCTGCCCGTGAGAATCTGTTGCCCTCGTCATTTCCGGGGAGGAGTTTCTCGCAGCGGGCCACCTGAAAGAGGAGGCGTGTTTGCGGCTGCGCACCATTGCTCCGGGTAGCAGCATTTTACAGCCTATAGCTGTGAACGCGCCAGGGCATGTGAAATTAACGGGCTAGCGCGCATGCGAGCTATGTGAATGCGCCAGGGCAGCATAAAATAACGGGCTAGGGTGCATGCGCGCTATGTGAATGAGCACAGAGTGCCATGAATGCGCCAGGGCACCTTACTTTTATGGGCTATCATGCATGCGCGATATGTGAAATCGCCAGGGCAGCTGAAATTAATGGGCTGTGAACCTGCCAGGGCAGCTTACATTTATGGACCACTGCGCATGCGTCGGGGGTAGGTAAAAATTACAGCGCAGTGTCCATTAACTTGTTTCCATCCTAGTGTCAACTCTAAGTGTGAAATTTGCCTACCCGTATGCCCTCAGAAGGAGATAGTGGTCAGGTGGAGCGCCCTCCATATACCAAGGATGAGAGCAGTAAGGCAAGCAGTCATAGCAATGACTGCTGGCAGTACTGCTCTCATCCTTGGTATATGGGGACGCTCTACCTGACCACTATCTCCTCCTGAGGGCATATGGATAGGCAAATTTCACACTTAGAGTTGACACTAGGGTCAGTAAAGATTATGGGCCACTGCGCATGCACCGCTCCGAGGGTAGGCAAAACTTATGGGACACTGCGCTGTAATTTTTTCCCACCCTCGGCACATGCGCAGTGGCCCAGAAATGTAATCTGCCCCATAAATGTAAGCTGCCCTGGCGCATCCACATAGCTCGCATGCGCGCTAGCCCGTTAATTTCACATGCCCTGGCGCGTTCACAGCTATTGGCTGTAAAATGCTGCTACCCTGAGAGATGGTGCGCAGCCGCAAACACGCCTCCTCTTTTAGTCTATCATGTGGCCCGCTGCGAGAAACTCCTCCCCGGAAATGACGAGTGCAGCAGATTCTCACGGGCAGCAGATTTTTACAGAACACCGGTGCAGCGTGAATTGTCCCTACCCTGTGAGTTTTCCCTTCCCCACCAACTGAGCATGCTCAGTACAAGTAAAGTCCCCGCCCACAGCCTAGTTCTCCCTTTAGTAAAAACCTCAAATCTACATTAAGTTGTACCCTCGCGGGCTCGCTTCGCTCGCCACGCATCGGGCTCGGCCTCGCTGCGCTCGGCTCTTATAAAAACTAACTCCATGCCGCCATTGATAGTAAAGAATGAACTGGATAGTAAAGAAAAGGGAGAATAGGCTGTGGGCGGGGTTTCACTTCCACTGAGCATGCTCAGTTCGGCGGTAGGGAAAACTCACAGGGTAGGGACAATTCACGCTGCACCGGCCTTCCGCACCTAATCACGCCCCCATGTCCTTTGATTGATAGCGCTAGACCTGCAATTGTAGTGCTGATATCCCGCACCTGTGCTCTCGCTTCCATGATGGCGCGTGCGCACTGGACATAAACTCAAGCTGAGAAGGAAGGAAAAGATCCAGTGCGCTCGTGCCATCATGGAAGAGAGAGCGCAGGTGTGGGATATCAGCGCTAGCCCGGTGGGTCTAGTGCTGTCAATTAAAGGACATGAGGGCATGATTAGGTGCAGAAGGCCGGCATTAGCAAGAAACGGGGAGTCTCAGAAGCAGTGCTCGGAAGGCATAAGCTGCCTCCAAGTGCTCGAATTCCTCAATTGCAAATTTTTAAACGTTACTTTTTCGGCCATACCAGACCTACTACATGAGAAATAAAGGTATGGTTTTTGTCTGTGTCATCAGCCCTACTAGGCTATATTCCTAGTAGGGTAGGCTTTAACCGGGTGACAGAGCCTCTTTAATGGAGGCCTTAATGAGTCCTTATCTGCACTCCCATCCTCTGCTGGCATCAGAATAATTTATGATCCCTTCAACACGAACCAAAACTAAGAAGAAGAAACCTCTGTTTTCACCTTGTCGGGTCGAGAGTCCCTCTTCCTGCTTATAATAGAAACGGCTTCACTGGAATGTACCAGAGAGATGTGAACCTCAGCGTCTCCAGGCCAGAGCAGAAGGAACGTGGCTGAATAGCTGCCATTTCTGTGGTCGGTGACTGAACCCGTTACTCCAGCTTTCAGCTTTGAAGAAAATAATCTCCTCCATAGGTTTTTGGTCGGCCGTAATGATCCCGAGCCAATATGACAACAGTTATACGATCTCCTACACGGTAGACTTCTCGAGGATGCAGCAAAACATAAAAGGTGGTGTTTGGACTTGTAGAAGACATGAAGTCCACTCCACTGGGAACCTCAGGCCATTGGATCAGCTTGATTAGTCTCTGTATCTCTTCTTGGTCTTCATGGGAAGAGGTTTTTGAAGACAGATAATTCACAGGTGGTGGATGCCATCTACTTCGCGATCTTATCATGAGCAACTGGAATATAATCTGTAGAAAGACACAAGAAGAAATCAAAGGAAACAAGATTTCACAATCACATATTTAAAATAGATTTTTTTATAAAATGTTGTTTGAAATCAATCAGAAAAATCCCCAAGAATAAAAGATCTGTAGTAGAGGAAACAGCTTAAGACAGGGATAGAAGGTGGAGAAGACTATGCTCGGTGCCACAGCTCAATGTCAACTACTGTAGCAGCTGTAAATGCAAATGCAGAAATAAAAATCTGTAACATGATGTTTCAAATATGGGGTTCAGCTTTGTAAAAAGGATCTAGAAATGTCAAAGAGAATTTAAAGACGGTAAGGCGGTCAAATTGATTAACCCTTTGATGCAAAATTACATACTGGTACATTTTCCTCAAAGGGATAAATAGAGCAGACTTGTAAGAGTGCTGGATGTAGAATACAGCTTCTACCCACTGAACCTCTAAGATGCCATGGTCAATAGTGACTGCAGCATCAGAGAGATTAGACAGAGGGAAGGGGCTCTGTCCTCCAATGAGAGCCACTTTGTCTCCTATCCATTATTATGGCAGCCTGGGGCCTGCAGCAGAGATTTGCTCACGACAGGCCGACTGCCACCATCTGGCTTGAAAATCTCGAAATTCCATGCATAGTGATGTATGGCATCACTACGCCGGCCGGCGTGATGATGTCATCACGGGCAGCGCAAAATTTTGCCTCAAGTATTATTTTTCATTTTATTTTACACTCAGATGCTGCGATCATGTATGAACGTGGCATCTGAGGGTTACAATGATGGGGGGGGAGCGCGGAATTGCTGCTCCCTGCCATTGCACCCACTATTTACAAAGAAATGAGCTTCGTGACAAAATGATTTGTCAAGAAGCGGGGGCCCCACTTATCTGATATTGATGACATATGCTCAAGATAGGTCATCAATATCAGATAAGTGGGGCCCCACTGATCAACTGTTAGACGAGGCCAGCGCTACGTGAGCACTGCAGCCTCTACCTAGGCCACGTGATGCCACCGTACATTGGTCAGCTGACCAACAGTAGTTGCAGCCCAGCCCAGTTGAAGTGAGTGGGACTGAGCTGCGATACCAAGTACCGCCACTATGCTATGTATGGCTCTGTGCTTGGAGAGATACCGGAAGTCGGCAGTGCTCACCAGTGAGTGCAGTGGCTCCCTGGATCAGCTGATCGGAACGGTGCCTGGGCTCGGACCCCACTGATGTGGAAAGGTCATCATTATCAGTGCTTAGATCACCCCTTTAATTTTGCATATGAAAATAAATAAAAAGTCATCATTGGTTTCATCATGTCCGAACTATTAATATTTAAAAAATATTCATCATGAAAAAAACTAAGTGGCCAATTTGCTGTTTTTTGGTCATCTATCTCCCTTAAAAAAATTAATGGAAAGTGATCAAAAATGTTGCATACACCCCAAAACCGTACGAATGACCGCTACAACTCTCCCCACAGACACTGGCCCCCACACAGCTTTGTAGACTGCAATATAAAAAAGTTCTGGGCGTCAGAATTGGGTGATGCAAAGAAAATAATGTTGAAGATTTTTAGTTTTTTGTTTTTTATATGTTGTACTGAAATATAATAGAAACGATATAAGTCTGGTATCGCTGTAATTATATTAACCTGCAGAATTGGGTTGCTGTGTCATTTTTAGCGCACAGCGAATGGTGTAAGAGCAAAACAAATTAAACCATGGCGGAATTACGTTTGTTTTTTTGTTTTACCTCACAAGGGTTTTTGTTCCCATTTTCTAATACAGACTATGGTTTCTCGGTTTAACAGGATGGACTAATGTCTTTTATCAACCGTTTTAACTATGTAACTATGTTAATTAAATGGTGCCATTAAAAATACCACTTGTACATCAAAAAATAAGTTGTCATATGGCTGGGTGACTGGAAAATCTAAAAAAAATTGTATCTTTTGAAAGGCAGGGAGAAAAAAATTAAAACACATTTTATCATTTTTTATTTTTCCTCCCCACGTTCCATTAGCCATAACTTTTTTATTTTTCAGTTCACATAAACATATGCGAGCAAATTTTTTGCAGGACAAGATGCATTCTTTAATGCCACCATTTAATTTTCCATTCTTTGTATTGGAAAATGGGAAACAATTATTTGAGGGGTAAAATTTTAAAAAAGCCACAATTCTGCCAAGATTTTGGGGGTTTTGACTGGGTTCACTGTGTGCTAAAAAACATGATATCCTTATTCTGCAGCTCAATATGATTGTGGCAATATTAAACTTGCATAGATTTGATTTGGTTTAACTATTTAAAAAAAAAATACTAATTTTCTTTGCATCACCTTATTCTGACAACTATTTAGGATTTTTTTTTTTTTTTTACTTTTATTTAATAACTATTAGCCTCCTTAAGGACCTAGAACCTCAGATCTTTTGAACCCATGTCCTAGCCACCCTAATAGAGATCTGTTGAATAGATCTAGTAGATAGATCTAGATCTAGTTATTAGGTCTCTGACACTGTCCCTGTTAGGCTGTGCCTTGTGCATAGTTCAGCAGGGAGCTTACCATGTCAGGCTTGGAAGGCTTCAGCAGAGTCCAGGCCACTTGGAACCGAACCCAAGTTTGGGAAATGTTTTTTTACAGTACAAATTAATTTATGAAGTTATTGCGCGAAGTTTCACGAGACTTCGCAAAGCAATAACTTCGGCTCATCGGAGCCAATACATTCTAATTCTGTCTATAAAACACAGTTCAAATCAGTAGGAATACCCTCGGTCAAAAACATGACACATTCAATAAACATTCAGGCTTCAGTGCAGTCCCAAATTTAAAGCATTCCAGTTTCAAGCGGTGCACAGCTCTACCTTTCAACCCTAATAGAGATCTGTTGAATAGATCTAGTAGATAGATCTAGATCTAGTTATTAGGTGTCTGACACTGTCCCTGCTGAGCTGTGCCTTGTGCCTAGTTCAGCAAGGAGCTTACCATGTCAGGTCTGGAAGGCTTCAGCAGTATCCAGGCCACTTGGTACCGAACCCGAGTTTGGGAAATGTTTTTTTACAGTACAAATTAATTTATGAAGTTATTGCGCGAAAAGTCACGAGACTTCGCAAAGCAATAACTTCGGCTCATCGGAGCCAATACATTCTTATACTCCTGCTCCGTACAGTATTAGAACACAGTTGTATGTGAATCGACTACGGATGTAGTCATCCCTAATGGTAACCAATTAGATCCCCGCAATTTCACTGCGGGGGGTCTGATCTGAAGGCAGAGTGAACCACATCCTTCTGCCTAACCCCACAGATGCCACAATCACTGTTGAATGTGGCATCTGAGAGGTTAAATGATGGGGTTCAGTGGGATTATGGTTCCAGTCCATTGTAGCCGGATGCTTGATGTATGATACAGCCAGTACTCGCCTGCTCCATGCAAATGCGGGTGCACAATGTTGTACATGTACGCCATTATCAGTTAAGGGGTTAAAGAAGAATAACGTAAAAGTATTGGAATGACCACGTCAAAGTACTGACCTTAATCCAATAGAAATGTTGTGGAAGGACCTGAAACAAGCAGTTTATGGGAGGAAACCATGGCAGAGTTGATGCTGTTTTATATGCCAGAAGCGGCTACAATTCCTCCAAGCTGATGCACAGGACTAACAATTACCGGAAATAAAGGGTCACACCAGATACATAAAGCAAAGGTTTTACATATTTTTACCACTCACAGACATGAGAAATTGGATAGTTTTCCTCAAGAAAAATGGACTAAGTCTAATATTTGTGACTCCTTTGTTCGACTCGGTTATTTTTATCTACTTTTAGGACTTGTATAAAAATCTGATTTAGTTATAGGTCAAATTTATGGCAGAAATATAGAAAGTTCTGAAGGGTTCCCAAACATTCAAACACCATAGTAAATGATAACAGGTGGGGTCTGGTTAGATACTGGATCTAACCACAAAGGACCATAAAAGTGCTTCCCCCATTGCCCTGTAAAAAAAGCTTGCAGAGTCTACTCTTGGTGACCGCTAGGCATGCCTCCATGACACATTCAAAGACACTGTGCCCAGTTGACAGACTTTGATAGGGGCGCATTATCAGACTGAGAGAAACAGGATAGTCCTTTTGATGAATGGACGGGCATCTAGCCCATTACGATCTAGCTGTTAGGAGGTGTTGAGAGCAGTGGTTACATGAGGGCACACATACTGTACACAGTGAACAGGATCCAGATGTCCCAGACAGACCACCAGTATAGAGGGTTGTTTGATCTGCTAACAATCACAAGCAGCATCCACAGTTTTGTTCTCCACCCTTTTTCTGTCCAAACCATTTCCAAGTGTTTAGCAGAAGGGAATTTGGTGTCACGTTGCCCAGTATGTTTTCCCTCATTGACAGACACCCATGCTTTTGTTTGCAGTGGTGCCATGAATGAGAAACCTGGACTGATACAGACTGGAACTGTATTGTCTGGAACTGCATTGTCTTAGCGTTGAATCCAGGCTTTAGTTGGGTTCCTACAAAAATTGGGTTAAAATATGGAGGTCGGGAGTGAATACTTCAATCCTTCCTTTGCTGTGGAATGAAACACTGGGCCAACTGCTGATGTGGTGATCTGGGGAGACATTGCATTCGACAATCATGTCAACCCTAGTAGGTATACCAGGGACACTAACAGCTCAGTGATATGTGCAGGACATCCTGCCGCCACATGTGTTCCTCTCATGGCAGGACAGACAATTTTACCGGAGCTTTGCCGCAGGATCCAGAGGTATCTTGGAGGGATAGAAAGGAAGTCCCTACCGATGAAAAACAGCAAATATCTTCCAAGTCTGCATCTGACCTGTCATTTACTTTCCACCAAAACCGTGCTGCAATCAAACTTGTAAAAAATCGTATATAAAAGATCCTTGTGGACTTACCCAGCCTGGGTTTTGCAGTTACTGCACCGGATGAAGTGGAGCAAGACCCAGGTCAGGTAAGTCCACAAGGATCTTTTTCATATACTGTTCTACAAGTTTTAATCCTGTAAGTGCATTGTAGTGTTTTATAGAAACTTTTGTGTTACGGTATGTCACTATGCCCTGTTGTTCTTGACTGAAGGATATCGCAGGAGACACGGGCATAGGTGGACTCAGCTTCCTCGATTGATTGCAGCACGGTGCCGGTGGAAAGTGAACGACGGGTCGGTTGCAGACTCAGGAGATATCAGCTGTTTCCTTCAGGAGGGACTTGATTTCTATCTCTCCAAGATACCTCTGGATGTTCCTGCTGCATGGATCCGGTAATATTGGACAACTGACTGTAAGAAAAAAACCTATCCTTCAGGATCCTGCTGCCAGTGCTACACCGTATAAAAGGGGCAGTCAAGCAGGATAATGCTCGTCCGCACACAGGATGGTTTCCCAGGAATGTCTCCTTAGCTGCCCGGTCACCAGATTTATCAGCAATCCAGCATTTATAGAATAGATAGTTTAATTCCAACTACAACTTCTTGATACAGAACATTTTATTCAGTGAGTAACATCATAAGATTATGGGGGACATTTATCAAGACTGGCTCCGTATTTAATTGCCTGTTAATAAATTAGTCTCATCTCTGGCAGTCCGTGTACCAGAAACTCAAGTCTATTTGAGCCATGAGTAGTGTTGAGCGCGAATATTCGAATGTCAATTTTCGCGAATATCGGCACTTTGCAAATTCGCGAATATTGGGAATATAGCGCTATATATTCGTTATTTCGAATATTCTTTTTTTTTTTTTTTTAGGTTGTTAATCTTTGTTGCTCTCTTGTTGTCTTCCCACTTCCCAAATGCTGTTCTTACCTGTCCGGAGGATTCCTGGCTCCCTGCCCGCTCCAGTCAATGCCCGTTGCCGCTTCTGCCGACTTCCCGTGTGCATGGGAACGCCTCCATGCTAAAATGTACTGTCGGATGTGAGAATCACGATCTCACAAATTTGACTAAGTTGTAATCGCAATGCGATTAATATAACATGAATTACTTGCATTGCGAATTCAATTTAGAGCTGAGTTCCTAACGGTTGTATTGCTAGAATATAACGAATATCACAAATTCACGAATATAGCACTATAGTCTC
The DNA here is from genome assembly GCA_033119425.1 of Bufotes viridis. Classification (NCBI taxonomy): domain Eukaryota; kingdom Metazoa; phylum Chordata; class Amphibia; order Anura; family Bufonidae; genus Bufotes; species Bufotes viridis. The sequence goes on along the minus strand of CM065593.1, from coordinate 6,660,550 downwards.
AATATACGTTATATTCTAGCAAGCCAACCATTAGGAACCCAGCTCTAAGTTTAATTCACAATGCGAGTATATGTTCGCATTGCGAAATCAACTTAGAGCTAAGTTCCTAATGGTTGTTGCTAGAATATAATGAAGATTGAGAATATAGCGCTATATTCGTGAATTCGTGATATTCGTCATCTTCGTTATATTCTAGCAATGCAACCATTAGGAACTCAGCACTAAGCTCAATTCGCAATGCGACTATATGTTCGCTTCGCGAATGAAACTTAGAGCTGAGTTCCTAATCGTTGTTGCTAGAATATAACGAAGATTGAGAATATAGCGCTATATTTGTCAATTTGTGATATTCTAGCAATACAACCATTAGGAACACAGCTTTAAGTTTAATTCGCAATGTAAGTATATGTTCGCATTACCAATGAAACTTAGAGCTGAGTTCCTAATGGTTGAATTGCTAGAATATAATGAAGATTGAGAATATAGTGCTATATTCATGATATTCGTTATCTTTGTCAATTCCAGCAATACAAGTTACAACCATTAGAAACTCAGCTCTAAGTTTAATTCCCAATGCGATTAAAAATTTACGTAACATTCGCAATATATAGAGAAATGACGAATATTCGATTTCGATGAATATATGACAATATTCATTTGAATATTTGCGAAATATCGCGAAATCGAATATGGCACCTCCCGCTCATGAGCTGGTGTAGACTTGAGCTATAACCTACGCCAGTTTCTTTGTGGATTTGTAACACCACAATAGTGACATAAAAGCTTTAGGAAATGTCCCCTTATGTCTCAGCCTTCGATGCAGCTCACTGACATTGTGCTATCACTGATCTTCCATACAACAAGCTCATATTCTATAGGATCTATGATATTCTATGTCTATGAATCTAATATATCTATGAATACCTAATGATATTACACTTGGGATACTGAACGATGACACACTGACATTTGGGATACACTGGTTTTGGGGTCAGCTCACATAATATTATACTTTTCCGTCTTACCCCAGTGATGATTAGTGATGAGCGGCAGGGGCAATATTCGAATTTGCGATATTTCACGAATATTTGGGCGAATATTCGCCATATATTCGAAAATTGCAAAATGAGTATACAAATTTGCATAAATTACAAAAAAAAATTGCATAAACTGGCATTTAAAAGATACCTTTTTAATACCAATGCAACATTTTTTATGCTAATTTATCAATTTTTTATGCTAATTTATGCAATTTTTATGCTAATTTTCGCAAACAAGAAAATAATGACATTATTTTCTTGCTTGCGAAAATTTGCATATAAAAAATTCGCATAAAACGAATATTCGCAATTGCGAATATATTTTGCGATATTTTAAATATTCGAGAATTCTCGAAGTGCTGATATATTCGCGATTAAAATTTGCAATTCGAAAATTCGTGATCAACACTACTTTTAATGACTACTGGGTGTTTCACAGCAGCGAGATACTTTTATTTTGTACCTATTAGTGACATATCGTGTACATCATTCGCAGACGGTGTCTGTAATAATCCGGCTCACATCCAGTGACCACAGTTTGTGGCTTTGTGTAAAAATACAGTCCTACATCAGCAAACAGCGTCTGCAGCGCAGATTCCGTTAATCTGGGTCTAATAGTGTCCGTATTCTGTGGATTTATGGGACATATACTCTCCGGCCTCCCCAAACAGTTTCTGCATTTAAAATTACATTAATCTGGTCATAATATAGTGTCCATATTCTGGGGGTTTATGTGACATATACCGTCCGGCATACGAAAAAAGTGTCTGTATTTCAAATTACAACAATCTGGGTCTAATATAGTGTCCATATTCTGTGGTTTTATAGGACATACTGTCCATCATCCGAAAAGAGTGTCTGATGCGCAAATCTAAATAATCTAAGCCTTATCTAGTGTCCACAGCGCGCGCCTCTCTGTGTCAAATACTGTACCACAGGTGAAAACAGTGTATTTTGAGGAAATTTACATTATTTGTGCAATATCTAGTCTGTTTGCATTTAATACTTGTGGTCGGGGCTTAAACATGAAGGAATGACCCCTACCTACTGGATACCTAACAGCGGTCAGAATTATGCCGGAACCGCAACGCTGAAGGGACGCCTGAAGGTGGGCACCCCCTGGTGTGAGATAGTAAAAGTAAGGGTGGGTAGGGTGGGTACGCTGGAGATGACGTTCACTGTGGGAGGGGACGCCCGGTCAGATATAGTCATCATCGCCCCTCCCACAAATACAGGCCAATAAATCGGCCTTAACACTTGTGGTCGGGGCTTAAACATGAAGGAATGACCCCTACCTACTGGATACCTAAAAGCGGTTAGAATTATGCCGGAACCGCGACGCTGAAGGGATGCCTGAAGGGGCCAAAAAGGACAACAAACTCGATCAAAGAGCTTTATTACAACCTCCAATTGCGATTTGGCTACCAACGAGCGAGCTGCAGCCAGGGTAATGGGATCGGAAGTAGTGAAGCGTACCGAGGCATTGTGGCACCGTAGACGTCCGCTTCAGGAAACTTGTGAAATAGAATTAGCTTGGGACAGGGCACCGGCTGCTAGATTCTGGATTCGGGTACATGAATGTGTGTAATGATTTTGGTGTAGTAACGAGCGAAGCACCTGACGCCTAACAAAAGATATCAGTTGGACCAAGCCGTTAATCAAATATCCATGACCGCGACATTGACATAAACATACACCATGTAACCAGCCCATGCGGACCCCCTGCATGCACAGTGTAACCAGCCCATGCCGATCCCCTACATGCACAGTGTAACCATCCCATGCGGACCCCCTGCATGCACAGTGTAACCAGCCCATGCCGATCCCCTACATGCACAGTGTAACCATCCCATGCGGACCCCCTGCATGCACAGTGTAACCAGCCCATCCCGACCCCCTGCGTGCACAGTGTAACCAGCCCATGCCGATCCCCTACATGCACAGTGTAATCAGCCCATGCGGACCCCCTGCATACACAGCCGCCATTATAGGATAAAGTTCAACCAAAGCTGAAATCTGTGGAACCCGGGATCAACCAACCTCACTCGTCCAAAAAAAGGGGCAGCAAAACCTGAGTTTGACGTGGCCTCAGGAAACTAGGAGACTTACTGTATACCTCTGGAATAAAAGAGAAATACCGTACCAATGCCTGAGAAAGTGGTCCCACATGGAAAGTCAGCAATCGCCTGAACATCAAGGCATATATAAACACTTGATCCTGGAGAGATAAACGTAAGAAACCCTTTAATCTTTACCAATGCCACTAACGTGGTATCATAGTGAACTGATGAAATAACGAGTCGAATACGTGTGCGTCAAGCGTAACCCTATTCGGAATCTGGCGCCGAATCCGCAGTGCGGACCAACATCCTAACAGCGCCCCTATACAGATATATATGGATATATATACACAAATACACTAAACACACATATATATGTGAGGTGAGTGCACGCCCGAATAGTGCGTGAGGAGAGACTGACTAAAACAGACGCCGTGCATGCTATGCACCCCACCTGACTAGTAGCTCTGCGTGAGGAACACATGACAGCCGGCTGCAGAGCAGAGCTGAATACATGGTCGAGTGACCCCTGTAAGCGACTCCTGTGTGACGTGCTTTCCACATAGTGTCATCTCACACTAAAGCCATATAAGAACCTGACATACCCTGACTAGAACACTAGACTCAATGTCCCTTCCCCATAATAAATGTATGTTTTCTTTCTTTTTTCTCTGACATTTCATTTATTTTATAACACACCCTCTTTTTTTTTTTTTTTTAAACACCCCCCTTCCTGAACCTTACTACTCCCCCTTGCTGAGTGAATTCACCTGTGCGCCCCCTGGATAGAAACAACATGCTGAAGCCTAATATGTCCACATACACTTACATATCCACGCTACTGTATGTGTGACAGACCTTTAAGCATATATAACATTTAATATTAAGAATTCGGCCAGTACGGGACCTGCAAGTGGCCGTGATGCCGTGATGCTGATGGTGCACGCAGAGGCCGTGGCCCTGGGCGCAATGAAACTGAGTAAAAGAATGTAGCTAACCCTCTAAAACAGTGATGACGATGGCGAACCATTTAGAGACTGAGTGCCGAAGGTGCCCACATGGTCATTTACCCTGAATACTACAGTCCATTATAGTATATCTTCCATGTTCCTTATCCTTTATCTATAGCTGTAGAGCACCAGTTCGTGCCACGTGTCTTGTTTGGACACGCAGTAGTTGTAAGGCTCAGAGGGATCACTGAGGACGCTGACACAGTCTGCTATGTACTTCTTCACCATCTTCAGCAATTTTTCCCGCCTTGTGACAGTAGGCCGTGCATCTGGGTCAGGGTGCAGGCGGGCTGTCATTAAACTGTTCCAGGCCTTGGAGAGGCCATGCCATTGGTTTACCCCCACTATTGTTAGGTTTTTAATTATATTAATGTATAAGTTTGGGATGTTTGTTGTGCATAGGACATATATGCTGTATGATTGCCATGTGTGTGAGCTTGCCGACCTCAAAAGCCGCCACCAATTTACAGACATTATCAGACACAACTCTGCCTGGTTGTAGGTTGAGTGGTGAGAGCCACAGCTCAGTCTGGTCCCTTATACCCTGCCACAGCTCTGCGGCGGTGTTCTGTTTGTCACCTAAGCAAATGAGTTTCAGCGAGGCCTGTTGCGGCTTCCCCACTGCCGTGCTACACTGCTTCCAGCTACTGACTGAAGGTTGACTGCTGCTGCAAGATGAGAATTCAGTGTTTGAAGTGTAGTGATGTCGCGAAAACATAAAATTTTCCGTTCGCGAACAGCGAACGCGAACTTCCGCAAATGTTCGCGAACGGGCGAACCGGGCGAACCGCCATAGACTTCAATTGGCAGGCGAATTTTAAAACCCACAGGGACTCTTTCTGGCCACAATAGTGATGGGAAAGTTGTCTCAAGGGGTCTAACACCTGGACTGTGGCATGCCGGAGGGGGATCTATGGCAAAACGCCCATGGAAAATTACGTAGTGGACGCAGAGTCGAGTTTTAATCCATAAAGGGCATAAATCAACTAACATTCCTAAATTGTTTGGAATAACGTGCTTTAAAACATCCAGTGTGTGTATACGATCAGGTATGATGTATCGATCAGGTAGTGTAAGGGTTACGCCCACTTTACAGACATTGACAGACCAAACTCCCCTTTTAATGTACCGCAAACAACCGCAAACAGTTCATTTGCACAACCGCAAACTCCCCATTTGCACAAGGTTGGATACCAAGCTAGCCACGTCCTGGTGATGTCATTGAAGGTTTCTTCCTCCACCCAGCCACGTACAACACCAAGGGTCCCCGAAAGTTGAATTGAATTGATTTTTCGAACGGGGAGATGGTTAAGAAAAACGCTGGCTCCCTCCCCTTTGTTTTTATCCACGATCACTGCGTCTGCGCCGTGCAATTTACTGTCACACCCGAAATGAGTGGTATTTTCTGTAGTACTATTCTCATCAGTTTAATCCCTCTAATGTCCCCAATCTGGGGGCCATTTATTGAATAGATTTTTCGAATGGGGAGATGATTAAAAAAATGCTGGCTCCGTCCACTCTGTTTTAAAACACGGTCACTGCGTCTGCGCCGTGCAATTTACTGTCACACCCGATATGAGTGGTATTTTCTGTAGTACTATTCTCATCAGTTTAATCCCTGTTACGTCCCATATCAGGGATTGCCTTTTGTGAAAAAAAATTTAGGCCGGGTACCTTCGACTGCCTTCACAGTGACAGACCAAACTCTCATACAGCAAACTGAATTGATTTCAGGAACCGGGAGATGGAAAAAGCAGCTTGGTCGGTCCTCTTACTCCCAAATTGGGGCACTGCGCGTGCACAGAGCAATGTGCTGTGACACCCTATATGAGTGGTGTCTTAACTAGTACTATTCCTATCAGTTTAATCCCTGTTACGGACCCTATCCGGTCGAATTGATTAACCATTGTCGAATTACGACATAATGAAATAATTTAGTTCTGAGCTCTGTACTTGCTTAGTATTGGAATTGATGGGGATTTTTTTAATTGTCTGCATCATTTCTAATAAACTATTAAGAGACTTTATTATGATTTTTTATTTTATGTATTAAAAACGCATACAAATTAATGTTTTTTCTATGAAATATTATCCAGCCGTCCGATCGCTTTTGGTCTGACCATAATGAAGCAACGGCCTTATCACCTGGGGTGTGGCAACATTGCCAACACACTCATAGAGGTGATGATTGCTTCATTGTGATACGCAAGCCCCTTCACCACAACAAGGTAACGATCACGAAGGGGAATTGACACTTGTATGTGCCATTTTGTTTTGGTTTGTTTTTGCAGCCACAGTGCTGCACCATAGGACAGAAAAATTAGGCATGTACACATGCCTGAAAAATAATGGCATTGTTGCAGCCGCTATTGTAACAGCGGCCAGAAAAATTGATGTTTTCCAGGCAGAAAAGTGACTAAAACATTGCGGCTTGAACCCTAGTCGGTGGTGGAGAATTCACGAAAGTCATCTGGTATGCAGACATTAAATACAGCAGCGTGGGGACCATTTTGAGGCCAAGGCGCTGTCATCAGGCCTTTTGTTAGTCAAACGTATCCCCCACTGTCAGTCCCTTCGGGATCCATGCCTCATTCATCTTTATGAAGGTGAGGTAATCAACACTTTTTTGACCGAGGCGACTAATCTTGTCAGTGACAATGCCTCCTGCTGCACTGAAGGTCCTTTCTGACAGGACACTTGAAGCAGGGCAGGCCAGAAGTTCTATCGCAAACTGGGATAGCTCAGGCCACAGGTCAAGCCTGCACACCCAGTAGTGAAGGGGGTTCATCGCTCCTCAGAGTGTCGATATCTGCTGTTAAGGCGAGGTAGTCTGCTACATGTCGGTCGAGTCGTTCTCTAAGGCTGGATCCCGAAGGGCTGTGGCGATGAGTAGGACTGAAAAAGCTCCGCATGTCCTCCATCAACAACACATCTGTAAATCGTCCAGTCCTTGCCGCCGTGGTAGGAGGAGGATTACATTCACCTCTTCCCCTGGTAGATTCCCGTTGTGCTCTGACATCACCCTTATAAGCTGTGTAAAGCATATTTTTTAGTTTGGTTTTGAACTGCTGCATCCTTTCCGACTTTCGGTAATTTGGTAACATTTCTGCCACTTTCTGCTTATACCGGGGGTCTAGTAGCGTGGCCACCCAGTACAGATCGTTCTCCTTCATCCTTTTTATACGTGGGTCCCTCAACAGACATGACAGCATGAAAGACCCCATTTGAACAAGGTTGGATGCAGAGCTACTCATTTCCCGTTCCTCGTCCTCACTGATGTCATTGACGGTCTGTTCTTCCCCCCAGCCACGTACAACACCATGGGTCCCAGATAGGTGACAACAACGAGCACCCTGGGGTGCCTGCTGTGGTTGGTCTTCCTCCTCCTCAAAGCCGCCACATTCCTCCTCTGACTCCTCTTCCTCATACTCCTCTTCCAACGTTGCCGTAGGTCCGGCAAGCGATGATGACAAGTCTGTTTCTGGTGGTGATGGTGACCACAACTCTTCCTCTTCCTCTTCACGCTCATCTACAGCCTGATCCAGAACTCTTCGCAGGGCACGCTCCAGGAAGAAAACAAATGGGATGAGGTCGCTGATGGTGCCTTCGGTGCGACTGACTAGGTTTGTCACCTCCTCAAAAAGACGCATGAGCCTACAGGCATTGCGCATGAGTGTCCAGTAACGTGGCAAAAAGATTTCCAGCTCCGCAGAGGCTGTCCTAGCACCCCGGTCATACAAATACTCGTTGACGGCTTTTTCTTGTTGGAGCAGGCGGTCGAACATTAGGAGTGTTGAATTCCAGCGCGTCGGGCTGTCGCATATCAAGCGCCTCACTGGCATGTTGTTTCGCCGCTGAATATCGGAAAAGTGCGCCATGGCCGTGTAGGAACGCCTGAAATGGCCACACACCTTCCTGGCCTGCTTGAGGACGTCCTGTAAGCCTGGGTACTTAGACACAAAACGTTGTACGATGAGATTCAACACATGTGCCATGCACGGCACATGTGACAACTTGCCCAAATTTAATGCCGCCAACAGATTGCTTCCATTGTCACACACCACTTTGCCGATCTCCAGTTGGTGCGGGGTCAGCCACTGATCCACCTGTGTGTTCAGGGCGGACAGGAGTGCTGGTCCTGTGTGGCTCTCTGCTTTCAGGCAAGTCAACCCCAAGACAGCGTGACACTGTCGTATCCGGGATGTGGAATAACCCCTGGGGAGCTGAGGGGATTCAGTTGATGTGCAGCCAGACGCCGCAGCAGAAGAGGACTCAGCCGAGGAGGATATCGAAGAGGATGGAGTAGGAGTAGAGGAGGTGGCAGTAGGTCTGCCTGCAAGTCGTGGTGGTGTCACCAACTCCGCTGCGGAGCCACGCATTCCATGCTTTTCAGCCGTCAGCAGGTTGACCCAATGCGCAGTATACGTGATATACCTGCCCTGACCGTGCTTTGCAGACCAGGTATCAGTGGTCAGATGGACCCTTGCCCCAACACTGTATGCCAGAGATGCCATGACTTCCTTTTCAATGACATGGTAGAGGTTTGGGATTGCCTTTTTTGAAAAAAAATTTCGTCCAGGTACCTTTCACTGTGGTGTCCAAATAGCGACAAATTTTTTGAAGGCCTCAGACTCTACCAGCTGGTATGGTAAAAGCTGGCGGGCTAAGAGTTCCGTCAAGCCAGCTGTCAGTCGCCGGGCAAGGGGGTGACTTTGTGACATTGGCTTCTTATGCTCAAACATGTCCTTGACAGACACCTGACTGTGGGCAGATGAGCAGGAACTGCTGAAGGTGAGAGGAGGAGTAGCGGGTGGTTGAGAGGGGGCAGGGAGGACAGCAGTGGTTGACGTGGCTGAAGATGCTGGACCAGGAGGAGCATGGTGGCTTTGAGTTTGTGTGCTGCTTGTACTCATGTGTTGATCCCATAGGCGTTTGTGATGTGAGATCATGTACCTTCGCAAAGCAGTTGTACCGAGGTGGGTGTTGGACTTTCCACGACTCAGTTTCTTTTGGCACAGGTTGCAAATGGCATTGCTTTTATCAGAGGCAGACACACAAAAAAAAATGCCATACTGCTGAGCTTTGCAATGATGGCATTCTGGTGGTGGCAGCAGCATGCGTTGACTGGCGTGCTGTCTGGCTGACCCCAGGTGCCGATACATGCTGTCTGACTGTGCCACTAACTCCTTGCGATGACCTCCCCCTGCTTCCAACTCGTCTCCTCATTCTCTCTGTCTCCCCTTCAGAACTTTCCCCCTCTTCTTCTCTTCGAGCAGGCACCCACGTGGCATCCGTGGACACATTGTCATCATCAACCACTTCACTTGTATCTGACACCTCAGCAAAGGAAGCAGCAGCAGGTACAACATCATCATCATCATCATCATCATCACACTGTACGTCCATGTGTGTAATCCTGCCTGACTGAGACATATCCCCGTAATCTACATCATCTGGCAATAATGGTTGCGCATCACTAATTGCATCCAACTGATGTGTAAATAACTCCTCTGACGGATCAAGTGAAGCGGCTGTGGTGGCTGTGGTGGTGGTGGCGACGGGCGGGTGCGTGGTAACTTGAGAGCAGGTGACCGAAGCTGAGCTGGAGGAGGATGGTGGGTCAAGGTTCTTAGCGGAAGCTGTTGAAGATTGGGTGTCCTGTCTAAGCCAGTCAACTATTTCCTCAGAATTTTTCGGGTTAGGGTACGTGGCCTCTGAACACTGGGCATTATTCCAGGGACAGTGGAAATCACAGCACCACGACCACGACGGCCCCTGTGGGGTGGCCTGCCTCTGCCTGTCATTTCTTTTTAGATAAGTGCCACCCGGTATGAGTGGTGGGCGCTGGCAGTGGGCACACTACAGTCAGTGGAAGCGGGCCTGACACACACTGGCAGCAGGCAAGCAACTGAATTTAGACTACTGTCTAAAAATTAAATGCCTTATTTATCGGCAAGCTACTGTGCCACCCAGTATGAGTGGTGGGCACTGGCAGTGGGCACACTACAGTCAGTGGAAGCAGGCCTGACACACACTGGCAGCAGGCAAGCAACTGAATTTAGACTACTGTCTAAAAATTAAATGCCTTATTTATCGGCAAGCTACTGTGCCACCCGGTATCAGTGGTTGGCACTGGCAGTGGGCACACTACAGTCTGTGGAAGTGGGCCTGACACACACTGGCAGCAGGCAAGCAACTGAAATTAGACTACTGTCTAAAAATTAAATGCCTTATTTATCGGCAAGCTACTGTGCCACCCGGTATGAGTGGTGGGCACTGGCAGTGGGCACACTACAGTCAGTGGAAGCAGGCCTGACACACACTGGCAGCAGGCAAGCAACTGAATTTAGACTACTGTCTAAAAATGAAATGCCTTATTTATTGGCAAGCTACTGTGCCACCCGGTATCAGTGGTTGGCACTGGCAGTGGGCACACTACAGTCTGTGGAAGTGGGCCTGACACACACTGGCAGCAGGCAAGCAACTGAATTTAGACTACTGTCTAAAAATTAAATGCCTTATTTATCGGCAAGCTACTGTGCCACCAGGTATCAGTGGTTGGCACTGGCAGTGGGCACACTACAGTCAGTGGAAGTCGGCATGACACACACTGGCAGCAGGCAAGCAACTGAAATTACACTAAAGTGTAAAAATTAAATGCCTTTTTTTGATGCAAAGTCGTGTGCCACACGGGATGACAGGGGTGGGCACTGGCAGTGGGCACACTACAGTCAGTGGAAGTCGGCCTGACACACACTAGCAGCAGGCAAGCAACTGAAATTACACTAAAGTGTAAAAATGAAATGCCTGTTTTTGATGCAAAGTACTGTGCCACACGGGATGACAGGGGTGGGCACTGGCAGTGGGCACACTACAGTCAGTGGAAGTCAGCCTGACACACACTGGCAGGCAACTAACCTTAGATTAAAGTGTAAAAATTAAATGCCTTTATTTGATGCAAAGTCCTGTGCCACACGGGATGACAGGGGTGGGCACTGGCAGTGGGCACACTACAGTCTGTGGGCCTGCAGCTCCTCACACACAGGCAGGCCAGGCAACTGCAATATGTATATAATGGAAAAAAAAAGCAGACTAATATTGCAGCCCTAAAAAGGGCTTTTTGGGGTGCTGTCAGGACGCTGTCCTTACAGCAGAGATCAGATGAGTCTTTCAGGACTGGAGTGGACACTGAATTCACTAGCCTAGCTATCAATTTCCCTATTAAATCAGCAGCAGCTACACTGTCCCTCCTCTCACTAAGACTGCAGCTTCCGAATGAATCTAAAATGGATGCTGTGCAAGAGGGGGGAGGGTCTGGGAGGGAGGGTATGCTGCTGATTGGCTGGAATGTGTCTGCTGACTGTGAGGTACAGGGTCAAAGTTTGCTCAATGATGATGTATAGGGGGTGGACCGAACATCGCAAGCTATGTTCGCCGGGAACTGTTCGCCGGCGGATAGTTCGGGCCATCTCTATTGAAGTGTAAGCGGAGGTGAAGAAGAGGGGGTTGCAGCCACTAATGTAGGTGGTGGCAGAAATCCTGTTGGAGGTAGTGCCCTCAATCCTTGGCGTCGGTAGCACCTGTGCCATCCGAGGATCCGACTCCCTAACGGCCTACACCAGGTTCACCGAGTGTGCCGTCATGGAAATGTATCGTCCCTGGCCAAAAGCAGTTGTCCAAGTGTCCGTCGTTAAGTGGACCTTCCCAATAACTGCGTTGGTCAGGGCACGGGTGATGTTACGGGACACAATTGCTGGTGTAATGCGGGGACGGCACACCGAGAAAAATAGTGGCAGCTGGGGACTGAGTAACGAAGGACGGCCGCTGCCATGAGGCTGAGGAAAGCCTCAGTGTCCACAGGCCTAAATGGTAACATTTCCATGGCCATACATTTTGAAAGGTGCACATTTAGTGCTGTGGCCTGTGGGTGGGTGGATGGCTATTTGCACTTACGATCAAAGACCCGGGGTAAGGACATCTGTACTCTGTGCTAGGGCACAGAAAGGGGTGTGCTAGCAGATGGTGCTTGCAAAGGCCCAGCTGCAGGGCGGGAGTCACCCAGGCCTGCGTCTAGGACAGAGGATTGGCCAGCACGTAACACAGGGGAGGAAGAGGAGGCAGTGGTGTGACCCACAGCCACTAATTGTGGACCCAGGGGTTTGGGCCACCTATTAGGCTGCTTTGATGCCATGTTGCTGGTGGTGGTGAGGTTGTTAGTGTTCGCACCCCCTACTCATTTAGCCTCTAGTGTACAGTCTTCTCCCATTATGTTTCCAGGTTTCAGGTTTTAATGTTATGGTTTGAGTTAGTTTACTAATAGGATGTAAGATGTGTTATGGTTATTTGGTTCTTTATTTATTGTTGAGTTCTTATTTAGGTATAGCACTGTTACAGTTAGCAAATTACAATTATTTTATTGTCCTCACTTTCCTCAAAAAAGCGCAAGACTGCGGAACACCTACCCCTTAGCAAAGGAGATTTACACAAGGGGGAACAGTTACGGGCTTATGTGGTGTGGCCCACCTTCTCCCTTTTGCCACCACACTGCCTCCTCCAGCCTGTTGCGATGCTATAGATCCCTCCCCCTCTGTACTGCTATCCTCGCTCGGCTTTCCACCTTCAAAAAAATAAATTTTTTTGGGGGTTAGCTCACATGGCATATTCTTTTCTATGTTTCAGACTTGGAAAGAAACGTAATTTGCTTTCCTTCGGTGGTGAATCTTTAACGCATGTGTTTTTTTACAGGATTCTGGTTTTTATATAGTGGTACAGGGGTACATATTTCAATTATTATTATTTTTTTATATATCAGGCTTGACTCCATCTTCTCCTCTCTTTTTTGAAGATGTCTTTTCAGTAGATATTAGACCCTTTCGCATTTCGGGCCTTGAGCAATCACAGTTATCAGCATGTAAAGAGGCAACAAATGCTGACCGCCATTCCCTGCGCCAACTCTGCAGTGTAACATTACCGCATGAAAAAATTATTTTCAAAATTCTATAAAACTGTATTGTACCTGTTGCTGACCGCCTTTCCCTGCTATGTGACTTAATGTGGAACCAAAAATAAATAAAAATTCAATTTCAATTTGTTTTGTTTTCCTTGCCTGTGCTGACCGCCATTTCCAAGCGCTAACTCTGCTATGTGACATTATATATAACCCAAAAAAAAAATCACTTTAGAAATTGGTCATTATTTCTTAGTAGCCTGTGCTGACCGGGTCACTTAACTTCTTAGGTGGTCAGATAATCAGGCCCTCGCCCCTAATGTTTTAGAGGGTCAACAGCAGGACCTCGCTCGTAATGTTTTGGAGGGTCACCAGCCGGCCATCAATGATAATTTTTCAAGGGTGTGTATGATGCCCTCCTTTATGTGCAATAAAGGGTGTATTGGACTGCTGGGTCCTTGTAATTTTTGGCAGCCCTTTCACTTAGTGCATAGGCTTTATGAGTGTAGGAGTCCCACTACCTGAACAATTGTAGCACCATGTGAATGAGGCCCTCCTTTATGTGATATACAGGCTGTATCGGAGTGCCTCTTGCTTGTAATTTTTGGCAGCATTTGCACTTTATATACAATTGAATATTTAGTTTGGATATTTAGATTCTCCTATAAAATGTTTTTTTTTTTTTTTTTTTTGAGGCGGTGAGGTCTGTAAAAGTGGCGGAGAACTGGGACAACATGCTTCCCAGCAGCGACCTGGGAGCCCAAGATGCATCCAGACATCGCCCCCATGCTGTTCCCGATGCATTTCGGTGGTGTTTCCATCAATTTCTGACTTTTTCCAATAGACCAGGCCCCCTCCCCTCTTCAGAGCAGATGTTTTTTTTTTTACCCTGTACCTCACAGTCAGCAGACACATTCCAGCCAATCAGCAGCATACCCTCCCTCCCAGACCCTCCCACCTCCTGCACAGCATCCATTTTAGATTCATTCGGAAGCTGCAGTCTTAGTGAGAGGAGGGAGAGTGTAGCTGCTGCTGATTTAATAGGGAAATCGATAGCTAGGCTAGTGTATTCAGTGTCCACTCCAGTCCTGAAAGACTCATCTGATCTCTGCTTCAGTTGCCTGCCGGCCAGTGTGTGTGTGTCAGGCCCACAGACTGTAGTGTGCCCTCTGCCAGTGCCCACCCCTGTCATCCCATGTGGCACAGGACTTTGCATCAAAAAAAGGCATTTCATTTTTACACTTTAGTGTAATTTCAGTTGCTTGCCTGCTAGTGTGTGTCAGACCGACTTCCACAGACTGTAGTGTGCCCACTGCCAGTGCCACAGATCCCCATACCAGTGCCATCTACAGATCCCCCATAACAGTGTCATCCGCAGATCCCCCATAACAGTGTGTCATCCACAGATCCCCCATAACAGTGTCATCCACAGATCCCCCATAACAGTGTCATCCACAAATCCCCCATAACAGTGTCATCCACAAATCCCCATAACAGTGTAATCCACAGATCCCCCATAACAGTGTCATCCACAGATACCCCCATAACAGTGTCATCCACAGATCCCCCATAACAGTGACATCCACAGATCCCCCATAACAGTGTCATCCACAGATCCCCATAACAGTGTCATCCACAGATCCCCATAACAGTGTCATCCACAGATCCCCCATAACAGTGTCATCCACAGATCCCCCATAACAGTGTCATCCACAGATCCCCCATAACAGTGTGCCATCCACAGATCCCCCATAACAGTGTGCCATCCACAGATCCCCCATAACAGTGCCATCCACAGATCCTCCATAACAGTGTCATCCACAGATCCCCCATAACAGTGTGTTCTCCACAGATCATCCATAACAGTGTCATCCACAGATCTCCTATAACAGTGTCATCCACAGATTTCCCATAACAGTGTCATTGACAGATCCCCCATAACAGTGTCATCAACAGGTCCCCCATAACAGTGTGTCCTCCACAGATCCCCCATAACAGTGTCATCCACAGATCCCCCCATAACAGTGACATCCACAGATCCCCCATAACAGTGTCAGCCACAGATCCCCCCATAACAGTGTGATCCACAGATCCCCCCATAACAGTGTCAGCGACAGATCCCCCATAACAGTGTGTTCTCCACAGATTCTCCATAAGAGTGTCATCCACAGATCTCCCATAACAGTGTCATCCATAGATCCCCCATAACAGTGTCATCCACAGATACCCATAACAGTGTTATTAACAGATCCCCCATAACAGTGTCATCCACAGATCCCCCCATAACAGTGTGTCATCCACAGATCCCCATAACAGTGCCATCCGCAGATCCCTCATAACAGTGTCATACACAGATCCCCTATAACAGTGTCATCCACAGATCCCCATAACAATGTCATCCACAGATCCCCCCGTAACAGTGACCTCCACAGATCCCCCATAACAGTGCCATCCACAGATCCGCCATAACAGTGTCAGCCACAGATCCCCCCCATAACAGTTTCATCCACAGATCCCCTCATAAGAGTGTCATCCACAGATCCCCCATAACAGTTTCATCCACAGATCCACCATAACAGTGTCATCTACATACCCCCATAACAGTGTCATCCCCAGATCCCCTATAACAGTGTCATCCACGGATCCCCCCATAACATTGTCATCCACAGATCCTCCATAACAGTGTCATCCACAGATCCCCATAACAGTGACATCCACAGATCCCCCATAACACTGTCATCCACAGATCCCCCATAACAGTGTCATCCACAGATCCCCCATAACAGTGTCATCCACAGGTCCCCCATAACAGTGTCATCCACAGGTCCTCCATAACAGTGTCATACACAGATCCCCCATAACAGTGTCACCCACAGATCCCCCATAACAGTGCACCCCCCCCCCCTCGGCATACAAAATTACACATCACCGCCACATCACATACAAAATTACACAGCGCAACCCAACCCTGCATACAAAATTACACAGCACCGCCTCTCCCCCGCATACAGGCCCCCCCTCCTGCACCCGATATTACAGGCCCCCCCCCACCTGCACACTATATTACAGCCCCCCCACCTGCACCCGATATTACAGCCCCCCCCTGCACACTATATTACAGGCCCCCCCCACCTGCACACGATATTACCGCCCACTCACCTGCACACGATATTACAGGACCCCCCCCTGCACAGGATATTACAGCCCCCCCCTGCACACTATATTACAGGCCCCCCCACCTTCACAGGATATTACAGCCCCCCCCCACCTGCATACGATATTATAGCCCCCCCTGCACACTATATTACAGGCCCCCCCACCTTCACAGGATATTACAACCCCCCCACCTGCACACGATATTATAGCCCCCTGCACACGATAATAAAGGGCCCCCACCTTCACACGATATTACAGCCCCCCACCTTCACAGGATATTACAGCCCCCCACCTGCACACGATATTACAGCCCCCACCTTCACAGGATATTACAGCCCCCCCACCTGCACACAATATTACAGCCCCCTGCACACGATATTACAGGCCCCCCCACCTTCACAGGATATTGCAGATGTTTAAATGCCCCCTTCCCCCTGTAGCAACGCCTATGCTATCAGCTACACTATATCACTATCTAAGCTACACTGACTATCTCCCACTAACTATCTGTTTTATATATGTACAGCGCCCCACATGTGTGTAAAAGGGACATTTAAACATCTGTCTAGTTATCTATGTATTTGCATTGTATGGTATTTCCTATTATCAGACTGGCAATGTCATTTCACCCATTCACCCCTAGGTGGTGCTGGTGCCACTCTTGAAATGGCCTGAGGTATGTGTGTTAGTTCAGTGAAGAAAGAACTAGAACAGAAAGTAAAGTAGTGCATGTATCAGAGGAGAGTGTATGGAGGAGAGAAACAGGCATCGTCCACCATGTAGTCTGCTATTTCTGCCCCTTGGTCATAGCCAGGTTAAGGGAGTACAGTGAACATTCATCTACAGCAGCAAAGCACTAGACAGTGAGTCTATGACTGAATATAGAGCAAGCCTATTGAAGGTTAAGGCTGAACCAGTCCATGGACTTCACCAGCACAAGTGTCTGAGAGCAATTTTCAGAGTGCCGGGACACGAATGGATGATTAGTGAGCAGTATTATCCTTATTCACTAAAGGCCGACCAGGACATAGTGAACCTGAATTCTTCAGGAGAGCATCCTGCATATAATGAAGCAGGGAGTTTGGTTGCCGCCAGGGAGAAATGCCCTTATTGGATAGCTCGAGATTAGTAAAGAACAGTATATTTAGTACCAGAGTGCTATAGTTTGGACTTATAATAATTACAGAAGTCCTGCCTGTAAAGTGTCAACCCCTAAAGTGAACTCCTCAACTGACAATTGCCCAAACCTGATAAAAGGAATACAATTGAACCTATTTCTGAGTCATCGCTTATGCCATACCAATGAACTGTGTCTGTACTGACTGCCTGAAGACAAGTGATGTAGTAAATGTTCAACTGTTTGATAACAACTGACTCCGCATCATTTCCACTACTACACTCATCATTTGCACCTTATGGTGCTGGCGTCACGAACACAGGGGCTCAGCCGCAAAAGCACCCTAAACACCAAATACCATCAAGGGAACCTCAACCAACATCTGGCTGGTGTTCCCTGCAACCGAGAGTGCCCTGGAGGATTTTGTGCTGTCTTCCTCATCACTGCACTGCTGACCCAGGGAGGCGTCTGCTAACCATGAGTATGTAAAATATAGCCAAAATGTAAAATAAATATGTATGAAAAATATAAGAACTGGTTTGGTATCCTCTCCTCCAAATATAGTGTCTGCTTATTTGGAGTAAGGACCCCCGGAGGACTCATTCACCAGGATTCAACCAGAGTTATATAAAAAAAAAATGAAAAATGTGATTTATTTTCAGTCCTCCGAAAAGTTGATTACTTACAAAAATAGTTTAGGAAATCTTAGTCTAATTGTCCATTTGTGAATCTAGAAAGTCCTTGAAGTATCATTGTTAAAGGGTAGGAATCTCTCAGGCTCCATGTGTCTTATTCAACAGCATCCCCCAGCAGAGTGACATAGAAACATAGAATGTGTCGGCAGATAAGAACCATTTGGCCCATCTAGTCTGCCCAATAGAGTGAGTAAGAAGATGACCCCCTTGTCTGTCTCTGTCAATCATTTATACCTTGGATACAGGCGTGTCTTAGTAATGTATGGGCTTATACATTGTCATATATGAAGACTTCATATATAGGTCTTGGCGTCCTCCTCATACAGACCTGCCATTGCCAAGTGTATTACTCTCGATGGTGTCAGTGTGATGTAATAAAGCCTTTATAATAAACACCAATTAATTTTATATCACATTATATTTAACAGAGTACGAATGAACTACTACCCCCATCAGCCCACCGTCACCTCACGTGTTGCCACCTGTGGTCCCGACACGTTGCATATAAAAGCTAACTAACTAACTATCTAATGTAATGTGACACAGCACAGAGCACAGCAATGACACTGCTGTCTCTCTCAGAACTGTAATAAACTGCAGAAAATGGCTGCTGGGGCGGTTTCTATATAGTAAGGGGTCAGCAACTTTCCTATTGGTTGCCAGGGATGTTTCTAAGCTCAGACAAAGGCATTGCAGCCTTCCTATTGGCCCACAAGCAGAGGGAAAAAAATCTAGAATATTCGCAAATCCGAATATATAGCACTAGATTCTAAATCTTCGCAAATTCTCGAAGTGGCGATATTGGCGTTTAAAATTCGCGATTTGAATATTCGCGCACAACACTAATAAAGAATAAGCCATTCGCTGCTCAGCCAACACAGGACCAGAAGAGGAGAACAGACACTGGAATCCTTGGGCAGCATAAGAGCAGGAGTGGAAAAGCCTGAATTACAGGACTCCACCCAGGCAGGACATTCTCCTTTGTAGCTCCACAGTGTAAACCTTCTGTCAGTGATCAGTTTATAGTATTCTAATCTTCCTCAGGTCACTCATCATGAGTCTTTGGTGAGCTTTACAGAATACTCTGCCAGAATACTGAGTGAGGTGATCGGCTGCACTTCTCTTGATTCTCCCCATAGGGGGAGCCGCAACCTGTAGAAACAATCTTAAGACCCAAGGAAATCATGATGACCAGGAACAAGAGCTTCCACCGAGCCCTGTGCCTCTGGCTCCTCTTCATACTCATCATCACTGGGGTAAGAGGGCTGATTATTATATTATGTGAGGGCTGACCGGGAGGGACCCCAAAACCAGGAGATGCAAAGAGAGAAGGAACCCCAAACTAATGACCTGGAAATCACTGAGCTCCACAACTAGAATAACGAGACTGAGGGCAACATCATTATCCTGTACCCCAATTGTCAGTGTCATTATCCTGTACCCCAAGAGTCAGTGTCATTATCCTGTACCCCAAGTGTCAGTGTCATTATCCTGTACCTCAAGTATCAGTGTCATTATCCTATACCCCAAGTGTCAGTGTCATTATCCTGTACCCCGAGTGTCAGTGTCATTATCCTGTACCTCAAGTATCAGTGTCATTATCCTGTACCCCGAGTGTCAGTGTCATTATCCTGTACTCCAAGTGTCAGTGTCATTATCCTGTACCCTAAGTGTCAGTGTCATTTTCCTGTACCCCGAGTGTCAGTGTCATTATCCTGTACCCCGAGTGTCAGTGTCATCATCCTGTACCCCAAGTGTCATTATCCTGTACCCCAAGTGTCAGTGTCATTATCCTGTACCCCAAGTGTCAGTGTCATTACCCTGTACCCCAAGTGTCAGTGTCAATATCCTGTACCCCAAGTGTCAGTGTCATTATCCTGTACCCCAAGTGTCAGTGTCATTATCCTGTACCCCGAGTGTCAGTGTCAGTATCCTGTACCCCAAGTGTCATTATCCAGTACCCTAAGTGTCAGTGTCATTATCCTGTACCCCAAGTGTCATTATCCTGTACCCCAAGTGTCAGTGTCATTATCCTGTACCCCAAGTGTCATTATCCTGTAACCCAAGTGTCAGTGTCATTATCCTGTACCCCAAATGTCAGTGTCATTATCCTATACCCCAAGTGTCAGTATCCTGTACCCCAAGTGTCATTATCCTGTACCCCAAGTGTCAGTGTCATTATCCTGTACCCCGAGTGTCAGTGTCATCATCCTGTACCCCAAGTGTCATTATCCTGTACCCCAAGTGTCAGTGTCATTATCCTGTACCCCAAGTGTCAGTGTCATTACCCTGTACCCCAAGTGTCAGTGTCAATATCCTGTACCCCAAGTGTCAGTGTCATTATCCTGTACCCCAAGTGTCAGTGTCATTATCCTGTACCCCGAGTGTCAGTGTCAGTATCCTGTACCCCAAGTGTCAGTGTCATTATCCTGTACCCCGAGTGTCAGTGTCAGTATCCTGTACCCCAAGTGTCATTATCCAGTACCCTAAGTGTCAGTGTCATTATCCTGTACCCCAAGTGTCATTATCCTGTACCCCAAGTGTCAGTGTCATTATCCTGTACCCCAAGTGTCATTATCCTGTAACCCAAGTGTCAGTGTCATTATCCTATACCCCAAGTGTCAGTATCCTGTACCCCAAGTGTCATTATCCTGTACCCCAAGTGTCAGTGTCATTATCCTGTAACCCAAGTGTCAGTGTCATTATCCTGTACCCCAAGTGTCAGTGTCAAGTGTCATTATCCTATACCCCAAGTGTCATTTATCCTGTACCCCCAATGTACCCCAGTGTCATTATCCTGTACCCCAAGTGTCATTATCCAGTACCCTAAGTGTCAGGTGTCATTATCCTGTACCCCAAGTGTCATTATCCTGTACCCCAAGTGTCAGTGTCATTATCCTGTACCCCAAGTGTCATTATCCTGTAACCCAAGTGTCAGTGTCATTATCCTGTACCCCAAGTGTCAGTGTCATTATCCTATACCCCAAGTGTCAGTATCCTGTACCCCAAGTGTCATTATCCTGTACCCCAAGTGTCAGTGTCATTATCCTGTAACCCAAGTGTCAGTGTCATTATCCTGTACCCCAAGTGTCAGTGTCATTATCCTATACCCCAAGTGTCATTATCCTGTACCCCAAGTGTCATTATCCTGTACCCCAAGTGTCATTATCCAGTACCCTAAGTGTCAGTGTCATTATCCTGTACCCCAAGTGTCATTATCCTGTACCCCAAGTGTCAGTGTCATTATCCTGTACCCCGAGTGTCAGTGTCATTATCCTGTACCCCAAGTGTCATTATCCTGTACCCCAAGTGTCAGTGTCATTATCCTGTACCCCAAGTGTCAGTGTCATTATCCTGTACCCCAAGTGTCAGTGTCATTATCCTGTACCCCAAGTGTCAGTGTCATTATCCTGTACCCCAAGTGTCAGTGTCATTATCCTGTACCCCAAGTGTCAGTGTCATTATCCTGTACCCCAAGTGTCATTATCCTGTACCCCAAGTGTCAGTGTCATTATCCTGTACCCCAAGTGTCATTATCCTGTAACCCAAGTGTCAGTGTCATTATCCTGTACCCCAAGTGTCAGTGTCATTATCCTATACCCCAAGTGTCAGTATCCTGTACCCCAAGTGTCATTATCCTGTACCCCAAGTGTCAGTGTCATTATCCTGTACCCCGAGTGTCAGTGTCATTATCCCGTACCCCAAGTGTCAGTATCCTGTACCCCAAGTGTCATTATCCTGTACCCCAAGTGTCAGTGTCATTATCCTGTACCCCGAGTGTCAGTGTCATTATCCTGTACCCCAAGTGTCAGTGTCATTATCCTGTACCCCGAGTGTCAGTGTCATTATCCTGTACCCCAAGTGTCATTGTCATTATCCTGTACCCCGAGTGTCAGTGTCATTATCCTGTACCCGGAGTGTCAGTGTCATTATCCTGTACCCCAAGTGTCAGTGTCATTATCCTGTACCCCAAGTGTCAGTGTCATTATCCTGTACCCCAAGTGTCAGTGTCATTATACTGTATCCCGAGTATCAGTGTTTCACTGACCTGTACCCTACATATCAGTGACACTTTGCCGTGTATTGTTTTGCTTTTTACCAAGTATCAGCATTTTCCCCCTGTTTGAGCTGTGCTTAAGCAGCAATTGTGCCCTGCAGGGGCCGAATGGGAACTTAAAGTAGGCCTGGAAAAAAATACCTAAAAGTGGCCCCATATTGTAAGAGGGTCTAATTTGACAGAAGATTGGGCAACAAAAGTAGAGGGGTCAGCAATATCATAGCGCAAAATACCACAGTGCTGCTAAAAAGTGATGTCGCGAACATAAAATTTTTTATTCGCGAACGGTGAACATGAACTTCCGCAAATGTTTCCGGACGGGTGAACTGGGCGAACCACCACAGACTTCAATAGGCAGGCAAATTTTAAAACCCACAGGGACTCTTTCTGGCCACAATAGTGATTGAAAAGTTGTTTCAAGGGGACTAACACCTGGACTGTGGCATGCCGGAGGGGGATCCATGGCAAAACTCCCATGGAAAATTACGTAGTGGACGCAGAGTCGGGTTTTAATCCATAAAGTGCATAAATCAACTAACATTCCTAAATTGTTTGGAATAACGTGCTTTAAAACATCCTGTGTGTGTATACGATCAGGTATGATGTTGTATCAATCGTAGTGTAAGGGTTACGCCCGCTTCACAGTGACAGAACAAACTCTGACAGATCAAACTCCCCGTTTAACGCACCGCAAACAACTGCAAAGAGTTGTCAATAGTTGACACACTCATGACATAAATTTTATTCCTCTATGCGTCAATCTTGGTGTAGTGATGACTGTGCTCGTGTGCACGTTTGGGAGATTGCAGGGGATGGCGGTTTTTCAAAGCCTATGGTCCTGCTGAGGTAGTTCAGTGACAGTTAAGTGACCCAGAAAACAATGATTCTGCAGTGTGGGCCCATTGTTGGCCTAGTAGGCTTTAATGATCACAAAGAAAATTAATGTTTTTTCTATGAAATATTATCCAGCCGTCCGATCGCTTTTGGTCTGACCATAATGAAGCAACGGCCTTATCATCTGGGGTGTGGCAATATTGCCACCACACTCATAGAGGTGATGATTGCTTCATTGTGATACGCAAGCCCCTTCACCACAACAAGGTAACAATCACGAAGGGGAATTGACACTTGTATGTGCCTTTTTTTTTTGGTTTGTTTTTGCAGCCACAGTGCATCACCAGAGGCCAGAAAAATTAGGCATGTACACATGCCTGAAAAACTAGGTATTGTTGCAGCCACTGCTGTAGCAGCGGTCGGAAAAATTTATGTTTTTCAGGCAGAAAAGTGACTAAAACATTGCGGCTTGAACCCTAGTTGGTGGCGGAGAAGTCACGCAAGTCATCCGGTATGCAGAGATAAAATACAGCAGCGTGGGGACCATTTTTAGCCCAAGGCAGCTCATCAGGCCTTTTTTAGTCAAATGTATCCCCCACTGTCAGTCCCTTCGGGATCCATGCCTCATTCATCTTAATAAAGGTGAGGTAATCTAGACTTTTTTGACCAAGGCGACTTCTCTTGTCAGTGACAATGCCTCCTGCTGCACTGAAGGTCCTTTCTGACAGGACACTTGAAGCAGGGCAGGCCAGAAGTTCTATTGCAAATTGGGGTAGCTCAGGCCACAGATCAAGCCTGCACACCCAGTAGTCAAGGGGTTTATCGCTCCTCAGAGTCTCGATATCTGCAGTTAAGGCGAGGGTCTGCTGTCGGTCGAGTTGTTCTCTGAGGGTGGACCCCGAAGGGCTGTTGCGATGCGTAGGACTTAAAAAGCTCCGCATGTCCTCCATCAACAACACGTCTGTAAAGCGTCCTGTCCTTGCCGGCGTGGTCGTGGTAGGAGGAGGATTATTTTCACCTCTTGACCTGTTAGATTCCCGTTGTGCTGTGACAACCCCCTTATAAGCTGTGTAAAGCACACTTTTTAATTTATTTTGGAACTGCTGCATCCTTTCCGACTTCCGGAAATTCGGTAACATTTCAGCCACTTTCTGCTCATACCGGGGGTCTAGTAGTGTGGCCACCCAGTACAGGTCGTTCTCCTTCATCCTTTTTATACGAGGGTCCCTCAACAGACATGACAGCATGAAAGACCCCATTTGCACAAGGTTGGATGCCGAGATACTCATCTCCCGTTCCTCGTCCTCACTGATTTCATTGAAGGTCTGTTCTTCCCCCCAGCCACGTACAACACCACTGGTCCCAGATAGGTGACAACAACGAGCACCCTGGGATGCCTGCTGTGGTTGGTCTTCCTCCTCCTCAAATCCACATTCCTCCTCTGACTCCTCTTCCTCATACTCCTCTTCCAGCGTTGCCACAGGTCCGGCAAGCGATGATGAGGCTGTTTCTGGTGGTGATGGTGACCACAACTCTTCCTCTTCACGCTCATCTATGGCCTGATCCAGCATTCTTCGCAGGGCATGCTCCAGGAAGAAAATAAATGGGATGAGGTCGCTGATGGTGCCTTCGGTGCGACTGACTAGGTTTGTCACCTCCTCAAAAGGACGCATGAGCCTACAGGCATTGTGCATGAGCATCCAGTAATGTGGCAAAAAAATACCCAGCTCCGCAGAGGCTGTCCTAGCACCCCGGTCATACAAATACTCATTAACAGCTTTTTCTTGTTGGAGCAGGCGGTCAAGCATTAGTAGTGTTGAATTCCAACGTGTCGGGCTGTTGCAAATCAAGCGCCTCACTGGCATGTTGTTTCGCCGCTGAATATCGGAAAAGTGTGCAATGGCCGTGTAGGAACGCCTGAAATGGCCACACACCTTCCTGGCCTGCTTGAGGACATCCTTTAAGCCTGGGTACTTAGACACAAAGCGTTGTACGATGAGATTCAACACATGTGCCATGCACGGCACATGTGACAACTTGCCCAAATTCAATGCCGACAACAAATTTGTTGCATTGTCACACACCACTTTGCCAATCTCCAGTTGGTGCGGGGTCAGCCACTGATCCACCTGTGCGTTCAGGGCGGACAGGAGTGCTGGTCCTGTGTGGCTCTCTGCTTTCAGGCAAGTCAACCCCAAGACAGCGTGACACTGTCGTATCCGGGATGTGGAATAGCCCCTGGGGAGCTGAGGGGGTGCAGTTGATGATGTGGAGCAAGACGCAGCAGCAGAAGAGGACTCAGCCGAGGAGGTTAGCGAAGAGGATGGAGTAGGAGTAGAGGAGGTGGCAGTAGGTCTGCCTGCAAGTCGTGGTGGTGTCACCAACTCCGCTGCAGAGCCACGCATTCCATGCTTGTCAGCCGTCAGCAGGTTGACCCAATGCGCAGTGCACGTGATATACCTGCCCTGACCGTGCTTTGCAGACCAGATATCAGTGGTCAGATGGACCCTTGCCCCAACACTGTATTCCAGAAATGCCATGACTTCCTTTTCCACAATAGAGTACAGGTTGGGGATTTCCTTTTGTGAAAAGAAATTTCGGCCGGGTAGCTTCCACTGCGGTGTCCCAATAGCTACAAATTTTTTGAAGGCCTCAAACTCCACCAGCTAGTATGGTAAAAGCTGGCGGGCTAAGAGTTCCGTCAAGCCAGCTGTCAGTCGCCGGGCAAGGGGGTGACTCTGTGACATTGGTTTCTTACGCTCAAACATTTTCTTGACAGACACCTGACTGTGGGCAGATGAGCAGGAACTTCTGAAGGTGAGAGGCGGAGTGGCGGGTGGTTGAGAGGGGGCAGGGAGGACAGCAGTGGTTGAAGTGCCTGAAGATGCTGGACCAGGAGGAGCATGGTGGCTTTGAGTTTGTGTGCTGCTTGTACGCATGTGTTGATCCCATAGGCATGGGCGTAGCTATAGGGGGTGCAGAGGTAGCAGTCGCTACCGGGCCCAGGAGCCTGAGGGGGCCCAAAGACCCTTGTGCCGCACAAGAAGACACAAAGCACTGAGGGAAGGGGGGCCCAAGCTGAACTCTTGCACCAGGGACCATGAGCCGTTAGCTAGGCCCCTGCCCATAGGCGTTTGTGATGTGAGATCATGTGCCTTCGCAAAGCAGTTGTACCTAGGTGGGTGTTGGACTTCCCACGACTCAGTTTCTTTTGGCACAGGTTGCAAATGGCATCGCTGTTATCAGAGGCAGACACACAAAAAAAATGCCACACTGCTGAGGTTTGCAATGACGGCATTCTGGTGGTGACAACAGCATGCGTTGATTGGCGTGCTGTCTGGCTGACCCCGGGTGCCGATACATGCTGTCTGACTGTGCCACTAGCTCCTTGCGACGACCTCCCCCTGCTTCCAACTCGTCTCCTCCTTCTCTCTGTCTCCCCATCTGAACTTTCCCCCTGTTCTTCTTCTCTTCGAGCAAGCACCCACGTGGCATCCGTGGACACATCGTCATCATCAACCGCTTCACTTGTATCTGACACCTCAGCAAAGGAAGCGGCAGCGGGTACAACATAATCATCATCACACCGTACATCCATGTGTGTAATGCTGCCTGACTGAGACATATCCCCGTAATCTACATCATCTGGCAATAATGGTTGCTCATTACTCATTTCTTCCAACTGATGTGTAAATAACTCCTCTGACAGATCAAGTGAAGCGGCTGTGGTGGCTGTGGTGCTGGTGTTGGTGGTGGTGGCGGGCGGGCGAGTGGTAACTTGAAAGTTGCCGAAGCTGAGCTGGAGGAGGATGGTGGGTCAAGGTTCCGAGCGGAAGCTGTATTAGATTGGGTGTCCTGTGTAAGCCAGTTAACTATGTCCTCAGAATTTTTCGAGTTCAGGGTATGTGGCCTCTGAACACTGGGCATTATTCTAGGGCCAAAGGAAATCACAGCACCACGACGGCCCCTGCGGGGTAGCCTGCCTCTGCCTGTCATTTTTTTATTAGTGGTACTATGCGTGCAAGGTACTGTGCCACCTGGTATGAGTGGTTGGCACTGGCAGTGGGCACATTACAGTCAGTGGAAGTCGGCCTGACACACACTGGCAGGCAACTAACCTTAGATTAAAGGGTAAAAATGTAATACCTTTTTTTGATGCAAAGTCCTGTACCACACGGTATGAGTGGTGGGCACTGGCAATGGGCACACTACAGTCGGTGGGCCTGCAGCTCCTCACACACGGGCAGGCCAGGCAACTGCAATATATATATGGAGAAAAAAAAAAAAAGCAGACTAATGTAGCAGCCCTAAAAAGGGCTTTTTGGATGCTGTGACGCTGTCCATACAGCAGATGAGTCTGTGGACACAGAACACAGGCCTAGCTAACGCTTTCCCTATGAATTCAGAATCATCAGCACAGCAGCAACTGCAGTCTCCCTGCTTTCTCTGACATGCAGCTTCTGACTGAATCTAAATTGGCTGCCCTTTTTATAGGAGGTGGTAAGGTGTGGGAGGGAGGGTGCTGATTGGCTGGAATGTGTCTGCTGACTGTGAGGTACAGGGTCAAAGTTTACTCAATGATGATGTATTTGGGGCGGACCGAACATCGCATATGTTTGCCCGCCGCGGCGAACGCAAACAAGCAATGTTCGCCGGGAACTGTTCGCCATTGAATAGTTCGGGACATCTCTACTGCTCAATATATTTCCCCAAAAGCTGTCCCTCTGAGTTGGCCATCAATAGATACCATGTCCACTCCTCCTCTTTTAGTTGTCTCTGATTTAAAATTAGTGTTGAGCGCGAATATTCGAATAGCAAATTTTAATCGCGAATATCGCAACGTTGAGAATTTGCGAATATTTAAAATATAGTGCTATATATTCATAATTTCGAATATTTGTCTATTTTTCATCTGAACCCATTACCTGCCTGCTTCTTCCTTGTGGGCCAATGTGAGAAGGCTGCAATATCGTAGTCTGTAATGAATTAGAATATTCTTCATTATTTAACTTATTTATCTTATGCGAAAAATCGGCAATGTAATATGCGCGGTAGTTGAGTAAGGGGGGGTTAAGGCAACTTTCCTATTGGGTTGGCTTGCTAGAATTCACTAATATGTAGAATATAGTGTGATAGATAGTGTTGAGCGAACAGTTCGAGCATCGTTCGGGTTCGTACCGAATTTTGGGGTGTCCGGGACCCGGACCCGAACCCGGACATTTTCAAAAAAGTTCGGGTTCGGGTTCGTCGTTCGGCATGTATTTTGGCGCATTTTGAAAGGCTGCAAAGCAGCCAATCAACATGCATCATACTACTTGCCCTAAGATGCCATCGCAGCCATGCCTACTATTGGCAAGGCTGTGATTGGCCAAGTGCAGCATGTGACTCAGCCTCTTTATAAGCTTGTGCGCACGTCGGGACGTGCTCACTCCCGATGTGAATAGAACAGGGATAGACGCAGCTGATGCTAGGGCGAGAATAGGCAGGGATAATTGAATAACTGGAAGCAAATTTCTCTCCTCCACCTGTGATTCATCTGAACAACTGCAGCTGAGCTGCTTTTTGATAGGGATTGGCTATTTTTAGAGTGGCCAGAGTGATTTTTCCATCCACATGTACCTGGGCTGACCGCCGGCCGCCATTTTGCGACTTGTAGTGCTGCAGCAGAAGCTGCCACAGTGTGCATTCCAAAGCTCCAAACAAGTCAGACATCTACACCTGGGATTCAGACCAATAGCGATTTAGCAGCACAGTCCAAGGCTATTTTTTTAAAGGTTGTGCAGACCATTTTGTGGCACATGTTACTGGGCTGATAGGCGGCGGCCATCTTGGGACTAGTGCTGCAGCACAATCTCTCCCAACGTCCATTAATCACTTGTAATAGTGGTCTGTGCCATAGAAATCCTACATCAGGGACTTGGGTGTGCTTGTGTCACCCCTACTAATACCAGTCCACCTGTAATCCATACAGTGAAAAGCCATAAAGTATTCCAGTGAGGGAATTTTTTTATTTAAAAAGGCCAAGTTAGTTTATCTGGCGTTCAATATACTAGATACAGTTAGGCCTGCGTTTCATACATCTGGAATTAGCAAATTAATGTGCTGGGGTTGGGAAAACATATATGTACCCATACTAGAATCTGTCAAAGAAAGCGGTACTCACATATAACAGTCATTCCATCTGTAATCCATACAGTCAAAAGACTGAAAGTATTCCAGTGAGGGGATTTTTTTATTTAAAAAAGGCCAAGTTAGTTTATCTGGCGTTCAATATACTAGATACAGTTAGGCCTGCGTTTCATACATCTGGAATTAGCAAACTAATGTGCTGGGGTTGGGAAAACATATATGTACCCATACTAGAATCTGTCAAAGAAAGCGGTACTCACATATAACAGTCATTCCATCTGTAATCCATACAGTCAAAAGACTGAAAGTATTCCAGTGAGGGGATTTTGCTTATAAAAAATAATATATTTCATTGTGGTGCGAGTTGAATCGCAACAATGAAGAAAAATACTATTAAGGGACGAGGACGCGGTCGTGGTGGTGTCCGTGGAGCCTCTGTTGCTGGTAGAGGACGTGGCCGTTCGGCCCCAGGCGCACACAGTAGGGAACGAACTCCCTCAACTAGCCGGCAGAATGTACCGCAATATCTCGTGGGGCCCAATGCCGCTCTTAGGATGGTAAGGCCTGAGCAGGTACAGGCATTAATCGATTGGGTGGCCGACAGTGCTTCCAGCACGTTCACCACATGGTCTTCCACCCAGTCTTCTGCGGAAATCGCACAGGTGGCACCTGAAAACCAAGCCCATCAGTCTGTCACATCACCCCCAAGCATATCAGGGAAACGGTCTGAGCCACAAGTTATGCAGCAGTCTCTTCTTCTGTTTGAAGACTCTGCTTCCAGGGTTTCCCAGGGGCGTCCACCTAGCCCTTCCCCAGTGGAGGAAGACATACCATGCACTGACGCACAACCACTTATGTCTCCAGATGAAGAGGACATGGGAATACCACCACAGCAGAGTCACCGACTCTCTGATGATGACGAAACACAGGTGCCCACTGCCGCGTCTTTTTGCAGTGTGCAGACTGAACAGGAGGAGGTCAGGGAGGGAGACTGGGTGGAAGACGATGCAGAGGACGATGAGGTCTTAGACCCCACATGGACTGAAGGTCGTGGCGATGACTTTCACAGTTCAGAGGAAGAGGTAGTGGTGAGACCGAGACAACAGCGAAGCCAAAGAGGGAGCAGGGGGCCAAAGCAGACGAGCCGCCGCCCCAGAGTTCGCCTGCTACTGGACATCGCCAACAGGGACCCAGCCCCACAAAGGCAGCTTCAAAGAGTTCCCTGGCATGGCACTTCTTTAAACAATGTCCTACCGACAAGACCCGAGTGACTTGCACGCTCTGCCATCAGAGCCTGAGGCGAGGCATTAACGTTCTGAACCTCAGCACAACCTGCATGACCAGGCATCTACATGCAAAGCATGAACTGCAGTGGGGTACACACCTTAAAAACCAGGCACTCGCTGAGGCTCCCCTGCTCCCTCTACCGCTGCTGCCTCGGCTTCCGCCTCGAGAGGAATGTTGCCACCTGCCGAGCAGCAAACAGAGGATGTGCCACCGACACCACCACCACCGCCACCATCAACTAGCGTCTCCACTATATCACACAGCAGCGTTCAGCTCTCAATATCTCAAACCTTAGAGAGGAAGCGCAAATTCCCCGAGTCACCCTCGAGGCCCTTGGCCTGAACGCCAGCATTTCTAAACTGCTGGCCTTTGAAATGCTGTCATTCCGGCTGGTGGACACAGACAGCTTCAAACAGCTGATGGCCATGGCTGTCCCGCAGTATGTGGTTCCCAGCCGCCACTACTTCTCCAAGACAGCCGTGCCTTCCCTGCACATGCAAGTGTCCGATAAAATCAAGTGTGCACTGCGCAACGCCATTTGTGGCAAGGTCCACCTAACCACAGATACGTGGACCAGTAAGCACGGCCAGGGACGCTATATCTCACTAACTGCACACTGGATGAATGTAGTGGCGGCTGGGCCCCGGCGGACAGTTCCTTGGCGCACGTCCTTCCGCCCCCTAGGATCGCAGGGCATCATTCTCTGCCTCCTGTAGCCTCCTCCTCCTACTCGGCTTCCTCCTCCACTGCTTCCACCAGCTCATCCGGTCAGCCACACACCTTCACCACCAACTTCAGCACAGCCCGGGGTAAACGTCAGCAGGCCATTCTGAAACTCATATGTTTGGGGACAGGCCCCACAGCGCAAAGGAGTTGTGGCGGGGTATTGAACAACAGACCGACGAGTGGTTTCTGCCGGTGGGCCTCAAGCCAGGCCTGGTGGTATGCGATAATGGGCGAAATCTCGTGGCAGCTCTGGGACTAGCCGGTTTGGCGCACATCCCTTGCCTGGCGCATGTGCTGAACTTGGTGGTGCAGAGGTTCATTCACCACTACCCCAACATGTCAGAGCTGCTGCATAAAGTGCGGGCCGTCTGTGCGCGCTTCCGCCCGTTCACATCCTGCCGCTGCTCGCCTGTCTGCGCTACAGCGGAACTTCGGCCTTCCCGCTCACCGCCTCATATGCGACGTGCCCACCCGGTGGAACTCCACCTTGCACATGCTGGAGAGACTGTGCGAGCAGCAGCAGGCCATAGTGGAGTTTCAGCTGCAGCACGCTCGCGTCAGTCGTACTGCCGAACAGCACCACTTCACCACCAATGATTGGGCCTCCATGCGAGACCTGTGTGCCCTGCTGCGCTGTTTCGAGTACTCCACCAACATGGCCAGTGGCGATGACACTGTTATCAGCGTTACAATACCACTTCTATGTCTCCTTGAGAAAACACTTAGGGCAATGATGTTAGAGGAGGTGGCCCAGGTGGAGGAGGAGGAGGAGGATGAGGGCTCGTTTCTAACACTTTCGGGCCAGTCTGTTCGAATTGGCTCAGAGGGAGGTTTGTTTAAGCAGCAGAGGACAGGTTCACAAGTCACCAGCCAAGGCACTGTACTGGAGGACGAGAAGGATGAGGAGGAGGAGGTGGAGGGGGACGAGGATGACGCAAGTTCACAGCGGGGTGGCAGCCCAGGCCCATCACTGGTGCGTGGCTGGGGGGATACGGTGGACGATGACGATACACCTCCCACAGAGGACAGCTTGTCCTTACCCATGGGTAGCCTGGCCCACATGAGCGAATATATGCTCCAATGCCTGCGCAACGACAGCAGAGTTGCCCACGTTTTAACGTGTGCAGACTACTGGGTGGCCACCCTGCTGGATCCCCGGTATAAAGACTATGTGCCCACTTTAATTCCTGAACTGGAGCGCGACCGTAAGATGCGCGAGTACAAGCGCACGCTGATAGAGGCGCTCTTGAGAGCATTCCCACATGTCACAGGGAACAGGTGGAAGGTGAAGGCAGAGGAGTGGCAAGAGGTCGCCAACGCAGCTGTGTCACGGCCAGCTCATCTGAGGGCAGGGTTAGCATGGCAGAAATGTGGAAAAGTTTTGTCTCCACGCCACAGCTATCTGCACCGACACCTGATACGGAGCGTGTTAGCAGGAGGCAGCATTTCACTAACATGGTTGAACAGTATGTCTGCACACCCCTCCACATCCTGACGGATGGTTCGGCCCCATTCAACTACTGGGTTTCGAAATTGTCCACGTGGCCAGAGTTAGCATGTTATGCCTTGGAGGTGCTTTCCTGCCCGGCGGCCAGCGTTTTATCTGAACGCGTATTCAGCACGGCAGGGCGTCATTACTGACAAGCGCAGCCGCCTGTCCACAGCCAACGTGGACAAGCTGACCTTCATAAAGATGAATCAGGCATGGATCCCACAGGACCTGTCCCTCCCTTGTGCAGAGTAGTCCTTATTAACTGCCTAAAACATGTCTTGTTGTGCTACGGGCCACTTCTTTATTTGATACAAATTTTATGAAACCCACAGTTGAATGAAACTCTTCTCTGTCTGGGCGCCGGGGCCTAACCAGATGAAAGTGGCCGGTTAAACTAACGGGTGACATGAAGCCATAACCTCTGCCATGCTACCTCTGTCTTCTGTCTGGGTGCTGAGGCCTAAGTCAAATAAAGCGGTCTTCTGCTGTGCTGGGGGATATGAAGCTAATCTCTGACCTCTCTCCTCTGTCTGGGTCCAAAGGCCTAAATCACTGAAAGAGGCCTTCTCCTGTGGTGTTGTGATATGATGCCAGAATATGTGCTGTGGGGCCTCTCTCCTCTTCCTGGGTGCAGGGGTCAAATAAACTAAATTGTGGCCTACTCCTGTGGTGGTTGATATGATGCCTGATTCTCTGATGTGGAACCTCTCTCCTCTGTTTGGGTGAAGGGGTCAAAGTAACTAAATGGTGGCTTCTCCTGTGGTGGCTGATATGATGCCAGAATATGTGCTGTGGGGCCTCTCTCCTCTTCCTGGGTGCAGGGGTCAAAGTAACTCAATGGTGGCTTCTCCTGTGGTGGCTGATATGATGCCAGAATATGTGCTGTGGTGCCTCTCTCCTCTGTCTGGGTCCAAAGGCCTAAATCACTGAAAGAGGCCTTCTCCTGTGGTGTGTGATATGATGCCTGAATATGTGCTGTGGTGCCTCTCTCCTCTTCCTGGGTGCGGGGTCAAAGTAACTCAATGGTGGCTTCTCCTGTGGTGGCTGATATGATGCCAGAATATGTGCTGTGGGGCCTCTCTCCTCTTCCTGGGTGCAGGGGTCAAAGTAACTCAATGGTGGCTTCTCCTGTGGTGGTTGATATGATGCCTGATTCTCTGCTGTGAAACCTCTCTCCTCCATCTGGGTGTAGGGGTCAAAGTCTTTCAAAGTCGCCTTCTCCTGTGCTGATTGATATGAAGCTGATGGTTGTGCCATCTGACATGGTTGCCGGGGTCCCATTAAATTGGGGCCTACTCCTGTGGTGGGTGATCTAAATGCCTGATTCTCTGCTTTGAAACCTCTCTCCTCCGTCCGGGTGTAGGGGTCAAAGTCTGTCAAAATCGCCTTCTCCTGTGCTGATTGATATAAAGCTTATGCTTGTGCCATCTGACATGGTTGCCGGGGTCTGATTCAATGGTGGCCTACTCCTGTGGTGGGTGATCTAAATGCCTGATTCTCTGCTGTGTAACCTCTCTCCTCCGTCTGGGTGTAGGGGTCAAAGTAACTAAATGGTGGCCTACTCCTGTGGTGGGTGATATGATGCCAGAATATGTGCTGTGGGGCCTCTCTCCTCTTCCTGGGTGCAGGGGTCAAAGTAACTCAATGGTGGCTTCTCCTGTGGTGGCTGATATGATGCCAGAATATGTGCTGTGGGGCCTCTCTCCTCTTCCTGGGTGCAGGGGTCAAAGTAACTAAATGGTGGCTTCTCCTGTGGTGGCTGATATGATGCCAGAATATGTGCTGTGGGGCCTCTCTCCTCTTCCTGGGTGCAGGGGTCAAAGTAACTCAATGGTGGCTTCTCCTGTGGTGGTTGATATGATGCCTGATTCTCTGCTGTGAAACCTCTCTCCTCCATCTGGGTGTAGGGTCAAAGTCTTTCAAAGTCGCCTTCTCCTGTGCTGATTGATATAAAGCTGATGGTTGTGCCATCTGACATGGTTGCCAGGGTCTGATTCAATGGGGGCCTACTCCTGTGGTGGGTGATCTAAATGCCTGATTCTCTGCTGTGTAACCTCTTTCCTCCGTCTGGGTGTAGGGGTCAAAGTAACTAAATGGTGGCCTACTCCTGTGGTGGGTGATATGATGCCTGGTTCTCTGCTGTGGGACCTCTCTCCTTTGTCTGGGTGCTGTGGTCAAAATAATAGTAAGTGACCTTCTCCATTGGTGGGTGACTTGAAGCCTGATTCTGTGCTATGGGACCTCACTCCAATTAATATTGTTTAATTTTTATTTATTTTATGTTAACTCATCATTTCCCTATCTACATTTGTTTGCAGGGGATTTAACTACATTTTGCTGCCTTTTGCAGCCCTCTAGCCCTTTCCGGGTGTGTTTTACAGCCTTTTTAGTGCCCAAAAGTTCGGGTCCCCATTGACTTCTATGGGGTTCGGGTTCGGGATGAAGTTCGGGTCGAGTTCGGATCCCGAACATTTTTCGAAAGTTCGGCCGAACTCGTCGAACCCGAACATCCAGGTGTTCGCTCAACTCTAGTGATAGACATTCGTAAAAATTAATATTCGTGTTTTTTCTTTCATCTGAACCCATTAGAGTAGTAAATGTAATGGGTTCAGATGAAAAAAATATATACACTCCTTAAATATCAGATATAAGGGTCTGTCTATATTACTTAATTCTTTTAGGATACGGGAGTGTATGCCATCTGGACCCTATGATTTGTCCATTTTATTCTTTTTAAGACTCTGCTGCACTTCTTCCTGGGTCAGACACTCACTCTGCATTTCATCTGACAGTTAATTCTCCACAGTGAATACAGTTCAGAAAAAAATAATAGGTTCACTTTCTCCTCATTGTTATCTATAACTCCTCCCTCATCACGGTGTAAAAGGCCAACATTGTCAGGTTTAAACTTTTTACCTTTATATTTATATAATTGAATAACATTTTAGGGTTGATTTACTCTCTTAGTTTTACAGGAGCAATCCCTCATAAACCTGTGCTGATTTATGGAAGATTAAAAGCATAAAAAGATCACCTGGACCATCTAGTCTGCACTTATATTATTTGTTTATCAAGTTTTCCCAATAAATCTGAACTCAATACCCCATAAAGAGAAAGTGAAAAAACTGATTTTTAGGAATGTTTACAAATTTATTGGACATAAGTATTCAGCGCCTTTGCTATGACACTTGACACTTAGCTCTGGGGCTTTCTATTTCTCTTGATCATCTTTTAGATGTTTGTAAATGTTGACTGGAGTCATTTGTGGTGAATTCAGTTGATTTGACATGATTTGGAAGGACTCAGCCCTGTCTATATAAGGTATCACAGCTGACAATGGATCATAGCAAAAACCAAGCCATGAGGAGGACACTCAGTCACTGTGCCTGACTTCCAAATATTCTGTGTGCATATGGGAGAAACTTCCAGAAGGCCAATCATCACTTCAGCCTCCACCAATCTGGGCTTTATGGCAGAGTGGACAGAAAGAAGCCTCTCCTCAGTTAAAAAAAAAAAAAAACAGAAAAAAAGTAAAAAAATGAAAGTTTGCAAAAAAGCACCTAAAGGACTCTCAGGCTGTGAGAAACAATATTCTCTAGTCTA
This sequence comes from Bufotes viridis, assembly GCA_033119425.1. NCBI lineage: Eukaryota > Metazoa > Chordata > Amphibia > Anura > Bufonidae > Bufotes > Bufotes viridis. The sequence continues at coordinate 6,624,397 of CM065593.1, read as the reverse complement.
ATGAAGCCAAGATGACATTGCTTGGCCTTCGTTCTAAAAGTTGTGTCTGGAGTAAACCAGTTTGCCGCTCATCACCTGCCCAATAGCGTTCCAACAGTGAAGCATGGTGGGGGCAGCATTACTGTTTGTCTGGAGGAAATCAGGTGCTGCTCATTACCTGCCTATTACTATCCCTACAGTGAAGTATGATGGTGGCAGCATCATGCTGGGGGGACAAGGAGACTGGTTAGGGTGAAGGGAAAGCTGAATTGAGCAAAGTATAGTACAGAGATGTTCTTAATTCCAACAGACAATGAACCTAAGCACATAGCCAAGACAGCAAAGGAATGGCTTAGGGATAACTCTGGGAATGTCCTTGAGTGGCCCAGCCAGAACCATGAACCCAATGGAACATCTCTAGAGAGATCTGAAAATGACTGACCACCGCTGGTCCCCATCCAACCTTACTGAGCTTGAGAGAATGTGCAGAGAAGAATGGCAGAAAATCCCCAGATCCAGGGCTGTAAACTTTTGACATCATCCCCAAAAAGATTGTAGGCTGAAATCACTGTCAAAGGGGCTTCAACTAAGTCCTGAGTAAAGGGGCTGAATACTTATGTCAAAAAAAGATTTTAGTGTTTATTTTCAATAAATTTGCTAAGATTTCTAACCTTCTGTACTCATTATGTGAGATTGAGTGCAAAAGAACAGAGACAAATTTGCACCTTTATATTTTAGCATAAGGAGCAACATAACAAATAACAAAAAAATTGAAAGGGTCTAAACACAATAAATCTGTGAAATCTTGTTTTCTTTGACTTTTCTTGTGTCTATCTACAGATCATATACCAATTACTCACAATAAGATCTCCAGATCTATGGAATCCACCACCTGCCAGCTACCTGTCTTCAAAAATCTCACCCAATTCAGACCAAGAAGAGATCCAAAGACTAATCAAGCTCATTGAATGGCCTGAGGTTCCCAGTGGAGTGGACTTCATGTCTTCTACAAGTCCAAATACTACATTTTATGTTTTGCTGCATCCACAAGAAGTCTACCACATAGGAGATCGTATAACTGTTGTCATATTTGCTCGGGATCATTATGGTCGACCAAAAACCTATGGAGGAGATTATTTTCAGGCCAAGTTACATTCTCCAAAGCTGAAAGCTGGAGTAACGGGTGCAGTCACCGACCACACAAATGGCAGCTATTCAGCCACGTTCCTTCTGCTCTGGCCTGGAGACGCGGAGGTGCACATCTCTCTGGTACATTCCAGTGAAGCCGTTTCCATTATAAGCAGGAAGAGGGACTCTCGGCCCGACAAGGTAAAAGCAGAGGTTTCGTCTTAGTTTTGATTCCTGTTGAGTGGATCATAAATTATTCTGATGCCGACAGATGAAGGAAGTGCAGATAACTGTGCTCCATACATTAGAGCTAATGTGGGCATAGTAAATAGATTTTTTTCCTGTTCCAAGGCATGTATCTTTTATTATTATCTCAGACAACTTCATTAGGCAGCTTAGATGGCCATTTCCTAAATAACTGGTTGTTCATGGAATGTGATGGTTGTCATTTTAGATGATAATGCTCTAGGTTAAAACAAAAACTACTAGTAGTCCACAAAATTTAGACGACAGTGTGAGTGGCACTGCGTCTTGTTTCCATATTTTTCATATTTTCATTTTCACATTTGTGTATGGTTTGTCACTTTCGCATGAGGGTAACACTAAATACTAAACAGTGGTGCTCTGCCCGTGATTCCATAGACAACTACAAAGTTCATACATACCTACTTAGGATTTATAGATGATGTGTTCATAGTGTGGTCGGGCACGGAGTCTGTTTTTGTGAGTTTTGTAGACCACCTAAATCAAGTAAACAATATGAACATGGTGTTCACTCATAAATTTGGGGACTCACAATTAGAGCTTTTAGATGTACTAATAACAGTGAGAGACAGGAAGCTGGTGACCGAGTGATATCGCAAACCCACGGCCACCAACTCGCTGTTACATTACTCCAGCTACCACTCACAGAGTGTTAAAGAAGTGGTTCCTTTTGGCCAGTTTGTAAGGCTGAGGTGTATAAATAAGACAGATGAAGATTTCAGGAGGCAGGCTCTAGACCGTAAAAAGTGTTTGCTGTCTAGAGGTTATCCTATCCATTTATTAACCTCTTGCCGCCACGCTAACGCCGATGGGCGTTTTTTAAACAGTGTCTGATATGCCTGCTGTCTGCTCGTCTGGTGGTCCCTTTGTTTGGGACCACCAGAGGAAACATAGGAAAAGTGCACCAATCACTACACACACACCCCCCCACCCCCCATCACTGATTAACCCCTGATCACCCATGTCACCCCCCCTGATCACCCCCTGTCACCCCCCCCCTGTCACTAATCACCCCCCTACAGGCTCATTCAGACGTCCGTATGTGTTTTGCGGATCCATGGATCTGTGGATCCATGGATTTGCGGATCCGCAAAATACGGACACCGGCAATGCGCTTTCCGCATTTTGCAGATCCGCACAGAACTATATAGAAAATGCTTTTTCTTGTCCGCAATTGCGGACAAGAATAGGACATGTTCTATATTTTTGCGGAACGGAAGTGCAGACTCGAAGCGCGGATCCGTAATTCGGATCCGAGCGGGACAAAGTCTGTCCCCATAGAAATGAATGGGTCCGCAATTCCGTTCCGCAAACAAAATTTCGGACGTGTGAATGGGGCATAAGGGTCCCGTTATCACCGTCAGTTAGTTAGCTACTTGTTAGGTAGCTAGCGCCCAGCCCACCGCACCGCAGTCACTGATTTTAGCAGAGATTTTTTCATCCACATTGATCGATGCGAATGAGGAAATCTGTGCCGTTCATTTTTTTTTTTTCAGCGCAGAGGCTGAACGGAAAAAATCTCATTACCCGTGTGCTCAATATACGGAGAATCGCAGAAACTCCTAATGCTGGCCATACGTGTAATGACTGCGGAGACCCTCAAATGCCAGGGCAGTACAAACACCCCACATGTGACCCCATTTTAGAAAGAAGACACCCCAAGGTATTCTGTGAGGGGTATGGTGAGTTCATGTAAAATTTTATTTTTTGTCACAAGTTAGTGGAATATGAGACTTTGTAAAAAAAAATATATATATATATCAATTTCCGCTAACTTGTGTCAAAAATTTTTTTTTTTATGTGAACTCGCCATGCCCCTCACAGAATACCTTGGGGTGTCTTCTTTCCAAAATGGGGTCACATGTGGGGTATTTATACTGCCCTGGCATTTTAGGGGCCCCTAAAGCGTGAGAAGAAGTCTGGAATCCAAATGCGTAAAAATGCCCTGTGAAATCCTAAAGGTACTCATTGGTTTTAGGGCCCCTTTGCACACCCAGGCTGCAAAAAAGTGTCACACATGTGGTATCGCCGTACTCAGGAGAAGTGGGGCAATGTGTTTTGGGGTGTATTTTTATATATACCCCTGCTGGGTGTGAGAAATATCTCTGTAAACGACAATTTTTAAATTTTTTTATACAAAGTTGTCAGTTTACAGAGATATTTCTCTCACCCAACATGGGTATATGTAAAAATACACCACAAAACACATCACCCTACTTCTCCTGAGTACGGCGATACCACATGAGTGCCACTTTTGCAGACTGGTGCGCAAAGGCCCAAATTCCAACGAGTACCTTTAGCTTTACAGGGTTGCTCACAATTTAGCCCGCCCAAAATGCCAGAACAGTAAACACACCCCACAAATGACCCCATTTCGGAAAGTAGATACCCCAAGGTATTCACTGAGGGGCATAATGAGCCCGTATGAGATTTTTTTTTTTTTTTGCCAGAAGTTAGCAGAAATGGAAACTTTATTATTATTTTTTTCCTCAGAAAGTGTCATTTTCCGCTAACTTGTGAAAAAAATGAAATGATACATGAACTCACCATGCCCCTCCGCGAATACTTTGGGGTGTCTTCTTTCTAAAATGGTGTGATTTGGGGGGTATTTATACTTTCCTGACATTCTAGCACCTGAAGAAACATGACAGGCGCTCAGAAAGCCAGAGCTGCTTCAAAATGCCGAAATTCACTTTTTTGCACCATAGTTTGTAAACGCTATAACTTTTACCCAAACCAATAAATATACACTTATTGGACTTTTTTTTTATCAAAGACATGTAGAACAATACATTTAGAGAAAAATTTATATAGAAATGTAGTTTTTAAAAAAAAAATTACAACAGAAAGTGAAAAATGTCATTTTTTTGCAAAAATGTCGTTAAATTTTTATTAATAGCAAAAAAAGTAAAAATGTCAGCAACAATGAAATAGCACCAAATGAAAGCTCTATTAGTGAGAAGAAAAGGAGGTAAAATTAATTTGGGTGGTAAGTTGTATGACGGAGCAATAAACGGTGAAAGTAGTGTAGTGCGGATTTGTAAAAAAGGGCCTGGTCACTAGGGGGGTATAAATCTGTGGTCTTCAAGTGGTTAAATGATGCTATGGTGAAAGCCACTATGTGGAAAAAACAGTCACAACACCAAGAACCCAATACGCATACAGATAAGGGGGAGGGACTAAAGATCAGGAACCAAACTTGCGACCAGCAGTGTTCTTGTTTAAATTTAAATATAGCCCAATGACAAATCAGATAAAAAAAATTATTCAAGAAAATTGGGACATTTTTGAAGAAGATGAACATTTAGGAGATATTAGGAGGGCACAGCCAATTATAACATTCAGAAGATGTCACACATTGAAAGACAGGCTGGTACGAAGTAGGTTCAAAGAGCAAAGAACGGAAACGTGGTTAGATGGGTGGAGACCAAAAGGGAACGGCAGCTGCAGTTATTGTAAATTTAACCACCAATGGTCAGTTTTGATTTTTGGGGGGTTACAACATAGGGTCAACACGTTAATCACATGTAAAAGCAAGTTTGTGGTTTATTTAATATTATGTATTTGCGTCAGATTCTATATAGGCAAAACTATTAGAAGTTTGAATGAGAGAATAAGAGAGCATATTAACTCTATAAGCACAGGCAAGGGTTCTCCGCGCTTAATTGACCATGTCCTCTCCGAGCATAATGGTAGACAGTAGAGTCCTAAGGTTTGCTGGTACCGAAATTGTGCCTGTTCCCCCGCAAGGGGTTGATAGGTACAGTGAATTGCTCCAGCAAGAAAGCAAATGGATCTTGCGCACAAGCGTGACAGGCCCACTAGGCCTCAATGACAAAACAGACCTAGGAGTGTTTCTATGAATGTTTATACATCTGGTATGGCATGTGAATTTGGTATATTAGTGTTTTATACACAGTTTATAGGTAAGCGGCATTGAGGTGACATCACCCGCTGGCGCCATCACTGGGCGCCGCTGGTGACGTCACAAGCGTGGATCACGTGAGTCGCTTTAAAAAGCCGGTGCCATAGTGTGGCGGTGATATGGGCCTAATGAAGTGCTAAGGCACGAAATGGCCGTTGCTGTATGTTTTTTCTTGCATTGTATGTTTGTTCGTCCCTCAGCCATCATATGTCTCCAGCTGCTATGCAATTGATGAATCTGTACTCAGCTCCATGTATTCAGATCTAATGTACCCAGCATCTATGTATTCAGCACTGGAGGAATAAAAGAAGACTGCACTAAAGGGGTGAGTGCTGCCTGTTATCTTTTCTTCAACTTTATAAACTACTAGTAGACCTCTGCCGATATCTGTGGCCTGATCTGGACTTCGATTGATAGGATTAAGATATGTTATTCTGCACTAGAAACTTTTATAGACACACACACAAAAAAAAAATTCCAACATGGCAGATGAAGTATTTGGCAGATGTCAGCCATTGGTTAGCACCTGTCATCTTGGTCATGTCTTAAAAAGTGATGATCATCAGCAGAAAATGTTCTAAACTGGCCAGTATGGATATCCAAAATCTCAAGCTTATGGCCAGCTTCAGGAGTTTAGTGGGCGGTCAGCAATTGGCTGGTATCTCAACAGGAAGGGCTGTCAGTCATTGAGTTACTCTTCCTACTAGACTTCCAAGTCCAGAAGAGCTGAGATTTATGGACATTTTTTTTCATAGCAGTGCAGTGGGGCCCCCCCAGAAGCAGTGGGCACCGACACTTGCCCGGGTATGCCGGGTGCTGACGCCAGCCCTTGATCCATGCCATCATCGCACATGTTTGTTCAGAAGATGGCAGTACTAGTTTATATAGACAGAGCTTTGTTATACCGTGTCCATCAGTGGGCTTTACAATAAATATTAGGGACAGGATCAGGACAATGTAACATTTATAAACTTTCAACCCTTTAAAGAGCAGGCTAATTTGCATGTTTTCCTTTTCATTTTTGACTCACCGCCTTCCAAACACAATAACTTTTTTTATGTTTTTGTTCACACAGCCTTATAAAGCCTTATCTTTATAGTTTACAGGGCAAGTTGTATTTTAATGGCATATCTTGTATTGAAAAACTGGAAGAAAAACAAAACCATTTCCACCATGGTTTTTCGGGTTTTGCTTTTTATGGTGTTCATTATAAGCTAACAATTACATGATATCCTTATTCTGTGGGTCAGTTGGATTATGGCGATACACAATTTTTATTTTCATTTTGTTTTAATACTTTTAAACATATAAAAACCTTTAAAAAAAAATCTTTGCATCACAATATTTTATTTATTTTACTCAATTCTATAGCACTGACATATTCCACAGACATTATCATCATGCTGTCCCCAGGAGGAGCTCACAATCTAAGGTCCCTATCAGTTTGTCTTTGGAGTGTGGGAGAAAACCAGAGAACCCCGGGGAAAACATGCAAACTCCATGCAGATATTGTCCTTGAACCTCGGACCACTGCAATGCAAGGCACCAGTGCTAAACACTAAGTCACCATGCTGCCCATATCTATTCCGACCACCATTTTGGGGCACATATGATTTTCTGATCATTTTCTATTCAAATTTTTTTTTTGTGAGGGAGGAGAGGTGACCAAACATAGCGAATTAGGAATTTTACTTTTTTTTCCATTTTTATATATCAATAAATGTGGTAATACCAATAATGTTTATTTTTTATTGTTTATCTATTTTTATTTACAACTTTTTCTCAATGTAATTTTTATTCCTCTTGGGGGACTTAAATATGTAGTTATCAGCTGATGTCTCCGCTCTATTCACCTCTCGTGCCCGGCTGATGTACTATTACGTCAGTGGCGCAAAGCGGTGAGTTGCACAGTTGTGTTAAAACTGCTAAAATTCGTACTCCTTTTTTTCTGAAAAATAGACAATCTGAAAAGTCACGAGAAGTCTCCTTGAGCTTGCCCCTCTCTCCACTCGCCCTCTTTTTTCAGTAGTACAAGAAAACTATTATTTAAGGCTCCATTTTTCTTTAGTAAGACTAGATTGATAGGTATTGGGGCGCAAGCTGTGTGTTTTATGATAAAGACCGGGTGCGGACAGGATCTGGACACTGTAAAATGTATAATCTGATTCTGACATTGTGATTTGGACTTTAATAACTGCTCGGGTCATGAAATCAATAAATTACATGCACATAGTTGTTAAGGATGGAAAAAGACAAAAGTCCATCAAGTCCAACCTGTAATCCTGCTGTATCGCTCCACGGAAAAAAATCCCCGGATCAATGTCCATCTTCTTTAAAAAAGGGTTGGGCCAAAAGGGAAGGGTGCGGAGAACAGGATTTCTATACCTTGTCAGAAGCCTCAATGTTATTTGAAGTAAAAAGTCATCTAAACCCTTTTTGAAGCATCTCCTGTATTTGCTGTGAGCGTCTCCTGCGTCAAAGCCCTTACTGCAAAGAATGCTTCTCGCCTCTTATGACTGAATCTTTTTTCTCCAGGTGTAGGGAGCGGCCCCTTGTTTTTTGAGGGGGTTTAACAGAAAATAGCTTCCCTTGATATTTTCGTTTATATATTATATATATGCACAGTGGTGATTAAATGGGAAAATGTTCAAATTCTTATTTTCTTGGGGGAAAAAAAGACTGAAAAAAGTCTGAAAAGTCATCTGAAGTCATAAAGGAGGATCACAAATCAGAGCTCCTCCTATCCCTGCCCATGCCTTGCTCTCCCCGCTTCCTTTCTGTCCTTTACACAAGTTGACAGTTTCAATTATATGCAACTTCCACTTTAGCCTGCCATGGCTCTGGACAGATACATTATAACCATGAGATTTCCTGAGCTAGAGCCACTTACAATGCAGCTATAACACCTCTCCTGAGGCAGTTTAACTGCAGCTAACAGCTTCAGTCATGCAAATGCTATCAATTCCTTAAATGCATGACTGAAGAACGAGTCAACAGTACTTAATGCAGCAGAATTCTCGTACAAGTCATTCTAACTGAGAAAGACATTCAGATGACTAGTGAAAACTCTTCAAGAAAAAAAATACTAAAACTCCAGTTGCTCTGACTTATTAATACTGATATTGAACAGGTTTACTTCAATGGATATTACAGCCACAATGGAAGCAGCGCTACGGTGGAGTGTAATGTGCAGCCTCCAGGACCTGACGTGTGCACATACCGTGACTTCCAATCCAGAGAGGAGTGGTTCTGCAACCGGCCAAAGGGCCTTCCCTGCAGTGCATACCAGGGGCATTCATCAGGTGGTAACTACCCAATACTCAATGCCACTGAGCAGCAATTTCTACAAAAGTGAGTACACGTCAGAATGAACATCAGACATTACATCATGTCATGCTTTTATGTGTTGTGCCCAATGGTCGCCCAACTCAAACCTTCTCATAAGTCCATCTTTACATATCGGATATGATGGGTATTACTTTATGCTAATTGTAGATGTGCAGGGAGCATTTATTGGGGAAGGAGATGATAAAGGTTACCCAGATCAGTTGACTTCTTTGGGATTGCTCACTAGTCTTCACTCTTAGGCTACCTTTACACTAGCGTTTTGGCATTCCATTTGTGAGATCCGTTCAGGGCTCTCAAAATTGGTCCAAAACGGATCAGTTTTGTCCTAATGCATTCTGAATGGAAAAGGATCCGCTCAGAATGTATAAGTTTGCCTTCGTTCAGACACCATTCCGCTCTGGAGGCTGCCTGCAGCATTTTGCTGCCCGCCTGACGAAGCGGAGCCAAACGGATCTCTGGCACAATAGAAACCAATCCATTCCCCATTGACTTTCAATGGTGTTTAAGACGGATCCGTCATCGCTATAGATGACATAATACAACCGGATCCGTTCATGACGGAAACATGCTGTAGTATTATTGTAGCGGAAGCGCTTTTGCAGATCCATGATGGATCCGCAAAAAACGCTAGTGTGAAAGTAGTCTTATACGTAGGCATCATTGAAGACATCCTGGACGACTGGTCCCAGAAGAATCATCAGTCAGTTGGAATGTTTTCTACTCGTAGTTAGCACTAGGACCATCTGACTACCTTCTCAAGGGATTCAGATGCACATCTGTGGAAACACAGCAGGTCATAGGCTAGAAAGTTATAACACCAATCAAGAACTATGAGTAGGTATAACATATTGGATTTTATGAATCTCCGTAGGAATACCACCTACCAATAAACATAATGTCTGAAGTTAAGAACCACCAGATCCCAGTCTATGTGTTGTGTCCTCACAGGTCGGTCACTGATCAGACAATTTCATCAACTCTGAGAAAAATCACCATCCTTCCCCAGACTTCCAGCGCAGGTGAGAACATCCAGGGGGTGGGACAATCGTAGATGTATTACTTCTGGTACCATGAATAGTCATTGCACAATATTGTTGCAGGGGATAAAAGTGTTTGTAGACCTGGACTCCCCATTCCGGAGCCCTCAGGCTATTATTATCAGGACGTGTGGCAGTCTTGTGTGTGCAGGAACAAAGGCTTCACTTCTCCATCCGATGTCACCTCCTGCCTGAAGGGAAAGATTGTCTACATGTTTGGAGATTCAACACTTCTGCAGTGGTGGCAATACCTTGTGAAGTTGATCCCATGTGAGTTACTGCAATGGATAACATCGTAACATAGTTTATTAGGCTGAAAAAAAATGTCTGTCCATCCAGTTCGGCCTGTTATCCTGCAAGTTGATTCAGAGGAAAGCAAAAAAAAACTAAAACCTGTGAGGTTGAAGCCAATTTTCCTCACTTTAGGGGAAAAAATTACTTCCCGACTCCAATCAGGCAATCAGAATAACTGCCTTTGTTCAAAACTGATCATGGGAGCCCACGGCATTACAAAGATCATTAATAAATATATTGAAGAGAATAGGGTCCAATACGGACCCCTCCAATACTGACTCCTATGGTACCCCACTTGTGACAGTGACTCCTCCACTACTGACCCCTGTGGTACCCCTCTACGGACAGTGATCCAATGTGTACCGTTAATAACCACCCTCTGTTTTCTGTCACTCAGCCAGTTACTTACCCACATACAGACATTTTCTCCCAGTCCGAGCATCCTCATTTTATATAGTAACCTTTTATGTGGTACAGTATAAAATGCTTTGTAGAAGTCCAGATATACGACATCCATTGATTCGCCGCTGTCAAGTCTAGAACTTACCTCCTCATAGAAACTGATTAAATTAGTCTGACATGACTGATCCCTCATGAAGCCATGCTGATATGGCGGTATTTGCTTATTTTCATTGAGTTACTCCAAGATAGCATCTCTTAGAAAACCCTCAACCAGTTTACTCACGGCAGATGTTAAACTTACCGGCCTATAGTGTCCGGGCTCTGTTTTTGGACCCTTTTTGAATATTGACACCACATTTGCTATATGCCAATCCTGTGGAACATTCCCTGTCAGTATAGAGTCCGTAAATATCAGAAATAAGGGTCTGGCTATGACATAACTTAATTCTCTTAGGATACTGGGGTGTATACCATCTGGTCCTGGCGATTTGTCTATTTTAATCTTTTTAAGTCTCTGTTGTACTTCTTCCTAGGTCAGACAGGGCACTTTTAAAGGGGAATTTACTTTTACATTCTGCATTTCATCTGACAGTTTATTTTCTTCAGTAAATACAGTAGAGAAAAAAAATATTTAATAGCTTTGCTTTCTCCTCATCCCTCTCTACAACTCTCCCCTCATTGCTATGTAGAGGGCCGACTCCTTCAGGTTTATACTGTATACTGTAGATGAACATTTCTCATAATTATATACGAGACATACGTATAAGACACTTGTAATAACTCCTGCAGGTGCCCCTAAGGACAATAGATCATGTTTATTATGTACAGTATGTGGTGAGTATGCATGTGCGTTTGTCTGTATATTACACCCATGAGCCATAACATTAAAAGGACAGGGAATAATGGAGTAACTGGTGACAGTAGCACCTGGTGGAAGATATTAAGCAGCAAGTGAATAGTCAATTTTTTAAACTGATCTTTTGAAAGCAGGAAAAACTGTGAAATGTAAGGATCTGAGAGACTAAAGGTCAGATTGTGACTGACAGATATCTGAGTCACAGCATCGCCAAAACAATTGGCCTTGTGGGATGTCCCCAGTGTGCAGTGGTTAGTACCATCCGAAAGTGGTCCAAGGAAGACCAAGCGGTTAACCAGTAACAGGCTCATGGGTGGCCAAGCACCAAAAATGTACCTGCAATCCATGGAGGAACCATCTCTTTGTCTATAGTTTATAGTATTCTATAATTACTGTAATAGGATTCATCCCTCCATGCCCTCACCTTTTGATTACACACAGCAGCTAATCTGGGTAATCAAAGCTGCAATGTAAAGCATAGGTCATAAAGGCAGGCTGAACCTCTGATGAACCAGGATGTGGATTTCTATAGTACCCCATTGCCGGCACTACCATTCCTACACCCTGCTACTGTCTCCAATGGTTAACAAAGAATGCCATCTGTTCATTTGATTCCAGGTCCTTTGATATTGTGCCTTAATAATATTGTTATGCAACGTATATATTGTATTACATGTAGTATGCATGGTTCACCAGCAGGTGAAAGTGTATCTGGCAGAAACAGATCTTTAGATAGAATGGAACTTACCATTCCATTCTCCCCCCTGTTGGGCATAAGTCGGCTAGTCCTGCTTCCTACCAAGGGGAAAGTTCTAGAAAGCTACAATCAGTCTAGAATAGAGTTGTAAAGATACAAGACATGGAACATTGAGATGAATGCCCCCCCCCTCCTCCCCTACTTCAGCAGGGGTCTCCAAAGGGAAGCAGCTCATAGAGCCCGTTACAGTTTATAGACAGAGTATTACGAGGGGGTCAATGGCCAAAGGCACTCCACTCAGAGGTACAAGAAAGCCTAGCTACCAGACCAAAGCCAGAGTATAGCACAGCAGAGGTATCCAAGTTTGCCTGCCAGTTTACCCCAAAACCTGCTGGAGCCAAGAGAAAGACCAAATATTGTCTGGATGCAAGTTTATTCAATTAAAGCTGTTGAACTTTATAAAGTCTGGACTCATGGTTTTTTCCAACTCTCCCATTTATTGCTACAGAGCCTAACCCTGGTGAGCGACAGTATCCAAGTGACACACGCAAAACTAATAAGGCCGCATCACCATTCAGCATTCCTAAAAACCTGGGACACGATCATCCCTGGGGGGGGGGGGTGGCATGGTGCATTTTGTAATAACTTAGACTCTTGTAGACAATGCAGCTGAACTTTGTCCTAACAAAGCTGAAGAATGTCTGCACCTGGCAGCAAAGACAATAACTTGCAGGCATCACCTAGATGGTAGTGGCTGCTTCCAGTGTATAGGACTGATGAAGGTAGCCGAGGTGTATACTTGCTATCTCCATCAGGGCTACTGATGTTTATTGGATGGCTCTGTACATAGGAGATATGTTTTGGTCGGAGTATGTACATCCTCTTAAACTGTGCAAGGAATAATGATGTCACCTCTATGTAATATAACGGTGTGTTTTGTTTTGGCAGCTCTGCAGAAGGTGGACCGTAATGTCAGCTATTCCCCTGGAGTCCTGCTGGCCACGGATACTGACCATGGCTATCTAGTACAATGGCGAGTACACCAGAGACCACTTACCATGCTTCGCATGAGTATACAGGAGCTGCACTACATCGCCAATGAGCTGGATAACATTGGCGGGGGGGACAATAACCTGGTGATTGTCATAAACTGCATGGCGCACTTCCTCCCATTCCCGGTAAAATTTTATCTGCAGAGGATAAGAAATATCCGCAATGCTGTTATCCGGTTATTGGAGCGAAGCCCCCAGACCAAGGTCATCATCAAATCCGGGAACACTGGCTTCCTCTATGACCACGGCAGTGACTGGCTGTCCTTCCAGTTGGACACCCTGATGAGGGCCGTCTTCTCAGGACTTCCTGTTGCATTAATAGATGCCTGGCAGATGACCTCCTGCCAATACCTGCCCAAAGCCCTCCACCCTCAAGAGATCATAATCAAGAACATGGTGGACTTGATGCTCTCCTACATCTGTCCAGAATAGGTTGGTTCAGCCAACATTGTGACAAAAATCTTCATCATTATTGCTAGGACATAGGACTACAACCTCCACCTTCACTATACCTGAAAGAGACATCACCCAGCTGTTCTGTACAGTATGTTGTGGTATAAAGAAAAAAACTGATGGGTTAGACAAAAAAAAACACTTACTGCTCGTTATAAAGGTATAGCCATTGGCTGAATGCTCTTGACTCCCCATACACCCTTGGCTAGATGAGCGTAGATGGTAATCAGTTGTCTATGGGGAGAGAGAAGAAAGCTGCTGGCATACACTTCTGTTGGCATGTTATCTCTTGGAAGAAGGAAAGGATCGAGTACTAAAACGGATATATGTAACTAAGTAAGCACAAGTCTGCTTCTGACACCATCGATCAGCACTGACTACGAGAAGGTCATGTGCCTTTTTATGGTCCTTAGAGGTCGTAATCCTTGTGAAAATTGTTAAAATCTGTCACAAATTTCTGTTTCCAGACTCGCTAAGAGCAACCTGTAGACAGCTGTTTCCAAGTTCTTGTACCTGATCAGCAGAGAGTACAGAAGAACACCAAAACAGCTGTCTATATTTGGGTCTCTCACCTTTGGAGGACTCTCAGGTTTGACTGACAAGCTAATTTACATACTTTTTTCCCATGGAGCATTGCCTGAAGATACTATAAGTCTCCATACACCAATGTGGGTTCTTCAGTAAGAACCAGTGCCTCCTACCAGGGACAAGATTACAGCTGTCTACAGACGGGTCACTCTTATTTTTGGAGGAGACTCTAGTTTTGCTGTACCAGTTCTCTGGAATGCTCTGCACCAAGCAAATACAGTAGATTAATTCACAACTTCCACAGTTTAGACACTCCCTAAAAAACATTTAGTTTGGCCTATCACATCCTCTGATCATTCTCCGCCCCCATCCCCATCATTGATCCATCATCATAAATATTTACACCCCATGCTCTCCGAGGCTCTACAGATATCGCCTGGTGACGGCTCGTGCAGCTTTATATCTCCTCCCCTATTGTGATAAGATGGCCGACCACTGTACAAAACAGGCAGTTGTTATCTTCTGTGTCAGGCCATCTCCTCATACCGTAGATTGTAAGCTCTTGTGAGCAGGGCCCTCATTCCTCTTGTTGTAATTGCGACCTGTTTGTTGCTATGTTATTTATGACTCTGCACTTGAATCCCCTGATTGTAAAGCGCTGTGGAATATGTTGGTGCTATAGAAATAAAGATGATTAAACTTATTATTATTATTATTTTGCAGTCATGAACTAATTTGCATAGTTTTACCATTTTCATACAGTTTCTGCTGAGTACTGGGCTACAAAAATGTTCAGCTTCAGGTCAGTGTTACATTTTGGCTTTAAATGTGAGACAATGAGAGCTCGTTCTTGCTTTAAGCTTTTTTCCTATTTTTCTACAACATAGACAACCCCAATAGGACATTTAGAGATGAACACATTTTTCAAAAAACTTTGCTTAGTTTGTTAAGAAGCGAGTTGAATCAGCTATATCCTGGCCTGCAGGGAGAGTGCATTGAGGCAACATGCATAGCTAGTAGTGATGATCGAATATGCCCATATTCGAATTCGCGATATTTCGCAAATATTTCGTAAAATATTCGCGATATATTCGCAAATTCGAATATTCGTATTCGTCATCATTTAATCGCCATCTTTTTTTATAAAATCGCGGATAATCGCATAATGCGTATGATCATGCGCATATTGCGCAAGATCATTGTTACTGGCAGGCAAAGGCAGTATTCGTACAAAATCGATTACATCATATTTACCTAGTGCAATAAAATATACCATCTACATGTTATCTGCTTTTCAATCTTTATTTACCGTGTATTAAATAATCGCTAATATTCGCATGCGCATTACGAAAAATCGCAAAAACACTTTAACTTTCATGGCCGGGATGGTCAAGTCAATCAATGCGCAGGAAGAATAGCACGTGTGAAAGAAATCGCATCGCTTAATAAAAATCGCATTACGGAAAAATCGCATAAAGGCAATATTTCAATTTTCAAGTCAATGCGCAGGCATGTCAGCAAGTGTTAGATATTCGCATCGCTGTCAAAAAAATCGCATTACGGAAAATCGCAAAAAAGGCAGGATTTTGGCTATGGCTTTGAAAAAGAGCCATGATGCAAAACAACACCTTAAATGAATGAAACTCAGAGTCACTCAAACTCATTTATCAACACAAGTGAACTGAAGTTCTTGAACTTATTGTGTATCATCTAATTTAACCAACGCGAATATTCACAATATCGAATTTATGGCATGATATTCGAAAAAATCGCGAAATCGCGAATATGCGATATTTGCGTGAAACACTAATAGCTAGTCCTTTCTGCTAGTGAAACAGTTACTGTGCGTCAGTATGACAGGCGTCACTATTAACCACGCCAGGACCGCCTAACGCACGGATGCGTTCGGCGGGCGGGTGGCTTATTCTGGGTAGACGCATCGGCGCGTCATCTCGCGAGAGGCGAGATTTCCTGTGAACTCGCACGCTCACAGGATCGATTCGGGGAGAAGTTAGACTACAGCCTGCCAGCGCTGATCGTGCGCTGGCAGGCTGTAGAAGTTTAAAAAAATCGCATATCAGACGCTGTTTTGTTAACAGCATCTGATATGCCTTCTGCTCGCTCCTCTGGTGGTCCCTTTTGCTTGGGACCACCAAAGGAAACATATATGTAAGTGCACCAATCACCACACAGACCCCTCCATCCAACCCGTCACTAATTAACCCATGAGTAACCCCCGATTAACCGTGATTAACCCATGATTAACCCCTGATCACCCCATATGACCCCCCTGGTCACCCCCCCATCACTAATCACCCCCTGTAAGGCTCATTCAGACGTCCGTATATGTTTTGCGGATCCATGGATTCGCGGATCCGCAAAACACGGACACCGCCAATGTGCTTTCCGCATTTTGCGGATTCGCACATTGCCAGAACTATAAAGAAAATGCCTTTTCTTGTCCGCAATTGCGGACAAGAATAGGACATGCTCTATATTTTGCGGAGCAATTGCTGATGCGGCGAGCACATAGTGAATGAATGGGTCCGCATCTATTCCGCAGAATTGCGGAATACATGCGGACATTTTTGCGGACGTGTGAATGGAGCCTCACTTCTTTTTTTTTTTTTTTTGCACATTTTTTGGCAGATTTTTTCATCCACATTGATTGATGCGAATGAAGAAATCTGTGCCGTTCATTTTTTTTTTCTTTTTTTCAGCCCAGAGGCTGAACGGAAAAAGAAAAAATCTCATTACCCGTCTGCTCAATATAAGGAGAATCGCAGAAACTCCTAATGCTGGCCATACGTGTAATGATTGCGGAGACCCTCAAATGCCAGGGCAGTACAAACACCCCACAAGTGACCCCATTTAAGAAAAAAGACACCCCAAGGTATTCCGTGAGGGGTATGGTGAGTTCATGTAAAATTGTCTTTTTTGTCACAAGTTAGTGGAATATGAGACTTTGTAAAAAAAAAAAAAACTTGTGCCCAAAAAAAAAAAATTCTGTGAACTCGCCATGCCCCTCACAGAATACCTTGGGGGTGTCTTTTTTCCAAAATGGGGTCACATGTGGGGTATTTATACTGCCCTGCGATTTTAGGGGCCCTAAAGCGTGAGAATCCAAATGCGTAAAAATGCCCTGTGAAATCCTAAAGGTACTCATTGGAATTTGGGCCCCTTTGCACATCTTGGCTGCAAAAAAGTGGCACACATGTGATATCGCCGTACTCAGGAGAAGTAGGGCAATGTGTTCCGGGGTGTATTTTTCATATACCCATGCTGGGTGAGAGAAATATCTCTGTAAATTGACAACTTTGTGAAAGGCACTAGCTGATTTCCAAACATCTTACACGCTACTGAATATACAGCCACCATACATAAAAATTCACTGCATTAAAGGGGAGATTTTTTAAAACTGGTGTTAAGGAAAAGTGACTTGGTTGTCCATAGCAGCCAATCAGATTCCACCTTTTAGTTTTTAGAACTCATTTGGAAAATGAAAGGATCAATCTAATTGGTTTATATGGACAACTAAGCTAGTTTTACTTTGTAATAGTTTTAATAAATCCCCCCCTACGTGTCTGTGTACTGTACAGAGAAAAAGAATTATAAAGTTATAATGGCGCCGAATCCACAGTATTTACATGACCAGACTCATGTGATAAATGGCAGATCCCTCACCAGTAACCACCACTATAGACAATCATCAATTAACGTGGACATACAGGACAGATTTTATCCTCCATTACAGACCACCCCAGGGCAGGAGGACTGACATCAGGGAGCACACAGTCTTGGCCCCCTGAGAGCAGAATGGTGACACCCGGTTATAAATAGAATTACACAAGAAGAACTAGGACGCTCTGTTTAACGAGAAATACCATAAACCTGTCAGTACAGAAAGGTGGAGATAACTATGATGAGATGGCAGGGCAGGACGGTGGAGAAGAAGGGTAGGCCTGGATAGCAGAGGAGAAGTGACTCTCTGACAGAATACAGAGTGAGGTGATCGGCTGCACTTCTCGGGATTCTGACCATAGGGGGAGCCACAACCTCAAGACCCAACTGAAGACCCAAGTAAATCATCATGACCAGGAGCAAGAACTTCCACCGAGTCCTGTGCCTCTGTCTCCTCTTCATACTCATCATCACTGGGGTAAGAGGGTTGATTATTATATTATCTGTGAGCTGACCGGGAGGGACCCCATGGAATATAATAATACATAGATTACTAAATCATTTTGTGGTACTTGTTTGGGATTCTCTTGGGAGGAAGATTCAGTGTTCTCCACCTCAGGGTAATAATCTTTACAATTAATGATCTATGTCCTTGGCATTGAAACTGGGGGAGGGACTTATAGAAAAGATGCTTGGTGTATGATAGATCACTGACTCAAAAACAGCACAATATCAATGAGCTACATCTACAGTAGGTCCATCATCTTAATATTTGAAATGAGTGAAATTAATTTTGTGTCTGATTCGTCAATTTGGGCATTGAAAACCCTCTCTGAGATGAGACTGGAGGCTGGGCAAGAGAGAACAGAGTGACTATTCTGGACCAGTTCGGGCCACTGTTCTAGTCTGCCTGCCAGAATTCAATTGGGTCAGGGAACGTGGTCTGCACTGGAGAAGGGTCAGAGTCTAGGTATGACTGAACCCCGGTGTTGAGGCTGTATGTCTCTGCTGATTTGTCTCAGCTTTGCATGGCACATGAAAGAATTGCTCCATTGTGTTCATGAGACTGAACTGGACGATGCTATGACTTCTGCTACTTAAGATTGACCTCAGACACAATGACGGCGGGAGTCTACTCTTCAAAAGCTAGAACAAGTATTTCTTGTTAATAAAGTAATTTAACCTTGGCAACAGGAAAACATTCCCCCATTTTATAGCGAGGGTCTAAAATCATGGCTATCCAGTAATCATCAGACTGCTTCATGTGAATGCTATACCTGTCAGTGCCTAAGTAAACAAGCATACAGCTCACCATTCTCACCAGCCAGCCAAGATGTCTTTCCAGCCCTGCCCCCCACTGAGATGATTGGTCATCAAGGTCAGTATTGTCGTCATCATCAGCCTTGTCCTACTGCACAAGCGACTACTCCTCCTCTAATGGCAGTGCGGTCACAGCGATCTGCGGCACCTGTATGGTAATTTTCCTCCACAGTGCCTGCAGAAAAGACCACTGCCATGTGCAAGATCTGCAGGATGAAAATAAGCCAGGGGCATTCAAACAAACACACAGGCACCATGGCTCTATTGATGTACAGTGAGGAAGCATCCAGTGGTAAAATGTGGCAGCAACCAGAACAAGACTGTCCATCTACTGATCTCCTTTGTGCAGCCAGGGTGCATCCACAAGCCTTACAGTGTCCTTGTCATCGCCTTCCTCACCTACTGCTTCTCACATTCATACTCCTCCTCTTTGTCCTCTGTTTCATCATCAGTCATCAATAACAGAATGCGTGGCCAGGAAAAACCTATATGGACCCAGCAATCTGATGGTGTGCAAGCTGAACACCCACCTGGACAAGTAGCAGCTCTACAACAAGGAGGTCAGGTCCTATTGATACTTCCACATTTGATTCAGTTATGTTCCCACTCCAGATGCTTATCCACCTTTTCCATTTTCTTCTTAATGGACATCCTCCTGTCTTCAGCAGAACTAGGGCCGAACATTGCTGCCATTCCACCTCCCTATTACCATATGTCTAAAGAGAAGCATTTGTCATGCTGTCTTAGAACTCATGAGTCTGAGAGAGAAGCCAAATGGCAAATTAGTTCCTTAAGTGCATCAAGCAGCAAACATCCCACCGGCGGTCCCCTTGCCAACTCCAGCTGGGCAAGGAGGTCAGCAACAATGGCAGGAACCTAAGACATGCTTGCTGTATATAGCATGTGATACATTTAGTGGTGCAATGCTATTTGAAAAAGGGTCATGGCTTATAGAAGTTGCTGCCTCAGAGATAAATCAACAAATCATCTGCAGCACTCCTTCGGTTCCAAATAATCAAATGTGTTTATTCATCAAAATGCATCAAAACAAAACAACGTTTCGACTCTCCCGAGTCTAATTTCAAACCAGTCTTTTTCAAGCAAGGCTTGAAAAAGACTTAGGAGAGTCGAAACGTTGCTCTGTTATGACACACTTGATTCTTTGGAACCAAAGGAGTGCTGCAGTCCAACACTGTTTGTACCCACAAGTCTCTTTGAGGATTACCCCCTACGGACGGGATACACCTATTTAGGTAACGTAGTGCCGCTATAATATGAACTTTTTGTTACAGAAGGTGCTGGCCATGTGTAGAAGACTGTCCATGCATTTCAGACTTTCTTATGTGGCTAAAAACGCCCTCCTAGACTTGCAGTGACAGAACTGTCTGCCTTTGCACAGCTTGATTCAAGACACTTCAACTTGCTAGAATTGCACTTTGTGTATGCTGGAGTTTCTAGTCTAGCAGCTTAAAGCGGTCAATGATTACATTATGCACCACACCAGAGAAATGTATCATGTACTCAGGCCATTTGAAGGCCAACATATTTGTGAGTAGGGACAACTGCTGAATGAATACTGTCATCCCCTGATATTTATATTAGATCAAATGCTCATGCCAATGCAACAAGGAATTGAAGAAGACGGACAGTTTCCACATCTTGATGGAAACCCTGTGGCTGTTGGGGACCCACATGGAGAAATTCCAATGGAGGAAGAAGTGGAGATGAATGAAGGGCCACAACTAGAGTAGGGGAGAAGCAAGATGAGGAATCGGTGGTGCAGGAGGATGAGGCTGATGATGATAATGATGACGACATTGGCCATGACTAATGATCAGTGTCTTTAAAGCCAATAGATTAGGGCATGATGAGAGGAGATGGTGGTCTACAGTGTCAAATGCTGCAGAGTGATCCAGGAGAATAAGCAATGAGTAGTCACCATTGCATTTAGCTGTTATGAGATTATTTGTCACTTTGGTGAAGACAGTTTCAGTGGAGTGTAGAGTGAAGAAACCAGATTGTAATGAATATATCAAGGAGAGAGTTAACAGAGAGATGGTCTATTCTCACCTCATCCACTAAGTGTTCCAGGAATTTAGAGGTGAAGGAGAGATTAGAGATAGGTCTGTAGTTAAGTGCGCAGGATGGGTCAAGAAATGGTTTCTTTGGTAATGGGTTATGACCAACTGTTTGAAAGAAGAGGCGAAGATAACAGAAGAGAGAGAGGCTGAAGATTTTAGTTAGGTGAATAGTGACATCAAGGAAGAGAGACTGTAGGAGGTGTGAGGGAATACGGTCAGTAGTGCATTGTGGTAGGACGAAGAGGAGAAAGGAGCCTGTAGACTTCTTCTTCTGTGACTAGCTTAAATGTGGAAAGTGAATCAGAGAAGATGCAGGGAGGAAGAGGATCGATGACGCTTGGAGACTGGGAGCGAATTTCATGAAATTTTCTTTTTGCAATAGGTGGCCAGATCTTCAGCACAGAGAACTGTAATGAGTGCCTGCACCTTTGGTCTGAGGAGGGAGTGAAAAGTGTCTAAAAAGTTTTTGGGATTATTGGAAAGTGAGATGATCAGGGTCATGAAATCAGTTTGTTTGGCGAGGGGGGGGGGGGGCAGAGTAATAATTTCTCAGCAAAAATTTGTAATGGAGGAAATCTTCTCTTCATAGGTGCTCAGCAGTCCTGGAGCATCGCTGAAGAAACCGAGTTTGAAGTGTGTGCCAGGGTTGCTTTCATCTCTGTTCGGAAGTTCTTAGTGTAGGGGGCACTACTTTATCCAGAGTGTTTCTGAGGGTATTGCAGTAGTGTTTTGCAGCCAGATCAGGGCAGGAGAGGGAAGAGATTGTGAACAATGACGACTGTAGAGGGTCTGTAAGTTTCTTAGTGTCAATGGAATGTAGATTTCTGACTGTGTAAAATGTAGGAATGTGCTGGGATGAATACGAATTTGTGACAGTGAAGGGGAGAAGGTTGCGGTCTCAGACTGGGAGAGTAGAGCCAGAAAAATACCAGGTCAAGTGTATTTATTTATTCATCTGAGATTTAGACAGTTGTGGAAAGGCCAAGAGAGAAGGTTAGAGATAGAATTTGGGAGGCGTGGGAGATAGGCATGTCAATGGGGATGTTAAAATCACCCAAAATGAAAGCTGGTAGGTCTCAGGACAGGAAATATATAAGCCAATGGCAGGTTGCGTTGGTGACAAAGCCTCTTTAAATTTATAGGGCAGTGTGTGCTGGGGTCTATGGGCAATCAAGCTCGTTTAGACTAATTAAGAAGTTGACTACAAAGCAAGAGAAGGACATGATATGCATAGAAAAACAGTGCCCTGTCTCATTAAAGACACTAAGGATCAAATAATATAACAAATGTTCTAGGGATAATATCAGCTCAGACTAGCACAGTCATATGTACAATGGGGAGGTGTGTAATTATGCAGGGATTATGTGAAACAGGCAGAGTTACTAGCAGGACACAATATGTATCTATACCAGTATGTAGAGAAGAGAGATAGCAGTTAGATCCATACCACGTTTAATTGCAAAACCCTTGAAGACAATGACCAATAAGGTGCCCTGTGCCCAAAACCTGCACCAGTCCTAATACCAAAAGGGAGACAAAATTGTTGTATTATCAGAGAACACTTTGTACACAGCTATTCGCAGCATTTGCCTAGTGGATGGCTGCTCCCTTCGTACCAGATCAGGAGGCCCTTCTCTATCCCACACTGATTCACCTACCATCCGTGATTTCTGCTACCACAAGTAGCAGATGCCGCAGTGGCACCAGCAGCAGCCAGTTCACTTTAATGACCTTGATGGAACAGTTGATCAGTAGAGATGAGGGAATCGAAGTTGACGAAGTGGAATTCGATCCGATTTCAGAAAGAAATTGATTCGTACCCTATCCAAATTTCCTCACGCTTCGTGGTAACAAATCAAATTTTTTCCTAAAATGGCTGCTGCAAGTGTGAGGACATGGAGCAAAGAACTCTGGGAATGAGGGATCACCCACAATGCCATGTATGCAGCCAATTAGCAGCCAGCCTCAGCCATCTTGGATTCTGCCATTTTCCAATGTACTGTACTTAGTGCAGAGAGAGACGTGACAGGCGCAAGGGACAGTGCTAGGAAAGACTTCATTGTGCTGAAAAAACGATTTAGGCTACTTTCACATTAGTGTTTTCAATTCTGATATTGAGATCCATCATAGGATCTCAATAGCGGAAAAAAGTGCTTCAGTTTTGTCCCAATTCAATGGTGTTCATTACAGATCCGCAAAAAACGCTAATGTGAAAGTAGCCTTACAAGTTTAGGAGAAGATTATTCAAGGTGTAGGGAAAGGATAGGGAGGCATCATCTACACTATAAAAGGAGAACAGGGTGCAATAAGAGCGATTCTTTTCAACCTCACTGCACTAATTGGGGATCCAAATTGCTTTTAGGTTGTTTGCACTATGTGATGCATCACTAATTCCAAGAAACCTTGCTTGCTATTGGGGTGCAAGTTCTGTGTGATACAGCCATTTACAGGGTGTATTAATAGAAAAGATATGTACATCCTATTAGCCGTTCTGCATTCATTTTACATCGTCTTTCTTTTTTGGGGGGGTGTATTAATAGGAAAAAAAAAAGGGAAAATATATGTCATAATTGGCATTTATTGGTGAAGTTACATTGTACTACAGCCATTTACAGGGTCTATAAAAAGGAAATATATGATTGTCCCATTAGCCGTTCTTCGGTGAATTGTGATTATTATTGGGGGGGGGGTTTATTAAACAAAAAAAAAAAAAAGCACCCGAGCACAATGGAAGTCACCAGGAGAACCCAAGCATTAAACCAGGCACCCCCTCCTCTGAAGAGTGGAGGGTGTCTGGTTCACATGAAAGGTCAGAAATTGATAGAAACACCACTGAAATGGTTCGGGAACAGCATGGGGAGGATGTCTGGATGCGTCTGGATCGCTACTGGGAACGATGTCGTCCGAGTAGTACGCCACTTTTACAGACTGACAATAATATGCACAAAACTGAAGATAAAATCGATTTCAGAGGAAAAATTGTTAGGAAACATTCTTTCCTGTATATTCAATTGTATATAAAGTGCAAGTGCTGCCAAAAATTACAAGCAAGAGGCACTCCGAAACAGCCTGTATATCACATAAAGGAGGGCCTCATTCACATTGTGGTACAATTGTTCAGGTAGTGGGACTCCTACACTCATAAAGCCTATGCACTAAGTGAAAGGGCTGACAAAAATTACAAGGAACCGGCACTCCAATACATACTTTATTACACATAAAGGAGGGCATCATACACACCCTTGAAAAATTATGACTGCTGGTGACCCCAATGCAGGATGAGCAGTGGATTTCAAATTAGCAGATGTGTGAGTACTCACAGAGAATAACTGACACACATGCAGTGCTCTTGAATCAAGCTATTCTGAATTTATTCCAAGAGAGGTAAAACACTATATAGGATTTTGCCCAGAACATTGAGATTTCTCATACGCATCTACTCAGAACTGCAAATGCCTAATTGGAAAAAAGAGTATTGATAAGAGTGAGACCACCTTGTCGCTTGGTGGGTGGGCTTAGATGTGTTTTGATCAAAATATGTTGACTAAGTGTCTCAGACGTTATCAGAATGAGGGCTTATTCCACATAATGTTTGCATTTATTTTAGTGCACCATTTTCTGTGATTTGATAACTGCAGCCATGTTCATCCGCGCACTCAATATCATATCGCGCAGGATGTTTTATCTAGTTTTTTCTGTGAATTGTTTAACTTGTCTTGAAGGAGTGGCACCTTCATGTGTGAATACGCTCCTATACAGGGGTGAGATTCATGTGCACTAGTGTCCCGCCCATCTAATAGGCGACCTTGATTAAGGTGGTACATATAGGTGTGTGTGTCCCTCCTCCCACCGGTTGCTGAAGCACATGGAGGTAACAAGGGGCAACACACCATATGTGCGGGACTGCGCTCCTGTAGAAAAAATGCGCAACAGCATTAATAGGTTTAGCGTAGGTACCCGCCTGGACTGAGACCACCTTGTCGCTTGGTGGGTGGGCTTAGATGTGTTTTGATCAAAATATGTTGACTAAGTGTCTTAGACGTTATCAGAATGAGGGCTTATTCCACATAATGTTTGCATTTATTTTAGTGCACCATTTTCTGTGATTTGATAAATGCAGCCATGTTCATCCGCACACTCAATATCATATCGCGCAGGATGTTTTATCTAGTTTTTTCTGTGTATTGATAAGAGTGACCCTGAGCTCATAGTAGATTCTCCACACAAATGCCTTATGGCTGTTCAAGGCACAGCATGGCTGAACAAGAGAAAAGATGGAGTTTCAACCCTCACATTTGCCCATTTTGAGATATTCACTCATTACAGGAGCCGGATACACATTCTTCAGCCAGACACTCGTCTTGCTGCTGGTTTCCCAGATTCTGCATATCTGCATCTGTGTGAGGGATAATATCAACACGTTTCATAATCTCTCCTATTTTGATCACTTTTACAAATTTTACTCAAGCACATCAATGTGAGCTTAATTACCATATAAATGAGTGCAACAATCAACAAAATCGGTATTATTCCCTGTCCTATACCCATAAGCCACCCACCAACATTTTTACACCAGTTTGCTGGATTCAAGAAAGAGAAGGTATCTGACCACCAAGAGTCCTTGTCAGCACTATGTGCATCCAGCCATTTATCTCTCATGTCCTTCATGTCTTTTCGATACCTGCTCTTACTTGAAGGTTACCTTGTGGATCTGTATAATGACAACAAGCAGATCCTATTACTTGAAACATTCCTCCTTCCTTAGTAGTAAGATCCTCTAAAACTAGAGTATGCTGGTTAGTAACTATGATTAACTGAGATTGTATATCTTTAGTTCGGTTTATGAGGCCTAACACATAATTGTCCGCATTTGTCATGTTCTTCAACATAACCTGATGATGCATAATAAGGGCATTGTCCCAGTCACTTTTCAAGTTCACATGTAGAGCTTGTATGATCAGAGCCAGGAGTAACAGTGCAAGGATCTCCATCCTCAGGGTTGGGCACTTTCTTAGGCTGGGTTCACACGAGCGTGTCCGGATTAGGTCCAGATTAGGTCCGGATGCGTTCAGTGAAAACTGTGCGATTTCACAGGCAAAGCCATTCAGTTTTGCCTGCGATTGCGTTCAGTTGTTCAGTTTTTTCCGCGCGGGTGTAATGCGTTTTGATGCGTTTTTCACGCGCGTGATAAAAAACTGAAGGTTTACAAACAACATCTCCTAGCAACCATCAGTGAAAAACTCAACGCACCCGCACTTGCTTGCAGATGCAATGCGTTTTTCACGCAGCCCCATTCACTTCTATGGGGCTAGGGCTGCATGAAAAACGCAGAATATAGAACATGCTGCGATTTTCACACAACGCACAAGTGATGCGTGAAAAAAAAACGCTCATGTACACAGACCAATTGAAATGAATGGGTCAGGATTCAGTGCGGATGCTATGCGTTCACGTCACGAATTGCACCCGCGCGGAAAACTCGCTCGTGTGAAAGGGGCCTTACAATGTAAGACTTGAATCGAGTTAGTATTTCCTTCCACCTTTACAGAGGTTGCAGTTTTCAATAGGACTTGGAAGAGACCATCAAATCTGGGCTCAAGGGTTTTCCTCCAGAGTCCCTGCTCATTTATGGTAGCACCTCTCTTAGCCCCAGATTCTTTTTCTTCTTTATCTGCCTGAGCAGACAGTTTTACCAAATCCTCCACAGACATCTTCTGAGGCTCAAGAACATTAACTGGTACAATCTCAGTGTCTCTGGGCTTGAGGGCAGCTTGTTTGGCTGCTTGGTCAGCCCTGTCGTTTCCTTTTGCCTCATCAGTGCTTTGTCTGGTATGGGCTTTCACTTTTACAATAGCCACTTCTTCAGGTAACAACAGAGAGTTCATAAGTTCAAGTACAGAGTCTTTATTCTTAATGGGCTGGCCTGCTGATGTCAAAAAGTCTCTGGCCCTCCAAAATGGTCCATAATCATGTGCAATACCAAAGGCATACCTGGAATCCGTGTAGATTTTTGCCTTCTTGTCCTTAGCCATTTTACACGCTTCAGTGAGTGCCTTCAGCTCAGCCTCCTGTGCTGACATGTGAGGAGGGAGTGGTTCAGCAAGTACTACCTCGTGCTGTGTGACCACCGCATATCCAGTGTGGAACCGGCCATCCTCTCCCATAAACCTGCTTCCATCTACAAAATATTTAAAATCAGGGTTATCAAGAGGCTTATCATGAACATATGAAAAACCAGAGGTCTCTTGTTGCATCAAATATTCACAATCATGATCTTCTTTTTCCATTAACTCTGCAAGTAATGGACCTGTACCTCCCTCTCCCATTTCTGAATCTGTGATTGGTAACAATGTAGCAGAATTCAGAGTTGTACACCTTCTAAAAGTAATGGTTTCTGGCATGATGAGGGAACATTGTAGTCTTAGTTGCCTGGCCATGGAAATGTGTTTTGGCTGAACCTGACTGAGAATACCCTGGATGTCATGTGGTGTTTGTACCACTAGGGGGTAGTCGAGGACTATCTCAGATGCTTTTTCCACCATGATCTGAACAGCCGCTACAGCCCTTACACACGAAGGAGCTCCTCGGTACAGGAGCGTTTACGAAAAAAGTACACTGGATGTCACAGCTAGTTTTAGGATATGCAAACGTTATACAGGAGATATAGCACAGGTAATGTCACTGTCTGCAGCGGACACTGTCTACGGGAAAAGTAAACTGGATGTCAGATATTTTTAGGCTGCGCACATGTTACTAAGGAGATGTAGTGCAGATAATGTCGCTGTCTGCAACGGCCAAACAATCGCGTGCTATTTAGCGCAGGTTGCGCTAATAATATATATTGGTGCCAGATACAACAATAGTCCTTAACAGGACTTTTGGGTCTCTAACACCAACCCTGCCTAACAAAAAAATAAAATTCAATTCCCTACACTAGATGCCCCTTCTACAGAACAGCTCTCCCTGACTAAGACTGAGCCAAACCACGTGTCATCGGGTGCTTTATAGCACCCGATGACGCGTTCCGGCCAGCCAATCACTGTAATGCCAGTAACCAACATGGCTTCGGCATTACAGTGAGTGGCAGTACTTACCTGCACATTTATTGGCTGCGTAGCAGCCAACAAACGTGCGGGGAGGAGACTCGTGCATGCTCGCTCAACACTAGTGACAGGCCCATCAAAGGGAATGGGCAGTAGGCAAAATGTTTCTGTCGCAGGCAGCAGAAGAAGGGGGGGTGGCAGCAGGAGTCGCAGAGAGAGGCCTGAGCTCCCGTTGTCATCTAGCGGTTATTTCTTGACTAGCAACCCAGCGGTGCTTGAATGGTTGACTCTGTCTTCGACTTCATCACAAGTGACATCAGACATCCCAGCCAAGAGTCGGTGAGTTCATCTGACACAACGCTTAGTTGGCATGGTCCATGAGCAGGCCATGTGCCCCCACCTGTCCTGAAACTTCCCCTGTCATTTTCAGTTCCCTCAGCATGAAAAGTATTATATGCTGTAGGCTTGGCTCCACTATACAGCGAGGATGAGCTACTAGAGGGCAGTCAGCAGCTACTGCCCAGCCAAGATCTGAGGAGACATCAGACGCTTCCTCCGGTAGGCGGGCAAGTAGTGATGATAAGAGTCGCATGGGAGCAGGTGTTGCAAGCAGTCAGGCTCATGGCCCTTAGACCGTTGAGGGGAGAAATCAGTGACATGCAGACAGTAGCGGATGATGATGATTTAGCCGATCCCGATTGGGAGCCGAGTGAAGAGGGTTGCACCTTGCATGTGAAGCAGTGGCTGAGCCAGCAGGGTGGTAGTGTGGCAGTGAGTCAGCAGTGTGACAGCAGTGAGAGGTGGGTAGTCAAACAGGCCCGGGGTAGACCACCCGTTTCGCAGGAGTCTACCGGCCCGGAAAGTAGCGGTACAGGGGTTCACGAAGGCAGCAGGAGCAGGCAGTCAGCGCGGAGTGTTGGGGAGAAAATGCAATACTCGGCGGGTGTGACAATTGTTTGTTAGGCCGCCGGAGGAGGTGAACATGGCCATTTGCCGAATATGTGGGCAGAAGGTGAAGCGTGGCCAAGGTGCTAATGTTGGCACCACAGCCCTGCATCAACACATGCAGCATCACCATAAAGTGGCCTAGGAGAACCATGGCTCCGATGTGGTGTTCCAGCCTGCTGCAGCAACCGCTGCAACAGCCAGTGGCATACATCAAATTTAATGCAGTCAAGGCTCCACCACCTCAGTCAAAGGGAGATGTCTGTCCTTCCCATCATCTGCTGGTCCTGATGCTCCTGCTCCTCCTCCTACTCCTCGTCAGTCATTACGTCAGCAATCGATCATCAAAGCTATTGCCAAGAGACAACAGTATGCATGTACTCATTCAACAACACAGAATCCTGGCCAAGTTGCTCATGCTGCAGTCCCTCCCTTTCCAAGTGGTAGACTCTGCACCTTTCAGAGAACTGAT
Source organism: Bufotes viridis (assembly GCA_033119425.1). Lineage (NCBI taxonomy): Eukaryota > Metazoa > Chordata > Amphibia > Anura > Bufonidae > Bufotes > Bufotes viridis. The sequence continues at coordinate 6,594,892 of CM065593.1, read as the reverse complement.
GGCTTGTGCCGAGTCGAGGTGAAGATTCCCAAGCCATCATTTCTTTGCAAAAAAGGCAGTACCAGCCCTGCACACAGATGTAGAACAGAAGGTGGGCCAGTCCTTGAGCCTGTCAGTGTCTGCCAAAGTGCACAGCAGCGCTGATGTGTGGAGCTATAACTACGGTCAAGGATAATATATGTCTTTTACGGGCCACTGGGTAAATGTGGTTCCTGTCCTGCCACACCAGCAACTTGGCTAGATGACGCAGCTTCCACGTTCTCATGCTGTTGGTCCTGCGACAATCTCCGCCTCTGCCTCCTCATCCTTTACCGTGTCCTCAGCCTCCACTGCAGGGACAAGTCACAGTGCCCCTCCAGCATACCACATGTGCAGGGCACGGTGGTGTCATGCTGTTCTACACCTCGTTTGCCTGGGCGAACAGAGTCACACAGGGGAGGATCTGCTCCACTTCCTTCATCAAGAATTCGAGCCCTGGCTTTCTCTGTAACAACTCAAAATAAGTCAAGGAGGGCTATACCATGCAACCTGCATGGTGCATGTGTTCAATCTGGTTGTAAAGCAGTTCCTGACGTCTTCGCCCCATCTGCAAGACATTTATAAAATGGCCAGGAAACTTTGCATGCACTTCAGCCACTCGTACACCGCAAAGCACACCCTCCTTGAGCTGCAGCGGCAGTATGGCGTCCCCAAACATAGGCTGATATGCAACGTTTCCACCCATTAGAATTCCACCCTCCATATGTTGGACCGATCATATGAACAGGCCATAAAAGATTTCTTGATGATACAGGCAGACAGAGGTACTCCCCTGCGTATCTTCGATGTTAACCAGAGGCAGCTCATGCGTGACACCTGCCGTTTGCTTGGGCCCTTTAAGGAGGGCACTTTATTTGTCAGTCACCGGGACTACAGGATGAACAACCTCATTCCACTGCTTCATGCCCTGAAACAGATGCAGCCAGGGGACAGGAGATGTGCGACTATATCTCACGGCCACATGAGCCCAGTGGGGGCTGAATAAGAGGAGGAGGCGAACATTCGAGCACAAGCAATGTGTAGAGCAATGGGTGGTTTTTCTACACAGTTGAGAGCAGAGGAGGAGCAGCAGGACCAGCCAGAGGAGCTACAGGGCGAGGCAGAGGACCCAGACATAACGTGGCAGTATGCAGTGGAGATGGAGGCAGGAAGTCCCTCCGAGTCACTTGGCCAAATGGCCCGATGCATGCTCACTTGCTTGCGTAGTGATAGACGAATTGTCACCATACAGAGGGATGACTACTGGCTCTCTACCATATTAGAACCTCGCAACCTGTCGAAAATGGGGGGCCTTTTTTACACCTGCTGAGAGGGAGGAAAACCAAACTACTTTTGAGACATCCTATGTAGTCAGTTGGCCGCTGCCAATGTGCGCCATCACCCATCCTCACACAGGTCTGACCGGGGGGTCCGATGCGCTCACGTTCTACTGCCATGGCTGCTGGGGGGAGGTGAGGGGGCAGGAGCAGTACCAGCTCCATCAGCAGGTACTTAAGTCTAGAGTCGCTGATGAGCAGTTTTCTTCACCGGCCTATTGAATAAACTACTCACCAGCAGCAACAGCTAGACATAGAGCAGAACCTGAACCAGCAGTCGTGGTGGTGAGCTGCTCTACAGTAGCGGGTTGGTCCTCTCTTAATCACCTTCGTAGCCCACCTTGACTTCTCACATCAATGGCACATGGTGCAAATCTTAATAGAATTCTAGTGGGATCTGAGGCAAGAAGTATATTTTCTGTTTGACCTCTAATACATCTCTGAAATCTTGTTTCCTTTGACTTCATCTTGTTTCTATCTACAGATTATATTCCAGTTGCACATGATAAGATCACGAAGTAGATGGCATCCACCACCTGTCAGTTATCTGTCTTCAAAAACCTCATCCCATGAACACCAAGAAGAGATTCAGAGACTAATCAAGCTGATCCAATGGCCAGAGGTCCCCAGTGGAGTGGACTTCATGTCTTCTACAAGTCCAAATACCACCTTTTATGTTTTGTCACATCCACAAGAAGTATACCTTGTAGGAGATCGTATAACTGTTGTGCTTTTTGCTCGGGATCATTACGGCCGACCAAAAACCTATGGAGGAGATTACTTTCTGGCCAAGTTGCATTCTCCACAGCTGAAAGCTGGAGTAACGGGTTCAGTCATTGACCACAGAAATGGCAGCTATTCAGTTACGTTCCTTCTGCTCTGGCCTGGAGACGCTGAGGTTCACATCTCTCTTATGCATTCGAGTGAAGCCGTTTCCATTATAAGCAGGAAGAGAGAGAAGGTGAAAGCAGATTGTTTTTTTCTTCTTAGTTTTGGTGCCTGTTGAGAGGATCATAAATTATTCTGATGCCAGCAGATGATGGTAGGGCAGATAATAGAGATGGGTGAATTTCTGTGTTATGGGTCTTATTCTAACAAATCGGTCTAAAAATTTGATTTGGGCTCAAAATGATTTTTGCCAAATCAAAAGTGATCCAGTGAGTCTGAAAAGTGTTATGACTCTCTGAGGTCTCCTAGGGCCCTTTTTTTCTCATCTCTTTTATTTTTTCACATTCTCTCTCTCTCTTTCAAGCTCTTTAACACATAGGCAGCAATAGAAAATAATGTCACAATAATAGCGACCGATATAGCTTTGGGTAAACGCTGACTGTGTTACCAAACAGCATGTTTAAAAAATATTAAAAAGTTATTTGGTCAGTTATTTCCATAGAAAACCAGGTGCAGGTCAAAAATGCAGAACAAGTGCAGATCTTTCCCTTATATCGTATCTCTTTGTAGGCTGCACTAATAGTTTTGGCTCACAATAACTGAGGGAAATAACTGATCAAATAATTGAAGTGTGAACTCAGTCTTATTGGGGCAGCTAGTGTTTAAACACACTTGGTGTTAGCAGCAAAATGAGTCCAAAAATCATACCTTAATGGGGCAGATGTCTGCCCATGTTTATACACAGACTCACAGTAGTATCATTAGAAGCAGTGGCTTGTTCTGATTAAGCGTACAAAAATGATGCTTTAAAGGGAGCAGATCCCCTTGCATGTATTTATATGCACCCACTGGGTAGTATCAGAAAAAAGCTATGGTTTGCTGTGAACAACCTTCCAAAAATGCTTCCTTTTTTGAGAGCAGCAGCAGTACAGTGTAAATGTGAAAAGGGGAAGCTCTGTAAGGGTAACAGTGGCAGCAACAGTAGTGACAGCAGTACCAGCACAGCATGGAACATAGCAAACAAGGCTGTAGATGTGCAACTGTGTAGGGTTGGTCATAGTTGCAAGGTAGCATTTGTACAGTAGTAGTAGTGGTATAGGTGCACTATCAATTGTAACAGTGGCAGCAGCAGCATCAATGCAGTGGACCATGATGACCGGTAGACAGTGGCATGCCATAATTGGGCCATGGAAAAATAGCCACAGTCAGCAATGGCAGATCTATTCATTGGTCATAGCCAATCCATGCCTGCTGTATTGAAAACCTTCTCTTAGATGACACAGGAGACTGGACAGGACAGTACAAAGAGATTATACTTGGCCACTTCTGGCCACTGTTCCAGTCTGCCTACCCAGAAGTCCATGGGTTCAGGGAAAAGGGTATGTCCCAGAGAAAGGCCAGAGTCCAGATCGTTTAGGTGGTATGTATTTCTTTGCTGATAAGCTTCAGCCTGACGCAGCACAGACAAAAGCTGCTCCATCATGTTCATCTAACTAAACTGGCTTCAGCTAGTGTTGCTGTACCTTCTGCTGCTTGTCATAGAAGAGATGGAGGGAAATCTAACAATTCAGTGGGGGGCCGAGAGATGAGCTGCACCCCAGAACAGAGACTATGCAAAAGGGTTGTTTTATTGTAATTTGGTTAAGTGAAATGTTCTTATTCGCTGTATTTGCCTACTTAGTGCATTGTATGGATACGTGGAGGTTAACAACCCTGACTCAACCCCTTAGAGCTTTGGTGCCTACGTTTGTGTTTGAAAGCCCATGACTTATTTTAGTCTTGCAGATATTGCACACAGCAGTCGTTTTGTCTACTGGCACTGTGGAAATCTGCCATACTGGAGACACTTGAAAACGGCTAACAGCAGTCAAGCTTGGCCTAGTTCTGGCAAGTTTCGAGCCTGTATGTTTCCTCTGCTCTTTATTTCCACCGCAGCTACCACCCTCCTCCTCTGATGTCTCCTCCTCATCATCATCACCTCAATCCAGTTCCCTGGTTCTGTCCAACACACAATCATCATCATAGTCCTTACACTCTCTGCCCCTTTAATCAGTCTGCGATATGTCATCATGGGCTTTGATTCTCTGTATTTGTCCTAAGAGCCGCCTTCTCTATGGCTACCACTGCCCCTACCCACCACCATGGCGACAAGTACCACTTCTACCACCACTATCAACACAGCTATGCATTTGAGTCATCAGGTCCCCGCCTCTGCCTGAACCTCTTCCTCATGGCAGTCCAAACACTCACTGTTCTCTCACAAGTCATCAATAGAAGGTCTATCTTGAATATCTTCCATAGCACATGAGGTGTGCTTGGCTGTTTTAGGAAAAAAGAAGGTGCCCTGCCAGGAGAAGGACTTGAATACAGTGATACAAGTGATAGGCCCCAAAGAGGAGGGAGCAGAAGGAATGTTGTGACCCCTGGCTCCAAGGCACAGTGTCACAGACTTATTGTCATCCTGCTGTGACTGAGATGATGAGTGATGCCATTCAGCCCAGAATGTAAACCTCTTTGTTCTCAATAATTATCTGGCACATAACGGAAGCAAAAGAGAAATGTGGCCTGCTACTACTACTGGCTGGACTTGTGTTGACTGTACTACAACCACCCACATTCTCCCATGCAGATGATGAGGCACGGGTCTTTTGTTTTCCAGTCTGTTGTTTAATAACTTATAATATCATATAATATAATAATAAAGTTTATGGTAAACAATAACAAGTCACAGGTTTGGTGCACAGATTATTAAATGAGGACAAATTGCATCCTTTTTAAAAATAAATTACAAATAGAGACCCAATGATATGTTCCTTAGCTGCGGCCAAACTATACACTACTACTGACACATTAAATACGGTTATTTGCACAATTTTAAAAGGTAGAAACATTTTAATAGGTGTTTGGAATGAAAAACAAAAAAAATGTTGTCATGTATGCAGCAAAATACATGCTTCTGGTGATGCTGGGAAATGTGACTATTGCACCATTATGAACTGTAGAAGCTTTTTAACGGGTTTTTGGAAAGAGAAAAGATGGCTTTGACACTCCTTAAATGATCTATGCAGCAGTCTATATTTATGTGAATAGCTCTAGTCCTGATTGTAAGACACACATTACACTAATGTCCCCTATCCTGTCCCTAATGATAAAACCTGATTTTCTACCTAGTAATTCAATCTACCTAAAAAAAAAATATATTTCCTTCACAATCCATGCACTGTCCCTACAAGACCCTATAATGGCTGCTTGTGTCTGTGATTGGTCAGAGACATGGCAGATATGTCCTATCACATCAGTTGCTGAGCTCATAATGACGTCTGTGCTTCGGTCAACAGCCCAAGCAACTTGGGCAAGCTGTCCGGCTGGAGCCCCTCCTGGAGTCATGGAATCTTCATCTTCATCCTCCCTGCCCAATTTCCCTAAATAGTGTACTGAATTTTAAATGTAAAATGGTGGGTGCCGTTTCGTGCCATTCATCTGAAGCAAATCACCAAAACTGCAGGCTCTTATAGAACAAGAAATTTTGTAAAATACATGATTAGGGTTAAGCGAACACCTGAAAGTTTGGGTTCGCCTGGTTCAGACAAACTTTGGGTCACTAAAATGGCTCTAAAAAAGTCATGAAAAGGGCTAGAAAGCTGCCAAAGGAAGCAAAATGGGGGTAAGAGCAGGACAATTGCACTGCAAACATGTGGATAAGGAAATTACTTAAAATAACATAGAATATAAAAAAGTATATTTGTCTATTCAGCACAAAGTACAGACAAGTCCTGTGGGATCCATGCCTGGTTCCTTTTAATGAACGTCAGCTTGTCCACGTTGGCTGTGAACAGTCGGCTGCTCTTGTCCGTGATAACGCCCCCTGCCATGCCAAACACACGTTCAGACAATACAGTGGCTGCAGGGCAGGCCAGCACCTCCAAGGTGTAAAGGGCATGCTCAGGCCATGTGCCCAATTTGATGACCCAGAAGTTGAATGAGGCAGACCCATCAGTCAGTATGTGTACTGTTCCACCATGTTGCTGAAATGCTGCCTCCTGCTAAGACGTTCCTAATCAGCTGGTTGTTGTGGCGTGCTGACAAAGCTTTTCCACAATTCAGCCATGCTAACCCTCCCTTCTGAGGTGCTGGCGGTGCCCCGGCTGCGTTGGCGACCTCTTCCTCCTCCTCTGCCTTCGCCTTGTGCTTCCACTGAGGCCCGCTGTCAGGTAGGAATGCCATCAGCAGCGCGTCTACCAGCATGAGCTTGTAGTCGCGCATCTTCTGATCACGCTTCAGTGACAGAATTAAAGACGGCACGTTGTCCTTGTAACGGGGATCCAGCAGGGTGGCCACCCAATAATCAGCACTGGTTAGAATGTGGGCAACTTGGCAGTCGTTGCGCAGGCACTGAGGCATATAGTCGCTCATGTGTGCCAGGCTGCCCAGAGGCAACGACAAGCTGTCCTCTGTATCCCCCCAGTCACGCTCCAGTGATGCCCATGAGTTGCTTTGGGTGCCACCCTTCTGTGAACACGGTTCCTCCTCCTCATAATCCTCCTCCTCCTCATCCTCCAGAACTGTGCCCTGGCAGGAAAATTGTGTACCTGGCCTCTGTTGATGCAGGAACTGGGGCCCCCCCCCCCCCCCATTTATACTAAGAGGCGGCAATTTTTTTTTACACTAAGCCTAATCCATGGCTAAACTCACCCAGTCCTAACTAGTAAAATCATAAAATCTGGTCTTGCCTTATCCAGGGTGTCGCTGGCGTTGGCGTGACGTCCACTGGATCCGGAATAAGGTCCCTGTAGTGATAGAGAAAAAATAATCACATAAGGAAGGGATGGTGACTGCCCCTGTGAAATCCCCAGCAGGGGGCGCTGTGCTGGCCTGTAAGACTGAGCTATTCCAATGTATTGTGGAAAAAGAGAAATGGAGGTTATTTGAGATCAAGCGGAAGGTGATTCCAAATGATCAGAAAAATACAGGCATAGGCGCCTACAGGGGTAGGAAAGCCCAGAAGGTCTGGAAAGGTAGATTAATTGGAAAATTTATAAAGAGAGGCTGCTAGGTGATTTATAGACCCAATAAAACCCACAAGGGATATATAGAGCTATATAGGGATAAATAGATAAGGTTCGGTTTGTGAGGAGACAAGTGCTGGAACTTATCCAACAGTATCCCCTCTACCTAGACCATCACCACAAGATAGCGCCACCTCTAGTGCACCGTGAGAAAATATGGTGCACCGTGAGAACAGTATCACGAGGTACTGGACAAATCTATATATATACACACATGTAGAGTGCTTGTCATATAGGATTTTTTTCATAAAAACATTTGGATCAGAAATTCACTCTTGAGTGTACTCACTTTACAGGGGGGAGTGGTTTGGATAAGCTCAAGACACCAAACCGTACTGACCCCCCTCGCCAAAGTCGCTCATCAGATAGTGAATATTGAAGGCAGCCCAGTCGGTCGGCTTCTTTTCAAATTCTTTATTGAAGTTTGGCTCTACGCGTTTCGGGTAATCCCCTTCCTCAGGAGCAATATAATGTGATGTGAAACTAACAACAGTCTTTTTAAATGTGGCAGAACTGGCGCCAATTTTAGGGAGGTGTAACCAAAGTGGGGCGTGTTCCGGTATGTGGAACGCAAATAGACACGTAAGATCCGAAGGATGCTTTGTATAGCGCCTGTCCGGAAATCTATGCGTTCCACTATGTGGAACGCACAGTGATTGAATAGCGATGCAGAACCGGAAGTTGTGTGCGCTCCAACTGTGGAACGCACAACCGGAAGTAGATGCGCTCCAAATTGTGGAACGCACTGCCGGTATATATGAATCTACTGCGATGTTTGAAACAGAACAAAGGTCTGAGCCAGTTCTTTCACATCCACTAAGACTGGAAATCAAGTACATAAATAAACATAACTATACTTAAAATTGCACATAGACATCAATGACAGTTTTTTTGGGGTTGCATGTATATATATAAAAATATAAATATAGATATGAGTATAAAAAGATAAAAAATATATATATAAAAAATATATATATAAAAAATATATTTCCGTGTACCAAATAGCAATAGTGATATACTCACAATCAGAGGGGTATATTCTAAGGGGGTTAAATACATAGATGAAAACGTTTCATGGGCATACGGTAATTATGTTCACAAGATGATAAATTCATAATAGAATACGTGTATCAATAGATATATATATATATAAAAAATCTATAGAGTTAATTGAAGTTTGTTATAAAATAGTGGAATATATAGAAAATAGTGGGAAATATATAAAAATATGTAAAAATATGTAAAAAATGTATTGATAATAATACCGCCTGCATATAAACATATATAGAGATATATAGAGAAAGAAGTAGAATTAGTAGTTTACATGTTCTAAGACTTCATTTAGGCCGTGTGGTATTAGAGTGTTCATTTCAAAAATCCAGTACATTTCTTTTTTACATAGTTGCTGGAACGAGCTCTCTACGGCTTCAAGTGGGATCACTTTAAGACCTTTAGGGTCTCCCTGGTGTGCGATAGCGAAATGACGTGACACACTATGATTTGTTACTTGTCTATTTATATTTGATCTATGCTGGTTCATTCTTTCTCTGAGGGCTTGGGTTGTACGGCCTACATAAAAGAAATTACAAGGACATTGTAAAAGATACACAATGTTGGTGCTATTGCACGTCATATGATGTTTAAAATTAATTTTTCTTTTTGGATGGGGAATTGCTATCTCCCTTTCACCCGTTAGTATCATCTCACAGCATTTGCATTTATTCCCCATGCATTTAAAAGCGCCCGGGTGTTTCACAGTATTTTTGTTCTTATCGGTCGGTTTATTGGATCCTAGTGGGGGGCAAGAAGGGGCCAAGATGTTTTTAAGAGTTTTGGCCCTTCGGAATGTTAGAGTGGGGCGCCTCGGTAGTTGTTGTCCTAGTATTGGGTCTTTCAGGAGAAGAGACCAATGCTTCTCTAAGACATTCCTGATAAGATTATGTTTCCTGTTATACCTGGTAATGAGACCAGGTCTAAACTGAATTTTTTCTTTTTGTGGTCCTTTGGGTTTTTCTAGGCTTTCCTTTTGACTGAGAGTTGATGCTCTTTTGAGGGAATCTTTTAGTACTCGTGAGGGATAGCCTTTTTCTTTAAAGCGCGAGTTTAAAATTTCTAGTTGTTCCCCTAATATTTTGTTGTCAGTGCAATTCCGTCTGATACGCTTCATCTGACTATAGGGAATATTAAGTTTCCACTTTTGGTGGTGGCTACTCTTAAAGTCCAGGAAGCTGTTCGCATCAACATTTTTAAAATGTGTGCAAGTTTGTATATGACTGTTCTTGCTTTCGATTCTTAAATCTAAAAACACGGCTGTTTTGGGATTGGACTCATGGGTGAATTTAAGATTCCAGTCATTTGTATTCAATTCACTAACAAATGTTTCCAGGTCTTACTGGTCCCCCTTCCAAATAAATATAATGTCGTCTATATATCTCTTATAAAAAGGAATTTTTGGGTGGGATAATAAACCTTTTTTATATTCAAAGTGACCCATAAAAATATTAGCATAGGAGGGCGCAAACTTCGTGCCCATAGCTGTCCCGTTCGTTTGTAAATAAAATTTGTTATTAAAATTGAAAAAGTTGTGTTGTAAAATAAACTGGATGGATCTGATTACAAACTCTTTTTGTGTTAAGGGCATTTTTGGATCTTTTTCGAGAGTTTCTTTAACTGCTAGAAGACCTAATTCATGGGGTATGTTACTATATAGAGAGGCAACATCGAGGGTGGTCCAAATATAATCCTCTTCCCAGGTAATTTCGTCTATTAGTGTAATGAGATGTGCGGAGTCCCTTAGATATGAGGGTAGTTCAACTACATAATTTTGAAGGATTCCGTCTACATACTCCGATAAATTGGATGTTAAAGAACCTATGCCTGATATGATCGGGCGTCCTGGCGGGTTGGTTAAAGATTTATGTATCTTTGGGAGGAAATAAAAACGTGCCAGTGACGGATGTGTCACCTTTAGATAGTTTTTTTCTTTTTTGTCTAGGGTTCCAGTTTTTTCTCCAAAGCTAATCAAATCTTCAAGGGATTTCAAATATTCTTTAGTGGGGTCTTCCTGGAGTAGTCGATAGTAGCCCTTATCTGATAGGATTCTCATGGCCTCGGTTAGATAGTATTCTCTATTCATAATCACGATCCCCCCCCCTTTATCTGCGTTTTTTACAACAATGTCTTTGTTTTCTTTAAGTTCTCTCATGGCTTGCCTCAGGGTCGGGCTAAGGTTTTGGAGCGACGGATTCTGTTGGTTAATACTATTTTTATGGTTCCCTCTAGATATGGTTTGAAACTTACTTCTATCGGGGGTGAAGGTCTCTTTAAGTTCCTCCATAACAATATTATAGAAACTTTCAATATGCGGACCCCGGCTACCTATAGGATAGAAAGAGGACTTATTATTTTTCATTACCGGCTTTATCACGCTCGATTGGTCATTAACTATTTCATTGGGTGTATTGTGTGTCAATATAGGACATGGTCTCTCTATCGGGTAGTTTGTGGGGCCAGATTTAATTATAAAGTGACGTTGGAGTGTCAGTCTCCTCATGTATGAATTCAGGTCCACGAATAGTTCAAATAAGTTAGGCTCATTAGATGGACAAAAAGAGAGGCCCCTACTAAGTAGGTCAATTTCATTTTCTTTGAGAATATAATTAGATAGATTAAAAATACCTCTCTGCCTTAATGTTTCATCGGTTCGTTGCAAGCTTATGGTATTATGGGTTTGTGTCTTTTGTTGTTTAGACTTTCTTTTTCTATTTCTACTTCCCCTTCCTCTATGTCCTCGTCTTCGGGTTTTTTGTCTTTTCCTTGTGTTGGTTATTGGGCTGTAAAAACTTGTGATTTTCAATGGTTGAAGGAGTTTTAGTCCACTGTTGTGTATTGAGCTGGGTAAAAGGGATGTTCCTTTGAGAGGAGTTTTCCGTGGTATTGATTCTTTTTGTCGTGTATGCGTGGGAGCCTGAAAGGGAGATTGGTTGACTGGAGACCCCCAAGTCCCCTCCCTGTTGAACGTGGTAATTTGTTCTACCAGGGGGCTTTCGGTTAGGTTGGGGGGTAGGTCTAAAAAACAGTCTAAACTGCTATTAGACACAGAATGTATTGTTAACTCAGATGGTGAGGGAACCAACTCCACTGGGTCAGATGTGGAGCTGTTGTTTGGTTTGTGAGATCTTGATACACACATTTTAAATGGTGACTTTTTATGTGGTGACTTATTTTCGATCTGTTTTTTTGGGGTATTGTGAGTTCGCGGTGTGGAGTATACTGATATCTCTAGATCTAATGGTGGAAAATGGGTTAGGGTAATGGGTTTTAAAGGAAGATTCTTCTGTTGGGGTCTTGCTGGAGTTTTTCTTATCTGGTTCTTTTCTTTTATTTTCGGGAGCAGTGGTGGTATATTTTTAGTCAGGTTATTTGTTTTTAGGTAATTTGTCTGGTTTCCGTGGCGTCTGCTATTATATATAATTCTTTCTTTTACCACCCTTTGGGGTGGAACCTTGTTTAGGCCGACTTTATTAATTATATTATCGGGACCACTGATGTGTGGAATCTTCAATGGGGGGTGTTTGTTAGGAACGTAATGGTTTCTATTAGAATAAATTTGGGTTATAGGGGGTGGGTCTTTCTGTTGTGCTTTCTTTCTCCTTTCCCAGACTCTTAACTGGTTAATGAATTGGTCTGTCAGATCTCTATTAAGTTTGAAACATTTCCTACGGGCCTCATTATATTCTAGGCTACGTAACTGTTTTCTAAGTCTAAATAATGATGGAATATCTGCTGAAGTGGACATTTTTTTATTTAAGTGGCTACTAATCTCTAGTCCTAGTGTCATTCCTAGTCTTTTTCTTTTTTCAATCAGGAGATCTAGAAATTGGTTGGAGCACTGGTCACTGGATTCTAACCACTTGTTGTAAAACAGGGGGTCATTTTCAAATGTGGGTTTTATAGACAGTCTTAATCCTCTAGGGATGAGGTTGATTGTGCGATATACACATAAGAAAAAACAGTCAATTTCATTGTGAATAAAGTTTTTAACAAGGTTCCATATTTTGTGGTGTTCAAAGGTGATTTCACTGTTCCTTGTCCGAACATCTGGATTATGTTTCCATGAAGTCACTTTAATCGACTGGAGGAGTTCTTTATCCTCTGGCTTTAAATATGGAGAGACTTCTCTCTTTAATCTTGTTATGATCTCCGGTAGATCATCTTGGACATAATTTCACCCTGAGTCAGCCTCCTGTCCTCCGGCCTGAGGGGGGTATCCCCCTCGGTCCATGAAAATTGTGGAAAAAGAGAAATGGAGGTTATTTGAGATCAAGCGGAAGGTGATTCCAAATGATCAAAAAAATACAGGCATAGGCGCCTACAGGGGTAGGAAAGCCCAGAAGGTCTGGAAAGGTAGATTAATTGGAAAATTTAGAAAGAGAGGCTGCTAGGTGATTTATAGACCCAATAAAACCCACAAGGGATATATAGAGCTATATAGGGATAAATAGATAAGGTTCGGTTTGTGAGGAGACAAGTGCTGGAACTTATCCAACAGTATCCCCTCTACCTAGACCATCCCCACAAGATAGCGCCACCTCTAGTGCACCGTGAGAAAATATGGTGCACCGTGAGAACAGTATCACGAGGAACTGGACAAATCTATATATATACACACATGTAAAGTGCTTGTCATATAGGATTTTTTTCATAAAAACATTTGGATCAGAAATTCACTCTTGAGTGTACTCACTTCACAGGGGGGAGTGGTTTGGATAAGCTCAAGACACCAAACCGTACTGACCCCCCTCGCCAAAGTCGCTCGTCAGATAGTGAATATTCCAATGTATAGCAGGGTAATCTAGGACATTTGCCCGAAGTGCAACCACATAGTACTAATGCCCACATTGTGGCCCCTCACAGTAATGAAGCCCACCTTGTGGCCCCTTCACAATAGTTATGTCCTCCTTGTGGCCCCTCACAGCAGTTATGTCCACCTTTGTTCCTGTCACAGTGAAGCAGGGAGTGAAGAGACGACTGCCGGGTGAGTGCGCGCCGACCATCCTACCCACTTGCCTCTGCGCCCCGTCTTCTCTGTTAGCCCGGGGCGCATAATATACATGTTTGAAAAGCGCTTTGACGGGGCCCGGCATTGTGACTCAATGTACTTCATGCCGGGCCCTGTCAGAGTGCTCTCATTACATGGGAGCGCAGCGGGCCCCCTCCCCCCGCCGGGCCCGGTCACAGTTGCATCCTCTGCGACCGCGATCGTTACGCCCTGCCACTATGGCCTGCTGCTGCTCGCGCAATTTCTACAGCATGTGCAAGGTGGAGTTCCACCTGGTGGGCACGTCGCATATGAGGCAGTGAGCGGGAAGGCAAAAGTTACTCTGCAGCGCAGACAGGCGAGCAGCGGCAGGATGAGAACGCCGAAAGCGCGCACAGACGGCCCACACTTTCTGCAGCAGCTCTGACATATCGGGGTAATTTTTTACGAACCTCTGCAACACCAGATTGAGTACATGAGCCAGCCAAGTGATTTGCATCAAATCGGCTAGGCCCAGAGCTGCTACGAGATTTCGCCCATTATCGCACATCACCAGGCCGGGCTTGAGCTCAGTGGCACCAACCATTCATCGGTCTGTTGTGCCATGTCCGTCCACAGCTCCTGCGCGGTGTGGGATTTTTCCCCCAAACAGATGAGTTTCAAAACCGCCTGCTGACGTTTCCCCTGGCTGTGCTGAAGTTGGTGGTGCAGGTGTTACGCTGACCAGATGAAGAGGCGGTAGAGGAGGAGGAAGCCGAGTAGGAGGAGGAGGCAACAGGAGGCAAAGAGCTCCACCAACACCAGTAGCACCACGACCAGGGCCACATCCCTTATTTGACGCTCTCCTCATTCTTTGTGGTTGCCCACCTAACTTACAAATGGATTAACTATTATATTTGTGTGTCAGGGGTACAAAGTACAATGTTGCATTGCACCCACAAAAAAAAATCGCTGTAGGTCACCCACAGAATTAACAGCCAGATTTATGATTATCTTTCTGTATCACACTCTCCCTCACTTCAGCTGTAGTCTACAGTGTTAGGAAAAAAAACCCACATACTTACCCTCTTCCCTGATGTCGCCTTCCCACACTCACATGGCAGATTTCCGAGACTTCAGCGCTCCACCCACAGCCAGCAGCGTGATGTGCGGCCAACAGGGGGAGAGCTGGAGCTCCTGCTTCTGCTACATTGTCACTGTACTTCATGCCGGGCCCCGTCAGGGGGCTCCATTACATGTGAGTGCAGCGGGCCCCCACCCCCCGCCAGGCCCAATCACAATCGCACCCCCAGCCACCACGATCGTTACGCCCCTGGTCACGTATGTAGCTGTAGCAAATGACTGACCTAGGCTGAGGTGACAGCTGTAATTTTATGCAACTTCCACTTTAACCCAGTATCATGTCTTCAGAGCTAGTAATATGGACATGACAAATGCATATTTTGGCTACTAAAGTGCTTCCCTTTCAGAACATACTGTACCGTATTAGATATAGACTACGCAGGTATGAAGGGTGTGGAGTTTATCCCTGACAAGTATAAAGCAGACATAAAAAGGTGATTTTACAAGAGGAAGACGGCACATTTATCACAGGGAGGATCTGGGTTAATGATAATCCTAGGGATGAAGCACATTCACGAAGTTCCACAAACAAACCCAGTTCCATACAGTTCTGTATAAGTCAAATTATCAGTCAGTGATCTTCGCTTGCAGAATTGTGGATGTTCATCCACACATGGTCGGTCAGTGTTTCCGCTGTAACTGGGATACAAAGCACATCTAATAATGAGTTTTTAGCGATCTAAAATCCACACACGGTCAATTGACCAAAAATTCCCTTTAGGGGTCTTACATTATGTTTATAAAACTACAAACTTTACTATGATTAATTAAAATCAATTTGTGGAGAAACTAAAAAAACTAATAAGTGATTTAAAACTATCAGGAGACCGCTATGGGCTCGTGTCTCTACACAATGTATAGTCGATGGTCAGTGCACAATGACAGAAGGGATCCCAACAGAAAACTCAGCACTGAATATGAGTGGGACATCAGGACATGGGCCCTATGATGGGTGGACAGTCACATTCGAATCTACTTGCGACACCACCGATAGCCCCCCTTTTTTAGGACAGAATGGGGTTCAGTTGAGAGATCGAGAAAAATGGGGATACAATGCAAAGTAGATAGAAATATGGAAGATACTAACATCTTGGATACTACAAGGTCCTCCACAAAAGTGGCAGTAAGCAGCCCACAAACAGGAGGGCATAGTTACTAGTGATGAGCGGCAGGGGCAATATTCGAATTTGCGATATTTTTCAAATATTCGTTAGAATATTCGTCATATAAAAGTGAATATTCGTATTCGAGATTATTCTATTGATAGTGAAAAATCAGCAATGTAATATTTGCGTAATGCGAATATTCTAAAACACGAATATATAGCACTGTAGAATATAGTGCTATATATTCGTTTTTTAGAATATTCGTCATTTTTTTCCAATTTAATGTGAACAGTCATTGGCCCAAAAGCAATATTCTCTAAATTAATTGACCCTCAAGTCAGTAATGACTCTCTATTGATTTTGAATATTCTTCATTATTTAATATAGTTTATGTTATTCGAAAAATCGGTAATTAAATATGTGCGTTAATTGAATCGCGTAAGAGCATTAAGCAACTTTCCTATTGGGATGGCTTGGCTTGATAGAATTGTCGAATATGTAGAATATAGCGCTATATTCTACATATTAGACAATTCTACCAAGCCAACCCATTAGGAAAGTTGCTTAACACCCTTACGCTATTCGAATAATGCGCATATTTAATTGAAGATTTTTCGCATAACATAAACTATTTTAAATAATGAAGAATATTCTAATTCACTAGATATTGCAGCCTTCTCACATTGGCCAACAAGCAAGAAGCAGGCAGGTAATGGGTTCAGATGAAAAAAGTTTACGAATATATATCACTATATTTGAAATATTTGCGAACTCTGAAAGTTGCGATATATGCAATTAAAATTCGCTATTCGAATATTCGCGCTCAACACTAATACTTACTATTGCGTGACGGAAGAGCCCAATAGGGCCCAGGTTATCAATCTGTCATCAGTGTCACTAACTGCAACACAGATTAAACTATTACAAAAAGGTCTCCCATTCACACCGGTACCACCTTTTGATAAATTTAGTTGGGTGAAGATTTAAGAACACTTGAAAGTCTGCACGCAGAAAGTGAGGGTGTATTGTCTGAGACGGAACCTCCACTGACAGACCTAGATCGCAATGGACTCCGGCCTTCTCACAGTATAAAAATATAGAAACTTTTGTGGAATTGGTAACTGAAGACATTAATAGTCTCAAAATTGTACAGGACAATATCCCTACGAATTTAACATCAGAGGAGGCGGTAGCATTGGAAGAATTAAAGATCAATAAGGAGATAAATGTCATAAAACCTAGTGACAAAGGAGGTAATGTCGTGGTTCAAAACAGGGTAGATTATGATCAAATGGTTGAGAGATTGTTAAAAGATGACAAAACATATGAGATCCTGTCGGATAATCCGACAAACAAATATCTCAGTGAACTACATGTGATCCTTAAAGAGGCTAAGGATCATAAGTTAATATCAAAGCAGGAGTTTGACTTCTTATTTAACAAAAATCCAACCATTGCAACATTTTATGCACTTCCACAAGTTCACAAAAACAAAATTCCAATTCCAGGACGACCAATAGTCTCAGGCAATGACTCTCTCACTCAATCTGTCAGTGAATATATATATGCATTATTAAGACCTTTTTTAACATCTTTACCCTCATATATAAAGGACATAAGTGATACACTTGTAAAAATCAATGATAAAATGCTACGAGCCTCAGCGTCTTGACGTTGAAGCGTTATATAGCAGCATTGAACATGGACTGGGCATTAGGGCTGTTAAGTTCTTTCTGGAGGCTAAAAGACCATTTCTCATGTGACACGATGACATCTTCAAAGGTCCTTTGGCCTACCATTACTGCATTCCAAAGGTCCGTCATACTGGTATGTACACCTTTTCTAATACATTTCTGGCCAGGCCGGGCCCCCTTCAGATAGAGTCACACTGCTTCTCCTAAATTGTACTAGAAAAGACACTGCTCCCGGGCTCCTTCTCCATTCGGGCCCCAAAGAAGCTGTTTCCCCTGTAGTTATGCGACTGGATCTGATTGAACCCCTCCCGCCCTCGCAGCCCACCTGGGCCTGACATAGGACTTCTGCCAGCCATATGCTCGCACACACTTCTCTTACTCTTTTCTGTTTCAAGCCCTTATATATTTTATGGAGGAGTGCAATCAATCAGTACTTTACACCGCAAATAGCGAGTCAAACCAGAATAACCCCCGAGACACAACCTTAGATGGAACAAGGGTTAACCAATTGAGTCTTCACTACATGTCCCTGGTGGAGTCCAATGGTGGAGTAGAACAATGTAAATAGACCTTGAGTCATTAGCACAATATAGTGAGTCGTGACGTCACAAAACTAGGTGCCCCTGAAATCTTGTTTTGGGGACCCATGTTAATTCCCCGATCAGGGACATCTAGGATACATCTAGGCTATGATTCCCAAATATTTCTACAACTGTATTAACAATGTGCTGCTCACTCTGGCTGCTTTGGTTCAACAGTTTTACTTAAACGGACATTTCACCCACAATGGAAACAGCGCTACGGTGGAGTGTAATGTGCAACCTCCAGGTCCTGACGTGTGTACATACCGGGACTTACAATCCGGAGAGGAGTGGTTCTGCAACCAGCCAAAGGAATTTCCCTGCAGTGCCTACCAGGAGCATTTAACAAGCGTCAACCACCCAACACTCAGTGCCACTGAGCAGCAATTTCTACAAAGGTAAGTACGAGTAAGAATGGACATCAGGCATTACATGTTACGGTTCTATGTGTTGTGCACAATGGTCACCAAACTCAAACCTACTCAAAAATTCCATCTTTACAATGGGACTATGGCGGGTGGGTATTGGTTTATGCTGAATGTATTAGATATGCAGGGAGCATTTATTGGGGGAAGGAGATGATAAATGTAAACCAGTTCAGTTGACTTTGGGGTGGCTCACTAGTTTATAGGCGTTATTAAATAAATCCTGACCAACAGGTCCCAGAAGAATCATCAATCAGCTGGATTGTATTGTTCTTGCAGTTAGCACTAGGACCATATGACTGACTCCACAGGTGATTCAGGTGCACATCTGTGGAATCATTTAGCAGGTCGGACACTAGAATGTTCTACGACCATTTCATTTCTACAAGGAAATTAAAAGTATTTTAGTTTTGTGGATCTCCATGAGGTGACCATTGTGCAAAAAAAGCATAATGTTTGAAGTCAAGAACCACCATCTCCCAATCTATTTGTTGTGTCCTCACAGGTCGGTCACTGATCAGACAATTTCATCAACTATGAGAAAAATCACCATCCTTCCCCAGACCTCCGGCACAGGTGAGAACATCCGGGGGGTGAGGCACTCATGGGTGTATTACTTCTGGTAACATGAGTAGTCATTGCACAATGTTGTTGCAGATGATAGAAGTGTTTGTAGACCTGGACACCGCATTCCGGAGCCCTCAGGGTATTATTATCAGGACGTGTGGCAGTCTCGTGTCTGCAGGAACAGGCGCTTCACTTCTCCATCTGATGTCACCTCCTGTCTTAAGGGAAAGGTTGTCTACCTCTTTGGAGATTCAACTCTTCGTCAATGGTGGCTCTACCTTGAGAAGTTCGTCCCATGTGAGTTGCTGCAAGGAGTAAATTAATATTTTTCATTATAATTTGTGAGACACCTATAATAACTCCTGCAGGTTCCCCTAAGAAAGACAATGGATCATGTACGCAGTATGTCTGAATACTAAAATCACCATAACATTAAAACGGTTAATACAGGAAAGGGAATAGCATGGAGAATCTGGTGACAGTAGCACCTGGTGGGATATATGAGGTAGCAAGTGAACAGTCAGTTCTTGAAGTTGATTTTTTGAAAGCAGGAAAATGGGGAAAATGTAAAGATCTGAGTGACTATCATAAAGCTCAAAATGTGATACAGATATGTGGGTCACAGCATCTCCAAAACAATTGGTCTTGTGGGGTGTCCCAAGTTCGTAGTGGTTGGTACCTCCCAAGCACCACTGCAGTCCGTGGAAGAACCTTCTTTTAGTCTAGGTGCATCAGTTTATAGTATTCTGTCTTTATTGTAATAGGTTTCATCCCTCTATGTCTTCACCTACTACTTATGTTGTGGTTATACACGGCAGCTAATCTGGGCAAGCACAGCTGCAATGTAAAGCAGAGGATCATCATAACAGCAGACTGAACCTCTGATGAGGCAAGATGTGGATTTATTTTTACCTTAGACTCTAGTAGACAATGCAGCTGAGATGTGTCCTAACCTAGCTGAGAAATGCATGCACTTGGCAGATAAGAAGATAACTTGCAGGAGTCACCCTTAGGCTAGTGCATAGGACTGATGAGGATAGCCAAGGTGTGTACTCCATTAATGCCACAGACGTTGATTGGATGGCTCTGTGCATAGGAGATAAGTTGGAGGACAATCCTTTAAATGTTAGCTGTATAATGAACGATGATGTCACCTCAGTTAATATAACAGTGTGTTTTGTCTTTGCAGCTCTACAGAAGGCGGCCCCTAATGTCAGCTATGCCCTTGGATCTCTGCTGGCCACTGATGTTGAGCATGGCTATCTAGTACAATGGAGGATACACCAGAAGCCTCTCAGCATGATTCGCAGCAGTGAGCCGAAGCTGCCCTACATCACAAATTTGCTGGATAACATTGGAGGGGCCGACGATGGCGTGGTGATTGTCATAAACTGCAATGCGCACTTTGTCTCATTCCCAGTAAAGTTTTATCTGCAGAGAATAATAAATATTCGTAATGCTGTTGTCCGGTTATTGGAAAGAAGCCCCCAGACCAAGGTCATCATCAAATCAGGGAACACCGGCTTCCTCTATGAAATCGCTAGTGACTGGCTGTCCTTCCAACTGGACACCCTGATGAGGGCTGTCTTCTCAGGACTTCCAGTCATATTAATAGATGCCTGGCAGATGACCTCCTGCCATTACCTGCCCAAAGACCTTCACCCTCAGGAAATCATAATCAAGAACATGGTGGACTCAATGCTCTCCTACATCTGTCCAGAATAGGCTGGTACAGACAACATTGTGACAGCAATCCTCATCATCATTGCTAGAACATAGGACTACAACCTCCACCTTGACTATGCCTGAAAGAGACATCACCCAGCTGTTCTGTACAATATGTTGTGGTATAAAGAAAAAAAATAAAATACAAGGTTAGACAGAGGGAAAAAAGGCTTATTTCCCTTCATAAAGGTGTAGCCTGCGGCTGAATGCTGTCGACTCTCTATAAATATTTGGCTCGATGAGCATATATGTATTTAGGATGGGGAGTAAGGAAAAAACTGATGACATATATGAAAGTGTTTGGTACATGACTGAAACATTTATATTAAGATAAATGAATTGATTTATAATGAACCAATTATGTAACAAATTTTAGAAAAATGTGTCCACTAGAGATGAGCTAATTTCTCAAAAATTTGATTCCAACCGATCCGAATTTATTTCTGGCGAATTGCGTTAAAAAGAGCTATTTCCGGGCTTATGAGAGCCTTTATAGGGGTGTAGAACACTGTGCCCTGCAGTAACACACATAGGGAGTCTGCTGTGGTAGTGAAACAATACTGTAGGTCAGAATAAAATGCAGATAACAGGCATCGCTCTTAGAATCACTGCACACTTCACTTATTTGGGCAGTATAGATGTCCCGAACTATTCGCCGGCGAACAGTTCCCGGCGAACATAGCTTGTTCGCGTCCGCCCGTATACTTTATCATTGAGCAAACTTTCACCCTGTACCTCACAGTCAGCAGACACATTCCAGCCAATCAGCATACCCTCCCTCGCAGACCCTCCCACCTCCTATCTAAACGCAAGGACGGCATCCATCTTAGATTCATTCTGAAGCTGCAGTGTTAGTAGTTGTAAATCACAATGTGATAACCTGTATATAACCTGTATTCATCGCATTGCGATTACAATTTAGATCTGAGTTCCTAACGGTTGTATTGCTAGAATATATTAACGAAGATAACGAATATAGCGCTAAATTCTCAATCTTCATTATATTCTAGCAATACAACATCCATTAGGAACCCAGCTCTAAGTTGAATTCGCAATGTGATTACTATAAACTGCATTAATCGCTTTGTAAATTAAACTTAGATCTGAGTTCCTAATGGTTGTATTGCTAGAATATAATGAAGATTGAGAATATAGCGCTATTTTAGTTATCTTCGTTATATTCTAGCAATACAACCATTAGGAACTCAGCTCTAAGTTGTAATCGCAATGCGAATAATACTTACAATTATTAATTCGCTTTGCGAATCCATTTGATGCCTCTATTTGATTGTATATGACGGTTGACTATGATTACCACCAACGTGCTGCTGCCTCCGAGGCAAGATATCTGAACCCCCCAGGGGCCATTTAGGCATTTTTGATAGAAAACGCATCAAAAACGCATCAAAAACGCATCTGCGTTTTTATAATTTATTTATTTTTTATTTTTTTTGTGTATTTTGCCACATTTAGTTGCATATTTACATTTGGTATAGGTAAATATGGTATTCTAGATCATTACTCTGCCCCAATCTATATTCAGCTACATGGCTTAGAAAATATGCTGTCAAACAATGATCCTAGGTTTTGGTATAGACACATGATCTAGACTACCATATGCGTTTTTGATGCGTTTTTGATGCATTTTCTATCAAAAACGCCCAAATGGCCCCTGGGGGGTTCAGATATCTTGCCTCGGAGGCAGCAGAACGTTGGTGGTAGTCAGAGTCAACCATCATATACAATCAAATAGAGGCATCAAATGGATTCGGAAAGCGATTAATAATTGTATTATTCACATTGCGATTACAACTTAGAGCTGAGTTCCTAATGGTTGTATTGCTAGAATTATAATACAGCATGGACATATGGGTAGACAGACTGGAACAGAGGCCCACACAGACCCAGTGTTCTCTCTCCGTTCTCTCTTGTCCAACCTCCGGTGACATCTCAGAGAGGGTTTTTAGCGCCACAGGGGTTGTGGTGCTAAAAATGGACCAAGTTGTCCTCCACCTGTATTTAAACATCACTTTGGTCAAAATGAATGAGGCATGGATCCTCCAGCTGAGGTTGATTAATAAATCTGGCCTTGCTGACACTGCCACATCATACCACTGCTGTTGTCTGCCATCATGTTGCCAGCTTACCATCATATTCTGTACCGTATGGACAATTTTGGAAGGTTTGGAATATGAACAAGCATAACACGCGGTGTGATATTAAATACACTGTCTGTTAATGCCGTCAAACATGCAAAAAAATGCAAAAAAAACTAATTAACAAAAAGAGATATGAGAGTGTGTCCTTCTCATGTAAAGAGGACTCCGTCTGGTGGAATGACACAGGTAGACCAGGAGACATTGTATGAAAATGAGACATCTAAAGACAAGGTCAATGAGAAACTGTTAATGGGACCGGGTATAGGTCCTGGAAAACTAATTTCAGACCAGTCTGTGTTAAAAACTAGGAGCGAACCCCAAAGGTAATTGTACTCCAAAGTAGGAGCTTCGATCCTGGAGGAAGTGTCATTCAATGTGAAAAGTCCTACAGCCTTTGTTGGGAGAGGGATAATGTAGCAGTGCAGCCACTAAAGTGTCAATTGTGACAACCAGGGAGCAAAAAATACATTTCTCTACACTGGGTCAAGTGTAATACATGGAAGAGGAAATTAATTACTGGAGTTGGGAATACGGTGGGCCCCCAACTCCACCATGGTTTTGGTCAGTCCAAATGGAAACTCTGTGTATGACAGTGAATATTAAATGTGTCGATAATCTTAACCATCTCTGCGAGCTAAGTGACCCACAAGTTGTCACACTTCAAAAATGGAAGATGCCTAATAATATCAAGAGAAAATACTAGCCTTGATCCCACAGGTAAGTGGAAAAAGCCAGGAGATCACTATAAGAACATTCACTGCTAAATGTACCGCTGCATATGTATTGATTCACCGCTATAAGTGTCTGTGCTGTACGGAAGAGTAAAATTACTCTCACAAATAAAGTTTTAAAGATGCTGAACATGACCAGCCTAGCATGATAAATGGCAGATGCCTCACCGGTAACCATCACTATAGACGATCGTTTATCACTATGCACATACAGGTGGACATACAGGACAGATTATATCACATCACAGACCACCCCAGGGCAGGATCACTGACAGCAGGAAGCACACAGGCACAATCTCGGACAAGCAGAATGGTGACACCCGGTTATAAATAGATTTACACAAGAAGAACTAGGACGTTCTGTTTAATGAGAAATACTGTAAAGCTGTCAGTACAGAAAGGTGGAGATAACTATGATGAGATGGCAGGGCAGGACGGTGGAGAAGGAGGGCAGGTCTGGACAGCAGAGGAGAAGTGACTCTCTATCACAGAATACAGAGTGAGGTGATCATCTGCACTTCTCAGTATTCTGACCATAGGGGGAGCCACAACCTCAAGAAACCAAGTGAAATCATCATGAACAGGAGCAAGAACTTCCACCGAGCCCTGTGCCTCTGGCTCCTCATCATATTCATCATCACTGGGGTAAGAGGGCTGATTATTATATTATGTGAGGGCTGACCGGGAGGGACCCCAAGACCAGTGTATCCCAAATGTCAGTGTGCCATTGTTCAGTACCCCAAGTGTAATATCATTAGAGATCTTAAAGAATATGAGCCTGTTGTATGGAAGATCTGTAATAGCACAATGTCAGTGAGCTGCATCGAAGGCTGAGACATAGGGGGACATTTACTAAAGCTTTTATGTCACTATTGTGGTGTTACAAATTCACAAAGAAACTGGCGTAGATTATAGCTCAAGTCTACACCAGCTCATTGCTCAAATAAACTTGAGTTTCTGCTACACGGACTGCCAGAGATGAGACTAATTTATTAACAGGCAATTAAATACGGAGCCAGTCTTGATAAATATCCCCCATAATCTTATAATGTTACTCACTGAATAAAATGTTCTGTATCAAGAAGTTGTAGTTGGAATTAAACTATCTATTCTATAAATGCTGGATTGCTGATAAATCTAGTGACCGGGCAGCTAAGGAGACATTCCTGGGAAACCCTCCTGTGTGCGGACGAGCATGATCCTGCTTGACTTCCCCTTTTATACGGTGTAGCACTGGCAGCAGGATCCTGAAGGATAGGTCTATATTCTCACAGTCAGTTGTCCAATATTACCGGATCCACGCAGCAGGAACATCCAGATGTATCTTGGAGAGATAGAAATCAAGTCCCTCCTGAAGGAAAACAGCTGATATCTCCTGAGTCTGCAACCGACCCGTCGTTCACTTTCCACCGGCACCGTGCTGCAATCAATCGATGAAGCTAAGTCCACCTATGCCCGTGTCTCCTGCGATATCCTTCAGTCAAGAACAACAGGGCATAGTGACATACCGTAACACAAAAGATTCTATGAAACACTACAATGCACTTACAGAATTTAAACTTGTAGAACAGTATATGTAAAAGATCCTTGTGGACTTACCTGACCTGGGTCTTGCTCCACTTCATCAGGGGCAGAAACTGCAAAACCCAGGTTGGGTAAGTCCACAAGGATCTTTTATATACGATTTTCTACAAGTTTGATTGCAGCACGGTGCTGGTGGAAAGTAAACGACAGGTCAGTTGCAGACTTGGAAGACATCAGCTGTTTTTCATCGGTAGGGACTTCCTTTCTATCCCTCCAAGATACCTCTGGATCCTGCGGCAAAGCTCCGGTAAAATTGTCTGCCCTGCCATGAGAGGAACACATGTGGCGGCAGGATGTCCTGCACATATCACTGAGCTGTTAGTTTCCCTGGTATACCTACTAGGGTTGACCTGATTGTCGAATGCAATGGCTCCCCAGATCACCACATCAGCAGTTGACCCAGTGTTTCATTCCACATCAAAGGCAGGATTGAAATATTCAGTCCCGGCCTCCATATTTTAACCCAATTTTTGTAGGAACCCAACTAAAGCCTGGATTCAACGCTAGGACAATGCAATTCCAGACAATACAGTTCCAGTCTGTAGCAGTCCAGGTTTCTCATTCATGAGACCACTGCAAACAAAAGCATGGGTGTCTGTCAATGAGGGAACACATACTGGGCAACGTGACACCAAATTCCCTTCTGCTAAACACTTGGAAATGGTTTGGACAGAAAAAGGGTGGAGAACAAAACTGTGGATGCTGCTTGTGATTGTTAGCAGATCAAACAACCCTCTATACTGGTGGTCTGTCTGGGACATCTGGATCCTGTTCACTGTGTACAGTACGTGTGCCCTCATGTAACCACTGCTCTCAACACCTCCTAACAGCTAGGTCGTAATGGGCTAGATGCCCGTCCATTCATCAAAATGACTATCCTGTTTCTCTCAGTCTGATAATGTGCCCCTATCAAAGTCTGTCAACTGGGCATAATGTCTTTGAATGTGTCATGGAGGCATGCCTAGCGGTCACCAAGAGTAGACTCTGCAAGCTTTTTTTACAGAGCAATGGGGGAAGCACTTTTATGGTCCTTTGTGGTTAGATCCAGTATCTAACCAGACCCCACCTGTTATCATTTACTATGGTGTTTGAATGTTTGGGAACCCTTCAGAACTTTCTATATTTCTGCCATAAATTTGACCTATAACTAAATCAGATTTTCACACAAGTCCTAAAAGTAGATAAAAATAACCGAGTCGAACAAAGGAGTCACAAATCTTAGACTTAGTCCTTTTTTCTTGAGGAAAACTATCCAATTTCTCATGTCTGTGAGTAGTAAAAATATGTAAAACCTTTGCTTTATGTATCTGGTGTGACCCTTTATTTCCGGCAATTGTTAGTCCTGTGCATCAGCTTGGAGGAATTGTAGCCGCTTCTGGCATATAAAACAGCATCAACTCTGCCATGGTTTCCTCCCATAAACTGCTTGTTTCAGGTCCTTCCACAACATTTCTATTGGATAAAGGTCAGTACTTTGACGTGGTCATTCCAATACTTTTACGTTATTCTTCTTTAAACCCTTAACTAATAATGGCGTACATGTACAACATTGTGCACCCACATTTGCATGGAGCGGGCGAGTACTGGCTGTATCATACATCAAGCATCCGGCTACAATGGAAGGGAACCCCAATCCCACTGAACCCCATCATTTACCTCTCAAATGCCACATTCAACAGTGCTTGTGGCATCTGTGGGGTTAGGCAGAAGGATGTGGTGCACTCTGCCTTCAGATCAGAGCCCCCACAGTGAAATTGCGGGGATCTAATTGGTTACCATAAGGGATGAGCAAATCGACTTCAGATGAAACATCCGTAGTCGATTCGCATAAAACTTTGTTCTAATACTGTACGGAGCAGGAGCTCCCTACAGTATTAAAATATATTGGCTCCAATGAGCCGATTATTATTGCTTTGCGAAGTCTCGCAACACTTCGTACAATAACTTCATAAATTAATTTGTACTGTAAAAAAAAATCTCAAACTCGGGTTCGGTTCCAAGTGGCCTGGACACTGCTGAAGCCTTCCATGCCTCACATGGTAAGCTCCCTGCTGAACTAGGCACAAGGCACAGCTCAGCAGGGACCGTGTCAGAAACCTAATGACTAGATCTAGATCTATCTACTAGATCTATTCAACAGATCTCTATTAGGGTTGAAAGGTAGCCAGAGGAAGCACTGTGATTGTGTGAAACGGTAGTCGCTGCCGCTTCCTGAGGAGTCTGCCTCGTGGTGTGGATACACTGTAACCTATTTTATGATGTTGCTACAATAAAGATACCGTTTTATGAATCTTCGGTGGTGAGTGCCGCTCAGTTACACCTTTTGTACAAGAATTTGTGGATCTGCAAAGTAGAGCTGTGCACCGCTTGAAACTGGAATACTTTAAGTTTGGGACTGCACTCAAGCCTGAATGTTTATTGAATGTGTCATGTTTTTGACCGAGGGTAGTGCCACTGATTTGAACTCTCTTTTATAGACAGAATTAGAATGTATTGGCTTTGATGAGCCGAAGTTATTGCTTTGCGAAGTCTCGCGACACTTCGCGCAATAACTTCATAAATTAATTTGTACTGTAAAAAAAACATTTCCCGAACTTGGGTTCGGTTCCAAGTGGCCTGGACTCTGCTGAAGCCTTCCAAACCTGACATGGTAAGCTCCCTGCTGAACTATGCACAAGGCACAGCTCAGCAGGGACAGTGTCAGACACCTAATAACTAGATCTAAATCTATCTACTAGATCTATTCAACAGATCTCTATTAGGGTGGATAGGACATGGGATCAAAAGATCTGAGGTTCTAGGCCCTTAAGGAGGCTAATAATATTAAATAAAAGTAAAAAAAAATCCAAAATATGGAACGTTTACATTTTCCAATTTTACATATAAAAATGTATAAATGACACAGAAAAAATAAACATATTAGGTATATCTGAACTATTAAAATATTTGTAAAAGTTTTCTGTCTGGTGAATGCCGTAATAGAAAAAAAAAAAAAAAAAATTAACACACATTTGATTCACTATTTTTAGTCATCTTCTCTCTCCCCCCCAAAAAAAAAAATGTAATAACAGTGATCAAAATTAATTCTGTAAATACCACAAAGATGGTACCAATAAAAAATACAGTTCATTGCACAAAAAACAAGCCCTCATACAGTTCTGTAGACTGAAATTTTAAATAGTTATAGTTGTCAGAATAAGGTGATGCAAAGAAAATTTGTATTTTTTTTTTAAATAGTTAAACCAAATCAAAACTATGCAAGTTTGGTATTGTCACAATCATATTGAGCTGCAGAATAAGGATATCATGTTTTTTAGCACACATTGAACCTAGTCAAAACCCCAAAAATCTTGGCAGAATTGTGGCTTTTTTTCAATTTTAACCCTGAAATAATTGTTTCCCATTTTCCAATACAAGACATGGTAAATTAAATGGTGGCATTAAAAAATGCATCTCGTCCTGCAAAAAATAAGCTCTCATATGGCTATGTGAACTGAAAAATAAAAAAGTTATGGCTAATGGAACTTCGGGAGGAAAAATAAAAAATGCAAAAATGTGTTGTAATTTTTTTCTCCCTGCCTTTCAAAGGATACATTTTTTTTTTGATTTTCCAGTAACACCGCCATATGACAACTTATTTTTTGCTGTACAAGTGGTATTTTTAATGGCACCATTTAATTAACATAGTTACATAGTTAATATGGTTGAAAAAAAGACATTAGTCCATCCTGTTAAACCAAGGGACCATAGTCTGTCTTAGAAAATGGGAACAAAAACCCTTGTGAGGTAAAATTAAAAAACAAATGTGATTCTGCCATGGTTCCATTTGTTTTGCTCTTACACCATTCGCTGTGTGCTAAAAATGACACGACAACCCAATTCTGCAGGTCAATGTAATTACAGCGATACCAGACTTATATAGTTTCTATTATGTTTTACTACAACATATAAAAAACAAAAAACTAAAAATCTTCAACATTATTTTCTTTGCATCACCCAATTCTGACGCCCAGAACTTTTTTTATATTGTAGTCTACAAAGCTGTGTGGGGGCCAGTGTCTGTGGGGAAAGTTGTAGCGGTCATTCGTACGGCTTTGGAGTGTATACAACATTTTGATCACTTTCCATTAATTTTTTTAAGGGAGATAGATGACCAAAAAACAGCAAATTGGCTATTTAGATTTTTTTCATGAAGAATATTTTTTAAATATTAATAGTTCGGACATGATGATACCAATGATGTATTTTTATTTATATTCATATGTAAAATTAAAGGGGTGGTCTAAGCACTGATAATGATGACCTTTCCACATCAGTGGGGTCCGAGCCCAGGCACTATTGCGCCCTCCTCTCCCCCCATCATTGTAACCCTCAGATGCCACGTTCATACAGGATCGCAGCATCTGAGTGTAAAATAAAATGAAAAATAATACTTGACGCAAAATTTTGCACGGTCTGAGATGACATCATCACGCCATCAAAGTCTGCATTTGCATTTACAGCTGCTACAGTACTTGACGTTGAGCTGTGGCACCGAGCATAGTCTTCTCCACCTTCTATCCCTGTCTTAAGCTGTTTCCTCTACTACAGATCTTTTATTCTTGGGGATTTTTCTGATTGATTTCAAACAACATTTTATAAAAAATCTATTTTAAATATGTGATTGTGAAATCTTGTTTCCTTTGATTTGTTCTTGTGTCTATCTACAGATTATATTCCAGTTGCTCATGATAAGATTGCGAAGTAGATGGCATCCACCACCTGTGAATTATCTGTCTTCAAAAACCTCTTCCCATGAAGACCAAGAAGAGATCCAGAGACTAATCAAGCTGATCCAATGGCCTGAGGTTCCCAGTGGAGTGGACTTCATGTCTTCTACAAGTCCAAATACCACCTTTTATGTTTTGCTGCATCCTCGAGAAGTCTACCGTGTAGGAGATCGTATAACTGTTGTCATATTGGCTCGGGATCATTACGGCCGACCAAAAACCTATGGAGGAGATTATTTTCAGGCCAAGTTACATTCTCCAAAGCTAAAAGCTGGAGTAACGGGTGCAGTCACCGACCACAGAAATGGCAGCTATTCAGCCACGTTCCTTCTGCTCTGGCCTGGAGACGCGGAGGTGCACATCTCTCTGGTACATTCCAGTGAAGCCGTTTCTATTATAAGCAGGAAGAGGGACTCTCGACCCGACAAGGTGAAAATAGAGGTTTCTTCCTCTTAGTTTTGGTTCGTGTTGACGGGATCATAAATTATTCTGATGCCAGCAGAGGATGGGAGTGCAGATAAGGACTCATTAAGGCCTCCGTTAAAGAGGCTCTGTCACCCGGTTAAAGCCTACCCTACTAGGAATATAGCCTAGTAGGGCTGATGACACAGACAAAAACCATACCTTTATTTCTCATGTAGTAGGTCTGGTATGGCCGAAAAAGTAACGTTTAAAAATATGCAATTGAGGAATTTGAGCACTCGGAGGCAGCTTATGCCTTCCGAGCACTGCTTTTGCGACGCCCCGTTCCTTACTAATGCCGGCCTTCTGCACCTAATCACACCCTCATGTCATTTGATTGACAGTGGTAGACCCACCGGTCTAGCGCTGATATCCTGCGCCTGCGCACTCGCATCCTTGCCAGCACGAGCGCACTGAATATTTTCCTTCCTTCCCTGCTTGTGTGTATGTCCAGTGTGCACGCGCCATTAAGGAAGTGAGTGCGCAGGTGCAGGATATCAGCGCTACACCGGTGTTCCATTATATTTCCCTACCCGTGAAATTTTCCTACCCTCGTCATTTCCTGTTGTGACGCAGCCACACGGGATACGACGTTCCCAGGTTTGGAAGGAGGTGTGTCTTGTCATGCAGGCGCACACGAATGTGTAGGGAAATTTCACACCAGAGTTGTTAAGAACGGGCCACCTAATGCGCTTGTGCCTTACCTCTCAGCTGGACATCAGCCGACACTGAGCATGCGCCGAGGGTAGGGAAAAATTACGTGCCAATGCACATGCGCCGAGGGTAGGGAAAAATGAGGGGCCTGTGCGCATGTGCGGCCAACTACTCCCCGACCGTGAGCCTTTGCTGGAGCTAATCTCACCTGCGCTGAGAGGTAAGACGTAAGAGCATTAGGTGGCCCGTTCTCAACAACTCTGTTGTGAAATTTCCCTACCCCATCATGTGCTCCCGCGCGGCAAGACACACCTCCTTTCAAACCTGGGAACATCATGTCTGGTGCGGCTGTGTCACAACAGGAAGTGACGAGGGTAGGGAAATTTCACGGGTAGGGAAATATAACGGAACAGGTGTACCGGCTGGTCTAGTGCAATCAAAGGACATGGGGGCATGATTAGGTACAGAAGTCCGGCATTTGCAAGGAACGGGGGCATCTCAGAAGCAGTGCTCGGAAGGCATAAGCCCGCCACCGAGTGCTCGAATTCCTCACTTGCATATTTTTAGACGTTGCTTTTTCGGCCATACCGGACGTACTACATTTGAAATAAAGGTAGGTTTTTTGTCTGTGTCATATAGCCTGGTAGGTTAGGCTTCAACTGGGTGACAGAACCTCTTTAATTTTGCCTGATTCAGCATGAATGTTGGCCAAAACCTGGCATTTATGCCGGGGAGAGGCTGGATTACCGCCAGACTTTATTACAACCAATGGGGCTCTGGCAGGTGAATTACCTGAAGTTCGTAAACAGCTTTCCTGATCTCCTTGAGGGAAATTTGAACTTAGCATCACTGTGCTGAGCCTTCATACAGTAGAGCTAATGTTGACACGGTAAATCAATTGATTTTGTTTTCCTGTTTCAAGGCAGATATCGTTGGTTTTGTTCGAGGTGCCTTGTAGGGTTAAACATCCAGTCTGATCTGTGGTCTGCATATTATATAACTTACATTTTATTCATTGAAATCTCTATACACTGGGGTTCTTCAGAATTGTTTTTCAATTGCTATGAAGTGCTCTGAATAACAGGCGTTGCATGTGACACTTCTCTGCCAACTCCTAGATCAGTATAGTAATGATCCAAAAGGAAAACTATCCCGAAAACTCCTGTAAGCTTTATTTCTGTAAGTAAAAATCAAAAAGTAAACATAAAAAACTGACACAGTTTGGACATTTAATGTATTTTTAGTGGTAGCTGCAGACTAACAACAAATCAAGTGTCCGAAACGCGTCAGGTTTTGAATTGTGGTCTTTTATTTTAACTTACGAAAATAAAGCTTACAAGGTTTTAATGCATTAAGTATTTGCTGGACATTTTTCAATTTGGATCATTATAATAATGCTTTTTTGATACCACCCTTGCTGGATCTGTGAAGGAAAACATATTATCTGCTTCCTGCTTCTCAATTTTGGCTCCATGGGTCCACTCCTCAGCTGTCTTCACTGCACTTCAATCCCCGCATTTAAAAGTCCAGTATGGACAAGGTCATGTGCGTCACTGAAGACAATGACTGACCCCCAGATCACTGCTGGGTCATGAGCTGCTTAGGACACATCACCGCTGAGGACAGTGATCGGCTCCACGTGCACCTCAGAAACCTCTGAGAATGAATCAATATGCTACTTGCTCATGCTCATCCCCAGGATGCACACAGAGGAAAGGGTAGAACCGTAGAAGTGTCAAGAAATGTCTCTCAGCGACTTCACATCCTTCACACATGACCCCAGACACAACCCATCATGTAGCAGATGTTATGAGCAACAGGGTTCTGCTCTTGTTTCAAGTTCACCAAGTTTTTCACCTTGTTTAGGCATTTGCTTTGTAAGTTGCTTACATCTAAATGGTTGGTTATTGCCTAGCTTTGCCTGGTAGATTAAGGTGGAAATGTTGATTGTTGGGTCTAAATCTAGGTTGGTTATTGCCTAGCTTTGCCTGGTAGATTAAGGTGGAAATGTTGATTGTTGGGTCTATTTATACCCAGACCTCACTTAGGACTGTTTGCTAGGTTTTTGCCTGGAACATTTCTTTCCAGTTTCTGTTATTATGATCTTGTTCTACACAGTGAAGTCACATTATTATGACTAGCAACTAATATCCATAGTAACCACCATGTGCAGCATAGGCAGCAGCTAGACGGGCTAGGAGTTACTCAATAAGGTCCCGGGAGGTTGTCACTAGAGATGAGCGAATTTAAGTTGACGAAGTGGAATTCGATCCAAATTTCAGGAAAAATTAGTTTCGCACCGAATCCGAATTTCCTGATGCTTCGTGGAAACGAATCGCATTTGTTCCTAAAATGGCTGCTGCACTTGTTAGGACATGGAGCAAAGAACCTTGGGAAGGCGGGATCACCCACAATGCCATGCATGCAGCCAATCAGCAGCCAGCCCTGTGATGTCATAGCCCTATAAATATCCTTAGCCATCTTGAATTAAGCCATTTTCCAGTGTACTTAGTGCAGGGAGAGACGTCGGCAGGCGCTAGGGACATTAAAAGGAAAGACTTTAAAACTTTTTTTTTTGCTTTGTAGACATTCAAGGATTCACAATTAAGTGCATCCTTGAACTTCTAGTCAGCAAAATAAAAGTTTTAAAGTCTTTCCTTTCACTGTCCCTAGCGCCTGCTGACGTCTCTCCCTGCACTAAGTACACTGGAAAATGGCTGAATCCAAGATGGCTAAGGCTATTTATAGGGCTATGTAGCATTGTACATATTATATGGCATTCCAAGGGTTTATGGGCGTGTTCTTAGGTACCTGATATGGCATTAAATATCTCATTCCTAAATGTCAAAGGGTTGAACAGCCTCTTCAAATGAGCATGCTTCTGGAAAGAAGTATCTAACTTACATTGCGACATTATAGGCGCCCAGGCAACTTATTTATTGCCTAAAGATTTTTTCTCATATTTTTCTTTTTTTTTTTTTTCCGCTTTTCTCATTTTTTTCACTCACACCCTGAAAAGGAAAAAGCAGATGTGATGCTAGCCATTAAAGATGGGATCTCTTTTAGACTTCTATCTACTACTACAGACAGCCAAGGCCGCTCCATTATCATTGTCTGTCTAATCAATAATCAGCTTTACACTATAGCATCCATACTGTATATGCACCTAATAAATCACAGCTTCACTACCTTCACTGATTCTTCAACAAACTGACACCAGTAATACAGGGGTTTTTATACTCTGCGGCGAGTATAATAAAGTTATTGACCCTACAATTGACAAGACACCCGTGGACAGTAAGGACAGGGACTTCTCATTAAGAGAGTTATTGCACAAAGAGGAGATTTTTGACCCATGCCGCATATTCCATGCGTCTGAAAAAGATTTTTTATCAAGCCCCCATAACTCATACTCCCACATAGATATAGTATTAGTTGATATAAGACTAGTGTTTGGCACTAATATTCAAATCGCGAATATTAATCGCGAATATCGGCATTTTGAGAATTTGCGAGTATTTAGAATATAGTGATATATATTCGTTATTTTGAATATTCTAGATTTTTTTTCATCAGTAACCTTCATTCTTGCTTGTGGGCCAATGAGAAGGCTTCAATGTCTTTGTCTCAGCTTAGCAACATCCCTAGCAACCAATAGGAAAGTTGTCTACCCCTTACTATATAAGAACCTCCCAGCAGCCATTTTCTACAGTATTTTGCAGTTCTGAGAGAGACAGCAGTGTCATTGCTGTGCTCTGTGCTTTGCTGTGTCATTACATTAGTTAATTAGTTAGTTAGTTAGTTAGTTATCTTCTATATATAATACAGATAGTTAGTGGGAGATAGTCAGTGTAGGTTAGATAGTGATATAGTGGAGCTGATAGGTTCCAGTGCAGGGTGTTAGGTAGTGTGATAGGTTCTGCTGTCCATACATACATGCTACAGACATAGTGCTGTGATGTCACATTACATTAGATAGTTAGTTACTTATCTTATATATATATATAATACAGATAGTTAGAGGGAGATAGTCAGTGTAGGTTAGATAGTGATATAGTGTAGCTGATAGGTTCCAGTGCAGGGTGTTAGGTAGTGTGATAGGTTCTGCTGTCCATACATACATGATACAGACATAGTGCTGTGATGTCACATTACATTAGTTAGTTAGTTATCTTATATATATAATACAGATAGTTAGTGGAAATAGTCAGTGTAGGTTAGATAGTGATATAGTGTAGCTGATAGGTTCCAGTGCAGGGTGTTAGGTAGTGTGATAGGTTCTGCTGTCCATACATACATGCTATAGACATAGTGCTGTGATGTCACATTACATTAGATAGTTAGTTATCTTCTATATATAATACATATAGTTAGGGGGAGATAGTCAGTGTAGGTTAGATAGTGATATAGTGTAGCTGAGAGGCTCCAGTGCAGGGTGTTAGGTAGTGTGATAGGTTCTGCTGTCCATACATACATGCTACAGACATAGTGCTGTGATGTCACATTACATTAGACAGTTAGTTAGTTATCTTATATATATAATACAGATAGTTAGTGGGAGATAGTCAGTGTAGGTTAGATTGTGATATAGTGTAGCTGATAGGTTCCAGTGCAGGGTGTTAGGTAGTGTGATAGGTTCTGCTGTCCATACATACATGCTACAGACATTGTGCTGTGATGTCACAAGTTCACAACAATACTTAGTGCACCAATCACTAATATGTATTCAGACCTGCTAAAATGTGAAGTTGCACGTATTGTGCCAAAATATTCGGATCATTAGTGCTGATTTCGCGAATATATCGGAGCACTCTATCTGCATATAAAGCTATTGTAATGTTCTGCCATGCCAACCATTTTCTTCAGTCTCAGGAAACTTCTAGCAGCTTGAAAAATATAGCTCTAGTGACCCACGCCTGTATTTTGCATGCATTACGCAATATCGCATTGCCGATTTTTCGCAATCAAGAAAATAATCTTGAATTCACGAATATATGACAGATATTCTACCAAATATTCACAAACTATAGCAAATTCGAATATTGCCCCTCCGCTCATCACTATACAAGACTACTACAAAATATAATTTCATCAGATATCAGTACCATAACTTGGTCTGACCATAACCCTACCGCTATACTCATTAACCTACAATACTCTCCCTCTCGAGCCCCGTGGAGATTGAATGATTCCATTTTGAATAACCCTGAATACTTACCTCTACTCCGCACCGCTCTGCAGGAGTATTTTACTCATAATACCTCATGTGAGGTCTCATTTGCCGGGTTCTGATGCGCTGAAAAAAAGGTCATGAGGGGTATCTTTCTAAAATACTCTGCTTTGGAAAAGAGAAAGAGAAATCAAAAGATCGAACAACCATAGGCCAGATTAGACAAGTAGAACGTGACATCCAAAGATCTCCCAAAATTACCTTCGCAACCCAATTGAAAAATTTAAGATATGAGCTACATGCGTTAATGCAAAACAGATTTGAGTTCTACCACCGCAAATCCAAATCCATGTATTACTTTTGCAGAAACAGAGCTAATAAATCTTTAGCAAACAGGATTAAGGCTGAATCTGCCAAATCTAGAATCTCCTTTTTATATGAATCCCTATAAGAATTACCAGACCGCATAAGATAATCAATATATTTTATTAGCAAAATTCATAAAGGACATAATCCATACATAAAACAAGTGCAGGGAAAATGGTGACATCCACAAGAAGTAGGCATAAAGGGGATGATTCAGAAACTTCTCCACAATTCAAATATTATTAAAGTGCAAAGTGCAAACGCGCCGAAACGCGCTTTGGGTTTGGCGCCATCCCGTAGGAGGCATATAATGGGTAATGGATTCCTTTCACACATTATGTTATGTGAATAATTGTTGCACTAGCACTTTGCACTTTAATAATATTTGAATTGGGGAGAAGTTTCTGAATCACCCCATTTATGCCAACTTTTTGTGGATGTCGCCTTTTTCCCTGCACTTGTTTTATGTATGGATTATGTCCTTTTTGAATTGTGCTAATAAAATATATTGATTATCATATGCGGTCTGATAATTCTTATAGGGATTTGTATTTTTTTTTACCATAGGCATATGTACACGGTACATTACATGGCGTTGATATAGAGATGAGTGTATATCTGCACTTATTGACTACAGGTTTACATCTTGTTTGGTTGGTCCCCTTTTTATATGGCAGAGCAGGTAAGAAGACTATGAATCCAGTAGAAATAGCTGATGAATTTGCCTCATACTACTCTAAATTGTATAATCTCACCCTTGACGCTGATACTCCTCAACCCACTAAAGAGATAATTAACACTTTCCTGAATAATCTCTCTTCCCCAATTATCGTCAGAACAATTAGATATATTAAACGGACATATCCATATTGATGAAATCACTCAAGTAATAACCTCTCTCAAACTAAACAAATCACCAGGGCAAGATGGGCTAACCAATAAGTACTACAGAACATTTTCCCTGATCCTCTCTCCATACCTGAAGGGATGTTTCCAGCGATTCTTTGGAGGCAATCCCATTCCCAAGGAAATGCTCTCAGCCCTAATAGTCACACTTGCGAAAGCAGGCAAACCTCCTGACACTCCAGCAAATTTCCGCCCCATGTCATTACTCAATTCCGATCTCAAGATCTTTTCTAAATTATTGTCCAATAGATTGGTAGATATTTTGCCTACTTTAATAAATAATGACCAGGTTGGATTTGTGAAAAATAGACATCTGACGGTACCAGAAGATTTATAGACCTCCTGGATATAATATGGAGACGTGGAACGGCTTCTCTGCTCCTATCTTTGGACGTGGAGAAAGCATTCAACAGGGTTTATTGGGGCTTTCTGAGAGCAACTTTATTAAAATTTGGATTACAAAGAAGCTTCTTTGTATCCATCCTAGCTCTTTATTCTTTCCCCAATGTGATAGTGTATACTTCAGGCTTTCTATCCTCTAGGTTTGACATTACGAATGGAACCCGACAAGGGTGTCCCATGTCCCCTCTCATTTTCGCTTTGATCATGGAACCCCTAGCGGAAAGCATTCGAAGCTCACCCGAGATCACTGGGATTAAATCCCGAGACGTTACTAATAAAATTGGTCTATTTGGAGATGGCACTATTTTGGTCTTATCCAATCCCTACCAATCCTTGGTTGCAGCCAGTTGTATTATTAATCGGTTTAGCAAAGCCTCCTATAACAAAATTATTGTGAACAAGTCACAAATATTACCGATGAATATAGACCATAAAGTACTCCGAAATTTGAAAACACAATTTCCATTTCAATGTGTGAAAACTGACTTGCCATATTTGGGAATAGTGCTCTCTTATCCACCAGCCACACTGTTCCAAACTAACTATCTCACATTATTAGAGGAGGTTAAGAATAAAGTATCCTCCTTGAGGCTGTTTGGCATCTCATGGTTGGGGAGGATTGCTGTGGCCAAGATGGCACTTCTACCAAAGATTCTTTATATTTTTAGAAATGTAGCGATATGTATCTCCTATATCCAAACCTTGCAAAACTTGCTTATGCGGTTTGTGTTGGGTGGGAAGAGACCGAGGGTCAAGGCGGACATCCTGTTTTCCCATATTCATCAGCGTGGGGTGAACTGCCCATCTCTGTCTTTATGCTATAAATCCATTATACTGGGCCAACTGAAACAATTGTGGATTAGAGATGTCTCAAAAAAATGGGTTCAGATTGAGCTTGGCCTATTACGGGGACACAGCATTCGCACTTTCTTATGTTCCCTTTTATATTTTCCATACTTAACATCCCCGATCTCAGCTGTGATACGGCTGTGGACTAACCCATCCTTCCATAGATGTTTTGACACCATATAATTAATGGATATCCCTATATCTATTGTTGAGTTGTTTGTTCCTAACTTCTCAGCATCACCCTGGGCTGAAAAGGCCTCCACTTCTTGAAAGATCTGGGTGTTCCTACTCTACATCAATTTTACCTGTCAAAAATAACCTGCCACCCTCAGAGTACTTCCGGTACATGCAACTTAGACATATGCTTAGCTCTGGGTTGATTCTCTTTGCTCAATCCTCTAATTTTCATTTATTAAGGCTATGGATTTCCAATCCTAACTCCAACTCCAACAGCATATCCTTCTGCTACAGAAATTTGCGGATGGAGGAAGGGGACAAATTGGGTAAAATTAAAGACCGCTGGCAACATGATTTTTTTCTTTTAATAATTTTTATTTAATTTTCTTATAAAAATCAACATAACATTGCATCATGAATTACCATCAGAGAGTGCTTTCAATAGCACATAATAATACAAGGCTGGAAACCGAGAAACAAAAAGAGAAAGAAAAAAAGTACAAATATAAAACATTTCTCCCATGATTCAAGACAAAATCACCATCAGATATAAGAAAAAAACTAATAATTAACCCTCCCACCCTGCAATGGCTCGGGGAGCCCGACTACCTAAATATATCTCCATTTTCACTATAATATCTATCAGGAACCCATCCAGGAGATGGAAGAGGAAAGAGAGAGAGAGAGAGAGAGAAAAAAAAAAAAGAAAAGAAAAATGGAGTATATATCCTAGCTCCATAATGCCCATATCTTCTCCCACTTTTCCTTCTGTCGTTAGCTCTGAAACACACATCTTTCATAACTAAGAGGAACCGTTCAGCAATCTTGGGGTGCCGCTCTGAGACCCAATTTCTTCCAATTATTACCCAGGGTAACAAAAGAGCTTTCATCCAGAGTAGATCATCTCGTTCCCGGAGCTTCGAAGAAGATTTTATAAATCCTAATATAGCCGTAGTAATATTGAATATACATTTATATGTAGTTCTACTCTCAAGTTCCTCAAAGACCTTCCTCCAAAAGGACTGGATAACAGGGCATGCCCATATCATATGTAAATAATCAGCGGATTCACTATTGCATTTCCGACACTTACAATTAGAATTGACATAGAACCTGCGGAGCATTAATGGACAATAGTATAACTGGTGGAGTATATTAAATTGGATTAGTCTATAATTATTTGATAAAGAGAACTTTTTAATATTTTTATATACATCTTTCCATTTGATAGTGACATTTGAGCCAAGCTCTTATTCCCATCTTTATTCACTCCTAAATGTAATAACTGTGACCAGATTCCCTCTTATTCCCCTATATATCTGTGCGATAGATACCCTACCAACCACCTTTGAATGTATAGCAAAAATCCATAAAATCATTTGTGCAAACATGAAAATAACTCTTATTTTTTGTGTATAAATAGGCATGTTTCATTAGATTATATCTATACTTTATCAGAGGACTAACTAATCTATCCCCATTTAAGTCCTCTATCTTTTTTATAAGCCGGTCAGAAACAGTATGAGAAACCAAAGTGATACCATGTTTTTCCCAATACCTATAATCTTCTATTAACATAAATTCTTTAAAATTAGAATTGTGCCCTAACGGTGTGAATCTTTTTCCATATAAAGTGCATAGTGTTACTGATGGGATATTGTTTGCCTCTTATTCCCATATACCCCGTTTCCAATATACTGAATGCATTACGTTGTTGACCTGCACACTCTCCAATAAGATGGTCATATATAATATCTAATCTATTCGTATACCACTGAATCTGGGCAGCTAAATAATAACCCTGCAAAAATGGCAAAAATAATCCTTCATCTTCATAAGAAAGCCAGAGGAACTTCTGTTTGATACGGACCCTAGAACGGACCCAAATTAAATCATTAAAAAGTTGTTCAAACTGATTGAAAAGAGCATCCTCTATCCATACAAGGCAAGGCGTAATTTTATATAAAATTTACGGCAATAAAACCATTTTTATCATTGCTATTCTAACTGCTCTAGTGAGGTGTAATTTTGGCCAGACTCTGACTTTGCCCTTAATATTTTCAATCATAGGAATGATGTTCAATTTACAATAGTCCTTTATTATAGGGATGATCCTAACTCCTAGATACTCTATTGAGTCTGTAAGGGCCCATTCACACGTCCGCATATATGTCCGCATGTATTCCACAATTCTGCGGAATACATGCGGACCCATTGACTGTGAATGGGGCACGGAACGATGCGGAGAGCACACACTGTGCTCTCCACATCAGTTTTTGCGGCGCGTGCCGCTGATCTT
The DNA here is from genome assembly GCA_033119425.1 of Bufotes viridis. NCBI lineage: Eukaryota > Metazoa > Chordata > Amphibia > Anura > Bufonidae > Bufotes > Bufotes viridis. The sequence goes on along the minus strand of CM065593.1, from coordinate 6,553,795 downwards.
ATGGCCGCAGCTCCGCAAAAAAGTAGAGCATGTCCTATTCTTGCCCGCAATTGCGGACAAGTATAGGCATCTCTATAGGGCTGGTGGCAAGGTGTTTTGTGGATCCGCAAAACACTACTGATGTGTAAATTAGGCCTAATAGAAAGAACCCTTACCTCAGCTTCCCAATTACAAGAGGCTCTATTTAACCGGAGCAAGACTGATTTTGTCCTATTGACTTTGAAACCCGAGATGCTTCCAAACTCATTAATCAGTTTCATCACATAAGGGACCATCAAGGCGCCGTCTTTTAAGAAAAGTAATACATCGTCTACATATAAACTAATTTTATCATGTATTCCTATACCTCCAAATCCCATTATATTATTATCTGCCCGAATTCTGCAGGCCAAAGGCTTTATAAAAATGGCAAATAATAGGGGAGATAGGGGGCAGCCTTGTCTAGTACTGTGATGTAATATAATTGGATCAGTTCTTTTCCCATTTAAATTTATACTATCCACCAGGTGATGATATAAAATCTTTACCCGCTTTATAAAATTATCGCCCAAGTTCATTCTATCCAATATTTGCCAGAGGAAGTTCCACTCCACCCTGTCGAAGGCCTTAGAGGCATCCAACGACAAGATGGAGCGGTCCTCCCCCACGCCAAAATAAACGTTAACTAGCGCTCTATGAATATTTGAGTGCGCTTGGTGTTTCGGGATAAACCCAGACTGATCCGGATTTTCTCCACTACCTTTTTTAACTAGAGGTGTGACGAATCCAATTTTTTTCGAATCTGAATCCAAATCCGAATCCGAAAAGGTTCTCGAATTTTTCGAATCTTTCAAATCTCGAATCCTACGAATCCTGTACATAAGAATGACACTGTTATGGGGGATCTGTGGATGACACTATTATAGGGGATCTGTGGATGACACTGTTATGGGAGATCTGTGGATGACACTTTTATGGGGGATCTGTGGATGACACTTATGGAGGGGATCTGTGGATGGCACTGTTATGGAGGGCGATCTGTGAATGACACTTATGGAGGGGGATCTTAGATGACACTTATGGAGGGGGATCTGAGGATGACACTTATGGAGGGGGATCTGTGGATGACTCTGTTATGGGGGGGATCTGTGGATGACACCGTTATGTAGGGGGATCTGTGGATGACGCTGTTATGGAGGGGGATCTGTCGATGACACTTATGGGGGGATCTGTGGATGACACTGGGGGATCTGTGGATGACACTGGGGAATCTGTGGATGGCATTGTTATGGAGGGGGATCTGTGGGTGACACTTATGGGGGGATCTGTGGATGACACTTATGGGGGGATCTGTGGATGGCACTGTTATGGAGGGGATCTGTGGATGACACTTATGGGGGAATCTTTGGATGACACTGGGGGATCTGTGGATGGCACTGGTATGGAGGGGGATCTGTGGATGACACTAACCGTATATAGCATCTTATGCTATATGTGTAATCCACAGATCCACCCCATAACAGTGTCATCCACAGATCCCCCTATAAGTGTCATCCACAGATCCCCCCATAAGTGTCATCCACATATCCCCCTCCATATTAGTGCCATCCACAGATACCCCAGTGTCATACACAGATCCCCTCATAAGTGTCACCCACAGATCCCCTTCCATAACAGTGCCACCCACAGATCCCCCAGTGTCATCCACAGATCCCCCCATAAGTGTCATCCACAGATCCCCGCCGCTCACATGTGTATACATTTAACTGAAACCCATATCCTGCAGTAAGCAGCCGCTCATGTCTTTACTACCTTACAACTCAGCCAGTCAGCTCCGGTAAGAGGCAGTGCGGGCGGCAGTGCTCACTCACTGATGTCACACGCCTGCGCCGCCTAGTACGAGGAGGAGGCGCGTGACGTCAGTGAGTGACTGACGCCTGGACTGCCTGTTACTGGAGCTGACTGGTTGAGTTTAAGGTAGTAAAGACATGAGTGGCCGCTTACTGCAGGATTCGTCGGATTCGAATTTAGTAAATTAAGTCGGGATTCAATTCCACAAATCCAGCAAGATTTAAGGGATTTGTGAATTCGAGGGATTCGTCGTCCCACCCCTAGTTTTATCCTATTTGCCAGAGCTATAGCACAAATCTTGTAGTCTGTATTGAGTAAGGAAAAAGGGAAGGAGCGTTTCGCTATGCCTTTTGTATACTTCAAAGGGAAGACCATCTAAGCCGGGAGCTGTATTCCCCTGTATTGAGCCCAGAGCTTCTTTTAGTTTGTTTAATTGGAGAGGGCGGTCCAGAATTAGTCTATCTGATTCATACAGGCTTGGTAACTCCCCCACATCCAAAAAGACCTGGGTGTCACGATCTGTACTGTTCCTCTCCGAGCTATAGAGAAGTGAGAAAAAGATTTTAAATTCCTTATTTAATTCCTCGATATTTGAGGTAAGGGAGCCGTTTCTTATTCTAACCCTTTTTATTCTGTTGGCAGATTTTTTATTTGGAATAAGGGATGATAATAGTCTCCCAGGTTTCCCTGCCTCACAGTATTGCAACACCCTTTGTTGAGATTTTTGCTGCAGATATGAATTAAATCTCTCTTTTGCATGCCTAAGTTGCTCTTGATTTCCTATATTCTTATTTTCAGAGATCTCTTCCTGCAATCGACTAACTGTCATCTCGAGTTGTTTTTCTTTTTCAGCAAACTTAGATTTAGTTTTTTTTTATATTACTAAAGTATACCCCACGGATAAAAGCCTTAAGAGAGTCCCATATAAAACGGACATGTGTGGAACTGTAATTAATTAGCCAGAAATCTCTGTACATATTTTAGAATGATCCTGTATTATATTAAGCCAGTGTGGATTAAGTGTAAGGCTCCTATTATTAGATTGTACTTCTAGATCTTTGCAAACCAGTAGCATAGGTGAATGGTCTGAAAACGTATGGGGTTCATATTTCATTCTTTCAATTTCATCTAAAAAGTCCTCAGATGCACCATGATTTAAATCAAAGCTTTACGGATGATGAATGGCAATCTGCTCTTACCTCTGTTCGCAAATTTTCTAAGTGTTTATCCCACTTGGAAACTCATCGAAAAATATTCTATAGATTGTACCTCACACCGTGCCGCCTGTCACGTATTTTCCCCAACACATCAGATGTGTATTGGAGATGTGACAGTGGAATTGGTTTATATATAAATGTGTGGTGGGAATGAGGATTAATAAATAAATTTGGCACCATATTTTTCTATATTATCCGATATACGCCAATTTCAAATTGTCCCAGACCCGGCTTTAGCTCTTCTCTCCCTCGGTATAGAACAGTTCTCCTTTTTACATTCGACTATAGTTTCTCATGCATGCATAGCTATGCGACAAAAAATTAGAGCCAATCAGAAAACAAGAACGCCCATACACGTCTCAAACATTCTACAGTCCATTAATGAACAATGCTGGTACGAAAGGATGTCCGCCTTAGCTTTCAACGCGTCACGTCAATGTCAATCTAGATGGGAAGTTTGGATCACTTCTATTTTTCATAAACCCCTTTGATTGATTGCTCTCTCTCTTAATCAGATGCGCAGTATTGTCTGAGAAATGCCATATTGGCTATTAGTTAGCAAAGACTACAATTTATGTAAGAACCGACATCTCGATTCCCTCAGGTTATTGGAAGTTTTCTATGTCTTTTCATTTCCGTTGCATTTTGATGTAAACTGAAAAGAATACCAGGATACCTGTTGTTGCCTTATGTATATTTGATGACATTTCAATAAAAAATAATGTTTAAAAAAGAAGCTCAGAGAACGAGCATTAGAAGTGTAGGGAAAGGATAGGTAGGAATTATTCCACAGTATTGAAGCAGAACAGGGTTCAGTAGGGGAGGTTACAGCCTGGGTAATAGGAGCGATTCTATTACACCTTGCTGCACTGACTGCGGATCCAAATTACCATTATGCGGAACCGCTCTTGTTATTGGGGTGCAAGTGCTGTGTGATACAGCCATTAACAGGGTGCATTACTAGTAAAGATTTATATGTCTTATTAGCCCTTGTGCGGTGCAGTTACATGTATATTAGCCGTTGTGTGGTGAAGTGAGAAAATTACAGCCTTTTTATGGAGTGTATTAATTTCCTTTTTAATTATTTATTTATTTGATCTACCTGTATGTCAGACAGAGAAGTACCAGGCCCTGCACAGGGGAGTGGCAGAGGCCTAAATGTTTCTGGTGCAGGCACAGGTTGCAGCAGAGTAAGGGGGCGTGACAGCAGGAGTCGCAGCGAGAGGCCTGAGCTCCCGGTGTCATATAGCGGTTGTGTCTTGACCAGCAACCCAGCGGATGTTCAGAGGTTGACTCGGTCATCCACTTTCGTCAGAAGTGACATCAGACACCTCCGGTCAATAGTCGATGGGTTCATCAGACCCAACCAGGCTCGAACTGGCCCACCGGGAAGCCGGGGAAACCCTCGGTGTGCCCCGGCCCCCTAGCATTATCATTCATCATAATTATTAGTGCCGCATAGTGCGGCAGGCAGCTCTCCAGCTTCCTGCTGGGCAGCACCGCTGCCTGCCACTTTAAAGAGCACTACAGTGACTCCTCATTTAAGTGGCAAGATGACTGATCCATGATCATTCACCTCGCCACTTCACTTGCCATGGTTGCCGCCCGCCAGTGCCCAGCGCCTCCTCTCCAGACCGCTCCCCTGCAGCGCTGCTCGTGGGCCCCGCCTCCTCATATGGGACGTACCTGCGCTGCACTCTCTCTACAGAGCAGGCTACGCAGTGCAGGCATGCAGCCAGTAAGATTCCCCCCCCCCGCGCCCTGAGACTGAGAGTCTGCAGAGCGCAGCGGCGCGTTTATAGTTAGTGTGCACTAGTCTGTGCCGTGTGACATGGGTGCCCAGCAGTTACCTGCTGCCTCCTGCCTGTTAGCAAGACAGTTAGAGGCAGTGGACGTCACGCTCTCTGTCTCAGGCAGTCCAGATAGGTAATACAGTCATAATGTTAGAATACTATTAAAAAAATATTTTGCACATTTTATTGCCTTGGAAAGTACAACTCCCAGCATGCCTTGTCAGATGCAAACCTTTAGGACCTGCTGGGAGCTTTCCTTTCTGCAACTTGCTGTCATTTTATGTTGCAACTTGCAATTATGATGTGGGCACAGGGCACAGGTCTTGCATTCACACCCGCTGCCCGCACCATCAATTGCCACTTGCCAGTACCAAAATTACTGTCTGTATACAAGCAAATAAGGGTGGGTTTACACTTGCGTTCTGGCTTTCCATTTAGGCTCCATTTATAACTGAATACCCAGACAGAATGAAAAATGAAAACCTTTAAGAGGCATTCCGTTTTGATACGTCACAATAGAAGTCTATGGGCAAGTATAACGGATCTGTCTAGTTTCCGTTATGCAGGACGGAAAACAAAGTACTGTCAACAGGATACGCTATGATTGCCCATAGACTTCTACTATGATGGATCAAAACAGAATGCCTCTTAAAGGTTTCTGTTTTGCATTCCATCTGTGCGTTCCATTGTAATCAGAACCTATAGCAGAATGCCAGAACGCAAGTGTGAGCCCACCCTTAAAAGGTTTCTGTCACCACAATTATCGCAACACGATCCCCGTTAAAATCAGCTGCCCCTGGGCATCCACATCAACCCCATACAGCCTGCGGGATCAGCCCCATACAGCCTCTTGTCCCTATCAGCCCCATACAGCCTGTGTAAAAATAAACTGCCCTGCGATCATCATACAGCAGCTGGTAATATAAGCTGGCGCTGCGCATTCACAGCGCTGTAAAAGTAAGCTACCCTCAGCGATTGTGCAGTCTGTAGCCAAACCCTCTTTACAGCCAATCAGGAGCCGAGCAGGGAGACACACCTCCCTCAGAAGCGTGACGTCCTGACCGGAAGTGATGGGGGCAGCAGATTTTTACGGGCAGCAGATTTTAACAGAACACCGGTATTCTAATGAATTTTCCAACCCTCATCACTTCCTGTTGTGCCGCGCCGCGGCCGCATCGGACATGACGTTCCCAGCTTTGGAAGGAGGCGTGCCGCGCCGCGCAGGCGCACAACGACGGTAGGGAAATTTCAGCAGCGGTTAGAGGGTAGGGAAAAATTATGGACCAGTGTGCACGTGTGGCTAACTACTCCCGTCGGGATAGACCGCGCGTGCGCACCAGCGGGCAGGGAGATCTCTTCTACCGAACATCCATCCGATCACCGCGCCTGCGTAGTGTGGGGGTAGGGAGATCTGATGGCCATTTGTTCTGCAAAATCTCCCTACCCCTCACTGCGCACGTGCTGTGGGCACTTGCCAAAAATCTTTTTTCCCAGAGAATCCCTATATAGGCCACAACTTTAACAGTTCTAAAATAAAGTAATGCAGAATAGTTTCCTCTTTACAAGAATGAAATAATAGTATTAAGCATTCTTATATCTAGGACTAACGGGAATGCTGTACAATGTGAACAGGAAAGTGACTTCACCAGAGCGCGTGTTCTTCCTGCGCAGACCTGAGAATACTGCATAGACCGCCGGATCAGTTGACAGCCAGTTATACAGTGATACAGGGTAGGTGTAATCTAGTATTGACATTTAGCTTTTGGTTTTAATGATAGAAACCTGACACATAAATACAAAATGGGCATCTGTCACCAGTTTTATGGTGTCTAAGAGCAACATAAACTACTGGCAGACCCCTTAGCAAAATGCTAGGTCACGTTTAGTGCTGAACAAACCAAAGTATCCAAAGTGGACTTCGATCTAAAATTCAGTAAAAATTTGATTTGCCGCAAAGCTGAATCGATTTTCCCTGAAACGGCGGTTAAAAACAAAAAAAACTAAACATACTTGCCTCATCCATTTGCACACGAAGAGCCCGCTGCGGCCATCTTGCTTGAAGATACTGCATGAAATCTCATGCACAGTGACGTATGACGTCACCATGCCTGCCATGTGATCATATCATCACGTCACTGTGCAATATTTTGCGTGGTGTCTTCAATCAAGATGGCCGATCAAATGGATAAAGTGAGTATTTTTGATTTAACTAATTAACTCCTGAAAGCCCTCACTATTATTCTCAGATGCCGCGATCAGCGATGAAAGCCGCATCTGAAAGGTTCAATGACAGGGGGTAGTGCAATCGCGGTTCCCCATCATTGCACCCACTGCATACAAAGAAATGCGCTTTGTGACAAAGTAATTCGTCATGAAGCAAGTTTCTTTATGAAATTCGGCAAATCAGCCGAATCAAATTTTCCGTAACTTTGCTCATAATTAATCACTTTGTTTAATTGACCAGCTCCAGTGCATTACGATAAGTCATGAATATTCATGAGCTCCTGGCTTTTTTCACCCCCTGCTGCTGATTCAGTTGGAAAAGACGTGTCAATTAAAGGCAGATGGGTGGGGAGAGCCTTGAGTTCATGAATATGGGGACCTGGCATGTGCTAGCAGCATAAAACTGCTGACAGACAATGCTGATAATAAAAACTAAGCATTAGGGCTCTTTCACACAAGCATATTCCTTGCAGGAATCACGCTCCATGTTAGAGAGGGATGGTGCGTTCTGGACTTAGGAAGCCCATGGCATTATCATGACTGATAATGCTGTGTGCCTCTGTATGACCTTATTGTTACAGAATCATAGTGACAGCTTTATGTCAGTATGATTCTGTAAAGGAAAGGTCACGCAGAATCAGGAAAAGTGAATAACCACGCAGTTCTAATTTTAATAATATTTTGTAGGGCAATGTCTTCTAAACGACCCTGTTCTTCTGAAGAAAAATCAGAAGAGGCAGCACCCCGAAAAAAAAAATATAAAACTGGTGCACAAAAGAGACTAACGGCTACCCGAAAAGATCTTGCAAAAGCTGGATCAGCTCCAGGGCAGCAGAAATGATGGCACTCAAACTCTGTGGAACCAACAGCATCTTGCTCTACAGCTCCTGCACAGTCTGAGACAGTGGCAGATGTAGAAGCAACTATACTTGATGAAGATGAGGCTGGTGAATCCTCTTTACCTGAAGTGATAAAAGACATATACACTGAAGACTTGACGGGTAATTTAGATGAACTTGAGAAAGAGGGAGATTCAGAAAGTTCAGACTCTGACATAATGTTGTCAGAAATACCATCCACATCTGCAGTAAGCAATGCTTTTGAGGCACCAGACCCCATGTGTAATTTGACTACTAAACTAAATTTTATGAAACTGCACCCAATCCAGCCGTTGTCATGCGCTACTTATACACTGCCTTTTAAAGCACACAAGGTTTATCTAAGGTCTGTGTCTGGGGGCAGTGCAATTCAGAGGAAATGGTTGTCCTATCGAATAGAAACACAGGAACTTTTTTGCTCAACATGTATGGCTTTTTGCTCTAACAGGCAAAGTTTTTTCATTGCTGGGTGGAAGGCTATCAAGGCACATGTTTATACACGCATTAAAGAACATGAGGAGTCAAACTTGCATCAAGCCTCTGTATCTGCTTATTTAGCTGCAGAAAAGAAAGGAGATATTAAAACATTGATCAATGTCAACTTAGTTAATAGACAGAAAGAAAAGGTTCAGCAAAATCGTACTGTCCTTAAAAGGACGAGGCAGCTCATGATTTACTGAATGCTGAATTAAATCATGACAATTTTCTGAAGTTGGCAATACTTTGCAGCAAATGTGATCCCACATTCAAAAAACATGTCGACGAGGTAATAGCCATTAGAAAAAATGAAAACGTAAAAATCCAGAAAGTAAAGGTAGATGTAATCTTGTTACTTTCTTAAGCAAAACATATATAAACCGACTAATTCTAATAATGGGCAGTATGGTGAAACAAAAAATAACCGAAGACGTGAAAACGCTGTACAATTTAGTGTAGAAATGGATAGTACCCAAGATGTTGCCGTTAAAGAGCAGTGTAGCATAATTTTGCGCTACGTCAGGGATAGAAACGTGTACGAGCGTTTGTTTTCTCTAATTAATGTCAGCAGCACAACAGGAGAAGAGCTTTTTACAAAGCTGAACGTGGAGTTAGGAAAGTTCTCCCTAAGGGTCAATAACATCATTGGCTGTTCATTTGATGGTGCTGCAAATATAAGTGGATGCTACAATGGAGTTCAGGCCCACATAAAAGCCATAGCGTGCAATTCCATATACACTTGGTGTTACGCACATATTCTCAATTTAGTGATCATTGATGTGACCCAATGTGCCACTTCAGTCAAATCATTTTTTGGCCCGTTAGAAAAAACATCCGTTTTTTTCTCTGAATCCTACAAGAGATCATCTGTTTGGACAGAACAGGTATGATCTCATGCTGAGGGCCCAGCAAAACTAACTAGGCTAAAAATAAATAGGAGACACTCGCTGGTGGAGTAAGCCAAGGGCACTGAGCACAATTTTTGGCTCATCTCATGATTATTCCAACAGCTCTATACTACTCTGTTGTACTGCTTGGAACACATTGCAGATTCTCCTAGAATCGAAAGGAAGGCTGTAAATGAGGCAAACAGTTTACTTCATGGATGGACAAGGTATGAAACCTTGCTGATATCGTTTCTATTCATGCAGATTTTTTAAATTGCAAGTCCAGTTTCTGACTATCTACAAACCCGTGGCTTGGACATTCTACAGGCATGGCGAATGATCGAGAATCCCAAAAGTCAGATTGTTTCCCTTAGGGATTCATTTTCAAATCTAACCATGTTGGTAAATCAATTAATTGAACAGATTGAAACAGTTCTTGAGGAGCAATCTGTAAAGGCTGTGATTGAGCACAATTTACCACAAAAGAGACCACCAAAGAAAGAAACTATGCCTGGTGAATTATCCAAACATGAGCCTCCTCCTGACCCCATTAAAGGTTTTCAGTATCAAGTATTTAATGTGGTCATAGACCAGGCAATAACCAGTATTGAGACAAATTTTCCAAAAATGAAAACCCTTATCCATGATATATCACAATTAGAGCCAAGAAGATTTGGCCAGTTAACACAAAAAGACATTCCTTCTGAGTCTTTGAAAACAGTAGCTCAGTTGGCCAATGTAGATATTGTACAACTTAAACTTGAGCTACTAAGTTTCCAGGAGAACTATGCCGCTTTGAAAAAACCGTTCCCTGCTGCCAGGGATGTATTTGATGTGGATGATCATGATGATGGTGAGGATGACATCAGTTAGGGAAGACATGCAGCTTGTGAAAATCATAACTTACATTCAGCTGCATATACGAATCTTTTTGCCGTTTATAAAGCACTCCTTACACTTGCGTGCACTCAGGTTTCTTGTGAGCGAGTGTTTTCAAAACTAAAAATTGTAAAGAATCGACTGAGAATCATTGATTGGACAGGAACTGTTGGAATCCCTCATTAAATGAACATTGAGAGGGATATTTCCATGACTTTAGATTATGATGACATTGTTGACAGATTTGCAAACTCGTCTTCTGTTCTCCAAAAAATGCTGCTGTAAACTGGTTGTGTAATATGGCATTATTTAACTGTTTGTAAGTTATTTACTGTATTTTTACGGTACTGTGCAATTACTATGTGCAGTAAGTGGTTTGAGTAGTTTAATATTATTTAATATTTGAGTTTAATATTTAATGTTATTTATTCAGTGCATTTGTTTGTGCAATAAAATAGTTTCTCACATTTTTATTTTGCTATATTTGTAGAATATTATATGGTTTGTGTGCGGATGTTCATGCACATGACCCTATTTTGGATCTGTATCATACATAGTGTTGAGCGCGAATATTCGAATAGCGAATTTTTTTAGTGAATATCGGCACTTCGCTAATTCGCGAATATTTCGAATATAGCGCTATAAATTTGCTATTTCGAATATTCGTTTTTTTTTTAGTTATATTTTTTTCTTTCCCACTTCCCAAAAGTAGTTCTTACCTGTCCTGAGGATTCCTGGCTTCCTGGCTGCTCTAGTCAGTGCCCATTGCCGCTTCTGCCGACTTCCGTGCTCATGGAGCGTCCCCAACCATGGGAACGTCTCCATATACTAAAATGTACTGTCGGATTTGAGGAATTACGTTGAAATCGCAATGCGATTAATTCAAGTTATATTAATCGCATTGCGATTTCAACTTAGAGCTGGGTTTATAATGGGTCAGCTTGCTAGAATGAACGAAGTTAACGAATATGGAATATAGCAGCAGTGCTAAGTTGAATTCGCAATGCGATTAATTTAACTTAAAGTATTCGCATTGCGATTTCAACTTAGCACTGCTAGTGCCACTGCTATATTCCATATTAATTCTAGCCTATGTAAGATAGCAGTGCTAAGTTGAAATCGCAATGCGATTACTTCAAGTTAAATTAATCGCATTACGAATTCAACTTAGCAGTGCTGCTATATTCCATATTCGTTAACTTCGTTCATTCTAGCAAGCTGACCCATTATAAACCCAGCTCTAAGTTGAAATCGCAATGCGATTAATATAACTTGAATTAATCGCATTGCGATTTCAACGTATTCCTCAAATCCGACAGTACATTTTAGTATATGGAGATGTTCCCATGGTGATGGGGACGCTCCATGAGCAAGGAACTTTATGGTTGGCTTGGTAGAATTAGCGAATAGCGAATATGACGAATGTATTCGTCATATTCCTCAAAACGAAGATAACGAGTATTCTCCATCTTCGTTTTAGCAACCTATTCGTCAACCTCGCTAATTCTAGCAATCAAATAGGAAGGCTGACTATAGAGACAGCTGTGTTAAATTCGCTATGCGATTTTTTTTTTTTTATAGAATAATTATATTACTTGATATAATTATTATAATTATTCTATTTATTAAAAAAAATATATATAAATAATCGCATAGCGAATTAAACACAGCTGTCTCTATAGTCAACCTTCCTATTTGATTGCTAGAATTAGCGAAGTTGACGAATAGGTTGCTAAAACGAAGATGGAGAATACTGTTATCTTCGCTTTGAGGAATATGACGAATACATCTCGGTCATATTCGCCATCTTCGCTATAATTCTAGATATGAAACCAATAGGAAAGTAGCCTTAAGTTAAAATCGCAATACGCGATTATTTAAATCGCATATTAATCGCGGTAACTAGAATAATGACGAATATTCGATTTCGACGAATATGAAACGAATATTCATTCGAATATTCGCGAATTTCGTCGAAATCGAATATGGCACCTGCCGCTCATCACTAATTCATACATGAATACCACCATGATAGCAAAGACAGAAAAAATAACTGTCAGCCTAAAGTAAATGTTTGTCGTCATCTTCAAATGAAAAAGTTTACTGGAGTGAATACTGCGTTCGCCACCACGTATTAAAGGGCTTCTGTCACCCCCACTGATGTAATTTTCACTAGCTGACATTAGCTACTTGCTAATGTCAGCTGAGTTCAAACATGTTTCCTAACTTTTTTCCTGTTTTCTATCTTCTAAAAAACTTACTTTTGTGATATGCAAATTAGTTGGGCGGGTACTTGCTGGTAGCCACCGCATCTTCATGCCCTTGGAACGCCCCCGCACCTGCGCCGTATCGGTCTTTAGTCAGCGGAGGCGCTCTGAGTGAAGGACGCTCGCTTAGGCGCTCCGTCCTCAGTGCGCCTGCGCCGATGACGTCAGAGCTACACCCGGAAGAGAAGACGCCGGCATCCCTGGTAAGGAGCAGACGATGCCGGCGTCATTTCTTCCGGGTGTAGCTCTGACGTCATCGGCGCAGGCGCACTGAGGACGGAGCGCCTAGCCGAGCGCCCTTCACTCAGAGCGCCTGCGCCGACTAAAGACCGATACGGCGCAGGCGCGGGATTGCAGCTGCAGACAGGGCCAGCGAGAGGAGGAGAGCGCGCTGGCCCTGTCTATCAAAAGAAGAGGGGGCGTTCCAAGGGCATGAAGATGCGGCGGCTACCAGCAAGTACCTGCCCAACTTGCTGGTAGCGAAGATAATTTGCATATCACAAAAGTAAGTTTTTTAGAAGATAGAAAACAGGAAAAAAGTTAGGAAACATATGTTTGAACTCAGCTGACATTAGCAAGTATCTAATGTCAGCTACTGGAAATTACATCAGTGGGGGTGACAGAAGCCCTTTAACTCTGATAGGGTCTTACTCAAGTGGTCAAGACCCTATAGGGATGGTTACACGGTGGCCTATTCACTCCAGTACACTTTTCCCTTTAAAGATGCCGACAAACATTTACTTTACTTTGGATATTGTTTAGGATGAGGGAAAGGGTAGTTCATCAAGGATAAGGAATTTCCATGTGCGAGTGATATCCAAACTACTACTAACTGTAAATAACAAATACATTATCAGCTACAATGAGTTGCTTAATGATAAAAATTTTGATATCATGCAGTGCACAATACCACACACTGTATTGTGTACTAAACTGCAAAGATTCATGTATGTAAGCCCAAAAAATGAACAAGTAATATTTCCGTTTATGGCAGCAGTAGGGTGGGCCCCTAGAATGATTTCCACTGGTGGGCCGTAGGCACCCCAGTCCGACACTGGACACAACCCTTAGTTGGCCTGGCCCGGGAGGAGGTCCTGTGCCCTCACCTGTCCTCAACCTGTCTCTGTCCTTTTCTGCTCCCTCAGCCAGAGAAGTAGTGTCTGCTGTGGGCTCAGCTCCACTATACAGCGAGGACAAGCTACTAGAGGACAGTCAGCAGCTACTGCTGTCATGGCTGTGTCACGGTAGTGTTGTTTTTCATTATTGTACACTTCCCCTTTAACGTTTGTTTTCCTTCCCTGTCTGGTGTGTGTGGGGTTAACTACCTGGCTGTGTGGTCACTAGGTGCCTATATTGCCTGTTGCTGGTAGTCAGGTAGTTGTACTCCAGCCTTGGTGTGTGCTGGAGTTATGCTCCTGTCCTCGAGATTGCATCTGCTCAGTGTGAGGGCCACCTAGTTTGACATCAGTGTCTTCTCCTCTCCTTGCTGCTAGGCCTGCAGAGACTCCTGTTCATCCTTGTTGTTGGATGAACAGGTTATTTCAGTCCTGACATTATTCATGGGATCTTTAGGGTAAGGTAGGGCCTAGGCTCCTGTGTATGAACCTCCTACCATCTTGGTTCGCTCATTCGGAAAGGAGTCAGGACGAGGTTAAGGGATGCTCTAGGAGGTGACCTGCTCCCTTTTCCCGGCATCCAGGCCTAGTAGTTGCTATTCCATAAGGGATATCTGTGCAGCCTATCACACCTTATATACTCACTGAGGAATATGTGTGCAGACAGACAATCACACCTTATATACCCATCAAGGGATATGTCTGCAGAAAGCCTATCACACCTTATATACCCACCAAGGGATATGTGTGCAGACAGCCTATCACATATTATATACTGTAACAGCAGCTGCTGTGCGCCGCTGTTCCTCTGCTTACCGCCGCGGTCCCAGGCTCTGTGTTTAGCTGTGATCTGCTGCCAGTGTTTTCTTTCAGCCCTGGCCACAGCGTACTTGCTGCTTGTTTCCTGCAGCATTTCCTTAAGGGCCGGCATGCGTCACTTCCTGGGTATTATGGGTTTGATCATGTGACCTTACCAGCCAGTTCTAGCCCTCCTGTACAAATATAAGTGGCTTAGCCCCCTTTCCAGATTCCTCAGTGTCAAGGTCCTTGTGTCCTGCTAAGTTTCATCATACAATGTCTGGAACTACCAATTTTTTCCAGTATTTCAGAAGGAAATGCACTATAACCAGTATCTGTAACATTAAATAAGGGTCAACATTCCACAGAATGAATGACTTTACCAGTTTTCTTCCTCGCTGCTATTATTTTGAGCCAACTTTCATTAAACTGGCATGCAGGTCCTGATGGTTGGGTCTGTTATTTTCTATTACTCTACTACACTTATAAGTAAATTATCTGTTTGTATTAATATTGCATCTACCAAAAACAGTGATTTATCAGGTTAATGATTTTGGACTGCTATTTTTTTCACTACTGTACATATCATAATCATTATATACAAGGAACAGGCATTGCAGAATAGAAAATAATCAAATGCACGTAGGAGTGCAATTAATAAGTACTTTAAATTGCAAATAACGAGTCAATCAGTATACCCAAGGGACACACTCTTACATGGAAAAAGGGTCAAACAACCGAGTGTTCTCTACATGTCACTAGTCAGGGAGTAACACTATGTACAAGGACCTTGAGTCATTAGCACAGTACAGTGACAGCACAAAACTAGGTGCACCCCTTAAATCTTGTTTTGGGGGCCCATGTTGCTTTCTCAATCAGGGACATGTAGGATTCATTGCAATGATTCTTAAAACAATTCCTACTACTGTATTAACAATGTACTGCAAAATAAGTGACCCCGCTCACTCTAGCTGTTTTGGCTCAACAGATTTACTTCCATGGATATTTCACCCACAATAGAAGCAGCGCTACGGTAGAGTGTAATGTGCAACCTCCAGGAGCTGACGTGTGTACATACCGGGACTTACAATCCAGAGAGGAGTGGTTCTGCAACCGGCCAAAAGGTTTTCCCTGCAGTGCCTACCAGGAGCATTCAGCAGGTGACAGACGCCCAATACTCAATGCCACTGAACAGCAACTCCTACAAAAGTGAGTACAAGTAAGAATGGACATTGGGCATCACAACATGTCTCATTTATCACCGTTTCTCAAGGGACACTTTTCTGAGAAGTCCCAGCTTTACATAGGGGATATGGCGGGTATTGGTTTATGCTGAATGTATTAGATGTACAAGGAACATTTATTGGGAGAAGGAGATGATAAATGTTACCCAGTTCAGTTGACTTCTTTGGGCTTGCTCAGCAGTCCTCACATCTATAGGCATCATTGAAGACATCATGGTCAACTGGTCCCAGAAGAATCATCAGTCAGTTGGATGTTTTGTTTTTCCAGTTAGCACTTGGACCATCTGACTATTTTCTCGGGTGATTCAGGTGCACATGTGTGAAAACATTTAGAAGGACTGATGATAGATTGTTCTACCACCACTCAATGTACATGAACATATTTAATGGATTGGGGTTTTGTGGATCTCAATGGGGCAACCACTGTATACAAAAAACAATGTCTGAAGTCAAGAACTACCAGATCCCAGTCTATCTGTTGTATCCCCACAGGTCGGTCACTGATCAGACGATTTCATCAACTGTGAGAAAAATCAGCATCCTTCCTCAGACCTCGGGCAGAGGTGAGACGGAGTATTCAGAAGGTAGAACACTCATGGATGTATTACTTTTGGTAACATGAGCAGTCATTGTACAATGTCGTTGCAGATGAAAGAAGTGTTTGTGGACCTGGACTCCCCATTCCGGACCCCTCAGGCTATTATTATCAGGACGTGTGGAAGTCTCGTGTGTGCAGGAACAGACGCTTCACTTCTTCATCCAACATCACCTCCTGCCTGAAGGGAAAGGTTGTCTACATGTTTGGAGATTCAACGCTTCGTCAATGGTGGCAATACCTTCTACATTTGATTCCTTGTGAGTTGCTACAAGAAAGCAATTTGTCATTATGCTCATATTATGATGTCTGTAATATCTCTGTCCACAGGGAACTGAGTTCTTCCTGTAAGTGCAGTAAGTGCACCGTGTGTGGGTGTCCATATTTTACACCCATCAGCCATCATATGAATAGTACTAACAGGGGAAGTGAATAACAATGATTGTCTCATTACGATGGTGCTTTTCAATGGGTGGGATAAATTAGGTAACAAGTGTTTTTGAAGTTGATGTATTGAAAGCAAGACAAATGGTCAAGTGTAAGAAAGTAGACTCCTGACACTGATCAAGCAGTGTGTCACGATACTGGTGCAACAGAACTGGAATCCGATGGCCAGGACTTGAGAGCAGAGTATATATAATACAGATGTAGCAGAACCCACGTTGTTGTGCCCCGCACAGATGAGGCAGGGTCTGTAGACAAGAACCGAGGTCAGGATTAGCAGAAGTCAGGGCAGGCGGCAAGCTGGCAGGAAGGTAGACGAGCAGAAGGTCAGGGCAGGCAGCAAGCAGGTATGAAGGTCCAAGAACAGTCCGGGTCGGCAACAGGAGGTAGCAGGGAGAACCGCTAGGGCACAGAACACACGGAGGAGTGAGTTCCAGCAAGAGGATTGCGGACAAAAGCCAAACACAATACTCCAGAAAAGACAGGAAGGTCTGGCCAGTTTAAAAAGAAACAGGAACAGGAAGTGAGATGGCAACCAGGAAACACATAATCCACCATCTTGACTGAGGGCAAACTTAAGGGCAGAGTAAACTATATCAGGACGGTTTCTGACACAGTGATGGCTAAACAAGTGTTCCCAGTATGCTGTGGTTAGCACCTCCCAGAACCAGTTCCAAGTAAGTACTGTACAACCCATAATTGGGGACATGGACGACCAAGACTCATTGATGCATGTCACATCAGTGGAAACCCCACTTTACATCTTAAAGGATCTGCTGGTCATGTACCGGTGCGAGATATCACAAGACACCTCATGATCTTGTAGAGTCCACATCTTCACTGGTCAGAGCTGTTTTAGTGGCAAGAGTATGATCCAGACAATCCTAGTCAGATGCTTGTAATGTTATGTCTGATATGTTTGTGTGCACGTATGTAGAGTCTGCAACATTATTTCATAGTATTATCAGAGCCATACCTGGAGGAATTATTTGAGCATCGTATATTAGTATCATCTGTGCATTTCTAATGGCAGGACATGTATGAAGAATGGTAAGCCAACACTACAGCTGAGCAAAAGTTGTTCGCTGGTACCCAGATATTGAAAGCCTACCCTTAGAACAAGTCATCAACATCTGATCTGTGGGGGTTCAACACCACTCACCCCACCAATCAGCTACTTCAGACAGCTAAACCACATGTGAAACAACTTATCTTTAGTCTCTGGACAAGAACTCAAAATCTACAGCAACCCCCCCAATTCATAGCACATATGGCACACTGCCTCCTCTCTGACCCATAATACCATGACAGCATGACTCTACCCAACACTGCACAACATGCTGATCGAAAGGGAACCTTCAACCAGAATAGACCATTAGATCTGTAGGATGCCCTAGTTATGCAGACCTACAGGGCACAACTCATTAAATAAAGTCTCCTGCCCATGTGAGCAGGAACTAGTTCCTTCCTAAAGAGGGCCTTTGGTTGCAGCAGCTGCCCCTCAGATTCACCTTTGACATCTCCAGGGTAGGCTGGCATACCAGAGTGTCATTTGGTGGGTGATAGTCCATGGGCTCAGAAAAGGGCAGCCACATTTGGAGATTACTTTGGAGCCCATGGGCCCATAGGGAAACCTGTTGGACACCAGATGTCACAACCTTTCTCTGCTGACAAACTTGGTCTTTAAAGACTAGCACTCAGTGTGGTCCATGAGTAAGGATACCCAAAAATTTCCAAAATGTAGCGTCCATGTTGCCTCATTATGAACTGTTCTAGATATCCCAAGTTGGATAAATCTTGAAGCAACACTAAGGGCTTCTAATATTACTGGACATCGGGTATCGGATTAGGACCACAAGCTGGGATGTCTTATAAGAAGTTTGTCCCAGCAAATGAAGACCAAGCTTTATATGAGGACATCTACAAGATACCATCATGTACAAATAAGTAAGTTACAGTATTGAGCCCACCAAATGGCATCCAAAACATCAATAAAAGGGAAGGCTTCCAGTCAGAATCTAGAATGTGCACCAGAAACTATTGATAAGAGAAATCCAGCACTGCATCTCGATAAAACGATTCTTTATTGGTCAGTTCGTAAAAAGATCCATAAAGTGTGAATTCCCATGCTTAAAAAACAGAACCAAGATCATTAGTAGTGATGAGCGGCAGGTGCCATATTTGATTTCGACAAAATTCGCGAATATTCAAAAGAATATTCGTTTCATATTCGTCGAAATCGAATATTCGTCATTATTCTAGTTATCGCGATTAATATGCGATTTAAATAATCGCGTATTGCGATTTTAACTTAGGCTACTTTCCTATTGGTTTCATATCTAGAATTATAGCGAAGATGACGAATATGACGAATGTATTCGCCATATTCCTCAAAACGAAGATAACGAAGTATTCTCCATCTTCGTTTTAGCTCCATATTCGTCAACTTCGCTAATTCTAGCAATCAAATAGGAAAGTTGACTATAGAGACAACTGTGTTTAATTCGCTATGTGATTATATAATTTTTTTTTTAATAAATAGAATAATTATAATAATTATCAAGTAATATAATTATTCTATTAAAAAAAAATAATCGCATAGCGAATTAAACACAGCTGTCTCTATAGTCAACCTTCCTATTTGATTGCTAGAATTAGCGAAGTTGAGGAATAGGTTGCTAAAAAGAAGATGGAGAATACTTCGTTATCTTCGTTTTGAGGAATATAACGAATACATTCGTCATATTCGCTAATTCTACCAAGCGAACCATAGTAAACCAGGTCTAAGTAGAAATCACAATGCGATTAATTCAAGTTGTATTAATCGCATTGCGATTTCAACTTAGAGCTGGGTTTATAATGGGTCAGCTTGCTAGAATTAACGAAGTTAACGAATATGGAATATAGCAGCAGTGCTAAGTTGAAATCGCAATGCGATTAATTTAACTTGAATTAATCGCATTGCGATTTCAACGTAATTCCTCAAATCCGACAGTACATTTTAGTATATGGAGACGTTCCCATGGTGATGGGGACGCTCCATGAGCACGGAAGTCGGCAGAAGCGGCAACGGGCACTGACTAGAGCAGCCAGGAAGCCAGGAATCCTCAGGACAGGTAAGAACTACTTTTGGGAAGTGGGAAAGAAAAAAATATAACAAAAAAAACCAAAAAAAAACCCGAATATTCGAAATAGCGAATTTATAGCGCTATATTCAAAATATTCGCGAATTAGCAAAGTGCCGATATTCGCTAAAAAAATTTGCTATTCGAATATTCGCGCTTAACACTAATCATTAGTGATATTTGCCCTTCAGGCTTTCAAGGGGCTAACACTGGTGTTCAGTACAATTAGATCCTGCAGGCGTGCTTTGTTTTACTGTGTATGTAATTGGACCCAACCAGTTTCTGGTTATTAAATGTCTGTTTGCACATTGTAAGTCCATGCCATGATGAAGGACGCCATGTGTTCATCAGAAACGTGTAGCAGGTGGATTTGCACTTTATGGATCTTTTGAAGAAGTGACCAATAAAGAATTGTTTTATAGTGATGCAGGACTGGATTTCCCTTATCACTATTGGACCTTTTCCATGTGGTATCACATTATACTGGGATTTGGACCCTGCAAAGTGTGAGCTGCATGTCCTTCCCTTATCTATGTTCACCCGTAGTGATGAGCGGGAGGTGCCACATTCGATTTCATTATTCTATATATTGCGAATGTTATGCAAATTTATATTCGCATCGCAAATTAAACTTAGAGCTGAGTTCCTAATGGTTGTAACTTGTATTGCTAGAATTGACGAAGATAAGAATATTACGAATATAGCGCTATATTCTCAATCTTCGTTATATTCTAGCAATACAACCATTAGGAACTCAGCTCTAAGTTTCATTCGCAATGTGAACATATACTCGGATTGTGAATTCAACTTAGAGCCGGGTTCCTAATGGTTGTATTGCTAGAATATAACAAATATCACAAATATAGCGCTATATTCTTAATCTTCATTATATTCTGGCAACGACCATTAGGAACTCAGCTCTAAGTTTCATTTGCGAGGCGAACATATACTCGCGTTGCGAATTGATCTTAGAGCTGAGTTCCTAATGGTTGTATTGCTAGAATATAACGAAAATCGCAATGCGAATAATTCAGGTTATATTAATCGCATTGCGATTACAACTTAGTCAAATTTGTGAGATCGTGATTCTCACATCCAACAGTACATTTTAGCATGGAGGCGTTCTCATTGGGATGGGGACGCTCCATGCACACGGGAAGTCGGCAGAAGCAACGGGCATTAACTGGAGCGGGCAGGGAGCCAGGAATCCTCCGGACAGGTAAGAACAGCTTTTGGGAAGTGGGAAGACAACTAAAAAAAAAAGAAAAAACAATATTCCAAATAGCGAATATATAGCGCTATATTTACAATATTTGTGAATTATCGAAGTTGCGATATTCGTGATAAAAATTCGCTATTCGAATATTCGCGCTCAACACTATTCACTGGCACCAGAAACTTTACAGTTAATGGGGTCAGAAGCACAAGGTTCTGTCCCCTGTGTGTTGGCTCTTCTGAACTACTGAGCGATTGAGAGCTGAGATTCTGTATGTTAGTCCTACACAGTGGACTGCACCTTCCATCCACCATATAGCCCCCAGGCCCAGCAATGTCTATAACAGCTGATCGGTGAGGATACCAGGTGTTGGCACCCTCACCCGTCTAATATTAATGGCCTGTTCTGAGGAGAGGTCATTATTATCTCAGTACCAGTGAACTATTTTAGCAATCTGGAACCATGTTCTAGTGGAGGTCCAAGTGGTGGGACCCAATGAAACGTTTATCAACCATGAAGTGGATAAGTGATAAATACTTTACGCTCGAATGCAGCTTAGACTACGGGCAGCCACCGGCTCTGGAAATGACTTCACCCTATTGGTACCTTAGCAAAACTTAGCAATAGTAGAGGAAGATGAGACTGATGTCTGTGAGACCATTGGTCATACAATTAGTTGTTGTATGTCTTTCCACTTTGACCATCAGCAGATTAGATCTGGCATGAATTTAAAACCTATGAGCAAAGGCCAATCCACTAGAATCCACTCAGACTGAGGAGCACCTGTCTGGGGTAGAGGACTGCGGCCTGAGCCTCTTATTACATAGAAGGTCGATTTCATGAATTATAGTTGTGTATTTTATTTTGGCAGCTCTTCAGAGGGTGAACCATAATGCCAGCTATGCCCCTGGACCTCTGCTGGCCCGAGATGCTGATCACGGCTATACAGTGCAATGGCAGGCACATGAGAGGCCACTCAGCATGAATCGCATGCCTGTGCAGGAGCTGCGCTACATCGCCAATGAGCTGGATAACATTGGAGGGGGGGACTACCGACTGGTGATTGTCATAAACTGCATGATTCACTTCCTCCCATTCCCGGTAAAATTTTATCTGCAGAGGATAAGAAATATCCGTAATGCTGTTGTCCGGTTATTGGAGCGAAGCCCCCGGACCAAGGTCATCATCAAATCAGGGAACACCGGCTTCCGGTATGAATTCGCCAGCGACTGGCTGTCCTTCCAGTTGGACACCCTAATGAGGGCCGTCTTCTCCGGACTTCCAGTTGCATTAATTGATGCCTGGCAGATGACCTCCTGCCATTACCTGCCCATGGACATCCACCCTCAGGAGATCATAGTCAAGAACATGGTGGACTCTATGCTCTCCTATGTTTGTCCAGTATGATGGCAATGGTAAAACACTGGGTAACGTTGACATCAAAAAGGACTTAGGAATTTTAGTGGACAGCAAACTAAGGCTACCTTCTCATTAGCGTTTTTTGCAAATCCGTCATTTAGCTGCAAAAACGCTTCCATTACAATAAAACAACCGCATGCATCTGTCATGAACGGATCCGGTTTTATTATGTCTTCCATAGCCCTGATGGATCCGTCCTGAACACCATTGAAAGTCAATAGGGGACGGATCTATTTTCTATTGTGTCAGAGAAAACGGATCCATCCCCATTGTCTCACATTGTGTGTCAGGACGGTCTTGCTCCGCACCACATCGCGGACAGAAAAATGCTGCTTGCAGTGTTATTCTGTCTGCGATGAGAGCACAACTAAACGGAACGGAATGCATTTTGGTGCATTCCGTTTCGTTCAGTTCAGCTTTGTCCCCATTGACAATGACTAGGGACAAAACTGAAGTGTTTTCTTCCGCTATTGAGATCTTATAAAGGATCTCAATAGCGGAATCGAAAATGCTAATGTGAAATTAGCCTAAGCTGTAGAAACAAGTGTCAGGCAGCTGCTGCCAAGGCCAATAAGATAATGGGTTGCATCAAAAGGGGCATAGACACCCGTGATGAGAAGATAGTCCTACCACTTTACACATTACTAGTCAGACCACACATGGAGGACTGTGTACAGTTCTGGGCTCCTGTGAACAAGGCAGACATAGCAGAGCTGGAGAGGGTTCAGAGGAGGGCAACTAAAGTAATAACTGGAATGGGGCAACTACAGGACCCTGAAAGGTTATCAAAATTAGGGTTATTCACTTTAGAAAAAAGACGTCTGAGGGGAAATCTAATAACTATGTATAAATATATCAGGGGTCAGTACAGAGATCACTCCCATCATCTATTTATCCCCAGGACTGTGACTGTGACGATTGGATATCCTTTAGAGGAACATAGGTTTATACATAAACATAGAAGAGGATTCTTTACTGTAAGAGCAGTGAGACTATGGACTCTTTACTGTAAGAGCAGTGAGACTATGGACTCTTTACTGTAAGAGCAGTGAGACTATGGACTCTTTACTGTAAGAGCAGTGAGACTATGGACTCTATACTGTAAGAGCAGTGAGACTATGGACTCTTTACTGTAAGAGCAGTGAGACTATGGACTCTGTACTGTAAGAGCAGTGAGACTATGGACTCTTTACTGTAAGAGCAGTGAGACTATGGACTCTTTACTGTAAGAGCAGTGAGACTATGGACTCTGTACTGTAAGAGCAGTGAGACTATGGACTCTTTACTGTAAGAGCAGTGAGACTATGGACTCTTTATTGTAAGAGCAGTGATACTATGGACTCTGTACTGTAAGAGCAGTGAGACTATGGACTCTATACTGTAAGAGCAGTGAGACTATGGACTCTTTACTGTAAGAGCAGTGAGACTATGGACTCTATACTGTAAGAGCAGTGAGACTATGGACTCTTTACTGTAAGAGCAGTGAGACTATAGACTCTTTACTGTAAGAGCAGTGAGACTATTGACTCTTTACTGTACGAGCAGTGAGAATATAGACTCTATACAGTAAGAGCAGTGAGACTATTCCAGACTGTGATGGTGAGCTTACTGAAAGAAAACAGAGCCGGGCTGAGTTTTATATTTCAGTAGATGTGTCCTTGGTTCAGAGTGTTATTCCGATTACCACATTTGGAGTTAGGAAGTATTGTTTTCCTAAGATGAAATTCATTGACATCTACATTTATGTGTCTTCCTCTGGAACAACATTTCAGGGTAGTAGAGTTACCTGGATGGACAGATGTCTTTTTTTGGCCTTACCAACCAGTGTGTGTTAAGCCTATAATTTTTTTAAAGATTTGTATTGCCCGATGAACAAGTGTTTGCTCGTACATCAGGCAATCAGACAGTATTACTCTGCAAGATGGCCGCTAACGAGCAGTCATACTAACACTCATTAGCAATGATCTGCTGAAAAATGGTCCTGTCTAATACAGACTTTACTGTTTCCTTACATGGCTCTTTAAAACAAATATTAAAATGTTTTGGGGTCAGAAAACAGCAATGCAACTGAAAAAAGAATCAACTTTTAGTTCATTTTTTAATAAAAATAGCTACTGTTAATAAATTTGCAATTTTTTGTTATTTATATTGACCCACAAAATAAAGATAACATGTCATACATACTGCACTGTCAACACTGTAAAAAAAAAATATGTCCAGTTAATTTTTTTTTCCAGTTCCATAAAAATATATTTAAAGGGGAAAATAAATGGAGCCTAGAAATTGCAAATTGCCCAGCAAAAAAACAAGCTTGAAGTCAAGATTATGGCTTTTGAAAAGCGTGGCATAAAAATGGAAAATACCTGCCTCGGGAAGAATGGTTGGTACAGTAATTCTGATGTGGATGATGGTACTTTATAGAAGTGAAGCAGCGGTATAAATGAAAGTCTTATGTTCGGCCTGTGAAGTAGTGGTGGTGATAAGACACCCAGAACCACAGAACTGAAGCGATGGAGTAATGAGTCAGGAGAGATCGGATCACAAGATCAAACCACTACATTTCTGGCTAAGTGCCACCACGGAGTTTCAGTACAAATTACGGATTGTCACGAATCATGATCTGTGGATATGGATCCACTGTGCCAACCACCCAGGAGTAGTAGGCTGCTGACCCACAGGGATCAGGAACACAAGTGTTGAGTACCAGAGGATCTAGACTAGCTCATAGTCAGGAACAGGCTGAAGTCAAAGTCCAGGAAGGTAACTGTTAGTGTACTGACAGGTAAACGGAATATAGCTGAGATAGCAAGGTAAAGCAGACTAGCAGACCCCAGCAGGACCAGTGCTGATCAGGCAAAAAGTGAGAGAGACAAGCAAGTATTAAGGCTAGGGCTAAAGCTGTCATGGCCAGCGTCACAGAGTAGAGATGGTCCTATAGAAATTAATGGGATCAACGTGACAGTCGCAAGAGATCCGGCAGTGTTGGGTTTCTTTCGACCACGATGGCAATCCCATTCATTGCTACCCTGCAATCCTGGTCTCGACAGCTGTCGCACGACCAGTGTCGCCATGTAGCCATAGCCTTACAGGGGAGTTGATGAACTAGTTAGTCAGCATCTGGACAGAAACACAACAAGCGAAGGGAGAAAGGGTGTGACCTCTGCAGTGCTGAACCTGAGGTGAGATATGTGAGGTATGAGGGATATGGATTATGGTTTTCCATGGCAGCCATGTTTCCTGAATTTACCTCATGTCAACCCCAGGCCTATAAGGTCTCTCCCTACATTCAACCAGACCACAGCCATAAACCCCTTAGTTCCTGGCCTCTGACCTAGAGGTGACAACGGTCTGTGGCCTCCAGGACACTTTATATAAACAGACTCAGGTAGTGAACCACTTGAAAGAGGTTTATAACTTTACGATAGGAGCGAACTGAGTGCATCCCGGAGGGAGGGGGGCGAGCAGCTCTCCCTGTCACCAGAAGAATCCAAAAATCATATTCTGGTCATAACTCGAATATACCGCTCAATAGAGGTTATTGACCTATGCCACTGTAACAGTCAAGAAATGTCGGTTAGGCTCATATCACACCCACTTGTGATAATCCTGGCTCAGGAAATCGGTTCTCCTGATTGGGGCCACGTGGACACCCCATGTTTGGTACCTCTTGACCCCAACCCTGAGAGCTGAAAAATGAGCCCACAATCATCGGGCGGGCGTTCTCCTGTGCCGGGTTATGGGCAGAAATCAATTTCACACCAGATTTCAGTGGGACTGACAGGTCATAAACCTCACAGCCCACCCATGTGTCCCGCTTTACAGGTCGGCTTACAGACTGCCTGGACCAGTCCTCATAAATTGGACAGAGCAGATTGTACTGTGTTCCCCATTTTGAGGCCAATCTGATTGAATGAGGATCCGTGTTTCTGTCTTGCCTCAGGACCTGATAGCCGCAGTCTCTGTGTGAGTAACGGAAGCGTCAGTCTTCATTTATCCCTTTCATTTTAAAACTGTTCTCTGTATATATCTGTATGCTTCTGTTTTTTAGTAATATCTTTATGTTTATTAAAACCTCTTTTCTTAACCCAGCACGGGCAATATTTTTAAGGCAATTAGAGTTCGAATTTTCAGCTACCTGTTTGCTTTAAATGTGAATCTTTCTCTGAAGGTGACTGTGGATGTCTGATTGTAAGTCTGTGACCATAGCTTCTGTGTGAGGTGTGGATAGTGGGGTATCCGTCCTCTGTGTACGTGCTGGGACTCTGTGTGCGGTCTCAGTACCGGGTATATCATAGACTGAGGTGTGTGGGGTATCTATCCTCTGTGTACGTGCTGGGACTCTGTGCGCAGTCTAAGTACCGGATATATAATAGACCGAGGTGTGTGGGGTATCCATCCTCTGTGTACGTGCTGGGACTCTGTGTGCGGTCTAAGTACCGGATATATCATAGACCGAGGTGTGTGGGGTATCCATCCTCTGTGTACGTGCTGGGACTCTGTGTGCGGTCTAAGTACCGGATATATAATAGACCGAGGTGTGTGGGGTATCCATCCTCTGTGTACGTGCTGGGACTCTGTGTGCAGTCTCAGTACCGGGTATATCATAGACCGAGGTGTGTGGGTATCCATCCTCTGTGTACGTGCTGGGACTCTGTGTGCGGTCTCAGTACCGGGTATATAATAGACCGAGGTGTGTGGGGTATCCATCCTCTGTGTACGTGCTGGGACTCTGTGTGCGGTCTCAGTACCGGTTATATCATAGACCGAGGTGTGTGGGGTATCCATCCTCTGTGTACGTGCTGGGACTCTGTGTGCGGTCTCAGTACCGGGTATATCATAGACCGAGGTGTGTGGGGTATCCATCCTCTGTGTACGT